>CM077295.1:49166293-49366293 GCA_039654925.1 Anguilla pacifica
ACAGCCTGGCATACCAACACCCCCCCCCCCCCCCCCCACCCCCTGTCCCGCGACCCAGACAGCGTGTAAATCAGCCTCCCCAAACCTCATTTCTCATTTTCTGCACATTTGTGCGAAGCGTTTATCTGCATCCTGGATGCAAGGACTTCCTTTTTCTTCTCTTCTTACGCTGAACTTGGCAACCTACACTAGAGTCTAGTTCATGTGCTGCAGCTACTCTTATTTATATATTTTTTTGTATGATCTCTGTCTGTTTGGCCATGACATTTTTTCTTTTTTTTGTTAAGCAATCCAATGTTACATTTTTCACCTTTTTCTTAATCCCCAACACACTGTGCATCATTCATACAGGGCTCTATAAATGGTATAAATGAATATATTCATGAAAGACCATTCATAATGAATCTTCAGTCCACATCGCATGTAAAGCTACGTTTTCACAGGAGCAAGTGCCTTTGCAAAACAAATGCTAATGCGAGCATGCCCTTGCAGTACTGCGCACAGAGCCCTAATCACTGTCTGACTCAGACGCTGGGCTCTGCAGAGAAACAGTCAGGAAAAGAAAATCATTTTGTCTGGATTTTTGAAGACTTAAGTTACTGTAATAAAACACCAGGAGCTCACGCAGTCCAGACGTGTGCCAGACCTGAGGCTGTGCTGGGGACCGGGGAGGGTGTGTGTGTGTGTGTGTATGTGTGCGCTCGTGTGTGTGTGATAGAGAGAGTGTGTGTGTGTGAGCGTGTGTGATAGAGAGAGAGTGTGTATGTGTGTGATAGAGAGAAAGAGTGTGTGTGTGCGTGCGTGTGTGTGTGTGATAGAGAGAGTGTGTGTGTGTGAGCGTGTGTGATAGAGAGAGAGTGTGTATGTGTGTGTGTGTGTGATAGAGAGAAAGAGTGTGTGTGTGTGTGTGTGTGTGTGTGTGTGTCTGTGTGCTTGCGTATGTGTGCGTGTGTATGTGCATGTGTGTGTGCTTGTGTATGTGTGCATGTACGTGCATGTGTGTGTGCTTGCGTATGTGTGTGCGTGTACGTGCATGTGTGTGTGTGCTTGTGTATGTGTGTGCGTGTATGTGCATGTGTGTGTGCTTGCGTATGTGTGTGCGTGTACGTGCATGTGTGTGTGTGCTTGCGTGTGTGCATGTACGTGCATGTGTGTGTGTGCTTGTGTATGTGTGTGCGTGCTTGCGTGCGTGTGTGTGTGTACGTGCATGTGTGTGTGTCTCCACATGTGTGTATAATAAGCTGGAGGTGTGGGTTAAAGAGGTGCCCCGTGCTGTAATGCAGTTCTGGGCCCAGAGGAAACCACACAGAGCCCCCGCTGGCCCCCAAAACACTGCAGCCAATCCAGCGACAGCACAGAGCCCCAGCCGGCCCCCAAAACACTGCAGCCAATCCAGCGACGGCACAGAGCCCCCGCTGGCCCCCAAAACACTGCAGCCAGAGAAACCGCACAGAGAAACACGCTGGCCAACCAACCAAAACACTGCAGCCAATCCAGCAACCACACAGAGAAGCATTCACTGTACACACACACACACACACACACACCGTGTGCCACAGCAGGTACAGAACCCCAGTCCGATGGCCAGAACATTCCAGAACACGTGTGGATGCAGCAGCACAGCGCTCAGACCCTTACAGTCGGGGCGAACACAGAACGCTGTATGAAAGAGGTCACCTGTAAACCTGTGAGCAGAGTAAACCAGCCTCCAGAAGGATGCCCCTTCACCGCATGAACAGTGTAACCTGATAGCCAGAGAGCAGTCCCCTGTGGTCACCAGTGGCAACAGCATTCTGATTGGTGGAGAGGAGACTGGGGAGGTGAATGGGGAGTGTGTGTGGGGGGGTATAAGGGGCAGGGGAGCGTGTGGTGTGGTTTGATCTCCCCACTGGGGTGTATTCCAGAGCGATTTAATGAGAAATTTAACGAGCATAAACATAGTCGTGTTCAAAAACCACAAACAGCAGGCCAAGACAGAGTGGAAGATGCGTACCCCCCCCCCGCCCCCCCACCACAGGAATGCACCAAAGGTGAGTTTCGATGCCGTCTGAATTTCACAAGTCTTTCTCTCCATTACTGAGAATGTCATAGATCCTCATAGGCCGATACCACCCCCGGCCACCCCCCCCCCCACCACCACCACCACCACCCCTGAGACGGACAGAAAACAGACACCTGCTGCGAGGCTACCGCCATGTTAAAGGGAAACAATTGCCCCCCCCCCCCCCCCCCCCCCCCCCGCGCTCCCCCCACCCCCCCACCCCAAACCCCACCCCCCAGACCCCGCCCCACCCACCGCCTCCGCTCGATGCTGGAACCTTTTCCTCTGTTCCAGGCCTGAAAGGGACGGGAATAAGAGGTCAATGGCGGCTGGCCTTTACAGAAATCAGACCGCGGCCGCGCGCTCGATGCAGAACGGCGGGAGATAGCGGGAAAAAGAAAGAAAAAAGAGAAAAGAAGAAACAAGGTGGAAAAAAATGGATGGAGGAAAAAAAAGGCGAACGGAGACAGGGACCGGCTCGCTGGGACGGGGGGTCTTCTTAAAACACAGAGGGCGGGGCTTTAATGTCACTCTCCTCCTCAGACAGCCCCCACCCCGCCCCCCCCCCTCGCGGTGTTCTCAGAATGTTAAGGTCGAGAGCTCCGCGGCGCTGGCTGACATCGCGCCACAGCGCTGATCTGAGCTACCTGGGCTGTTCCAGAATGTTCTCTCAGGGAACAGACGCTGCTGTGGAGGCCATGTTATCGCTCTCTCTCGCTCGGTCTACAGACATTTCGAAGGTAAAGGAAGTCAAATCAAGAGCAAACTCTTTCTCTCTCTCTCTCTCTCTCTCTCTCTCTCACACGGGCAGGATGAACAGGAGGGGTCAGGTAGCAGATAGTCCTGTTCTCCCTTTTTTTCCTGTTCTGCTTTATCTGAGTCAGCCAGGGTTAGTCATCCTTGACGCCATTTTGTGGTTCACGCTGAATACGTGCGTTGTGTTTACTCTCGTTTCGACAGATGACTTTTCCACTTGCTCCACCTGTTTTCTGCTCCGTACGTGGGTGCATCTGAGAAAGCCTCAGGGAGCGGTATGTGAACGAACTGCTGGGAACAGAGCAGCAGTTTCTCCCGATGAGGACCTATAAGGTGGGAACATTAATCGTCACATGTTTAAACAAACCAATCACCAGTCACGGGAGCATGAGTAAGCCAGCATGCGTCTGCATTGTCCATTCGCCAAAATAACATTCTGGATATTCGGTATCTATGCTTACTATATGGAGTGGGATTCACTCTGCACTCGAGGTGGGGGGGTGGGCTTTTGGGGGGAGATGGTTGGGGGGGGGGGGTATTCTCACCCCTCTTGGGTCCCTTTCGGATCCCCATGGATCAAAGCCGTTTGGCCAAGGCCCAAACATACATGCAAGGAGGAAACACTCCAGAGAAGGCTAACGTCTTAACAGGATGTAGCCACTCCCGTTTCCCATCATTCCGCATAAGAAATTAGCGTTGGCTGTCTGAGTGTGCAATGCTGTATTAAATTCATATCATTAGCAACAAAAAAAAAGCCTCATTAGACCAAGGAAACAGCAGCTTGGGGACGGCAAAGACACACAGCAACAGAGGCTGCTGACTACAGCGAATACAAACTGAGGACCAGCAAGGCTACAAGGCTCATTTTAGCAACGAGACAAGCACCACTGGCAAACCGTATAGAAGAAAGAGTAAAAAATACCCTATGAGGCCAAATGTATGTGGACACCTGACATCCAACATCTCATCCAAAATTACGGGCATTGACATGGAGATGGTCCACCCTTTTCTGCAGCTATAACAACCTCCACTGTTCGGGGAAGGCTTTATACTAGATGGCTTTATACTAGATTTATACTACAGCATTGCTGCAGGGATTAGCTTCCATTCAGCCAGAAGAGCATTAGAGAGGTTGGGCACTGATTGGGCGGTTAGGCCTGGCTCGCAGTTGGCTTTCCAATTGATCCCAGAGGCGTTGGATGGGGTTGAGGTCAGGGCTCTGTGTAGGCCAGTCAAATTCTTCCACACCGTTCTCAACAATACCATTTCTATATGGACCTCGCTGTGTGCCCGGGGGGCATTGTCATGCTGAAACAGGAAAGGGCCTTCCCCCAAACTGTTGCCACAAAGTTGGAAGCACAGAATCGTCTAGAATGTCCACCGCATTAAGATTTCCCTTCACTGGAACTAAGGGGCCTAGCCCAAACCACCAAACCATGAAAAACAGCCCCACACCAAGGGGCGTCCAGATACAGAGCTGTGTGCTTGAGAGATTTTCTCATGAGTTCTGAACACAGACGGAACTGTCCTTTCCTGGAGTCCATAGCGACAGCAGCACATAGCGGGCCCTATTTTTGCGGTTCTAAGGCGCAACAGTAAAACGCAAGTGATGCGCAGGCGAATTTGGGCTTGCACAACAACTCCATTCCGGTAATTCCGTGACTCCGGGCGTTAGCAAAACTGAGGCGCATTCTCAAGCGGAGCTGGATAGGAAAGAATGAATTACCTGTGGGTGTCGAGGAGGTTCGGGGTGGGGGGGAGGGGGGTCATTACGTCCAATAGAATCGCCCCCTTTCTCTGCCTTTAAAAAGCAGTGCGTTAGCGCCACAGCCACCCGCTGATTTCGTCGCGGTCGCTGGAGCGAGCTCTTTCAGGAGAGGCTCTGTCGAGAGCGATTTTCTCGGGAGGGAACCGACGCACTCGTCCAGAAGGTACCGAGTCGCCGCGCTCCGCTTTTACGGGCCCACAAACAAGCCTCCTCAGGCGCGTGGTGTTAAAATGGCCGAGGAGGAGGAGGAGGAGGAGGCAATCTGTGTTTCTGCCTCCTCGTCTGTTCCTCTGAGAACCACAACCCAGCGCTTCGGTGAAGCGAGGCGTTCTGTGAAAGACATGGCATCACCGTGAACCGCGTAAACGCCGGAAACTTCTGCACCAACAGCAGAGCACGTTAGCTACTCTGGCTCAGGCTCCTGTGTTCGATATTCGATGCCAAAGAACAGCATTTAATTTCCTTCTTTTACGCCAGATAAATAAACCTTTCTTTTCTGCCTGTCTGTCTGTCCGTCTTACTGTCCTTCTGTTTGTCTGTCTATCTGCCTCACTGTCTGCCTGCCGGTCTCACTGCCCTTCTGTCTGTCTGTCCATCTATCTGTCTCACTGTCTGTCTGTCTGTCTGTCTTTGCGCTTGCATCCTCATTGACCTCAGCAACGAAATGTTTTACCAACAAATGAATCCTCTACAGAGCTGTGTAGAAATTCATAGAGATTTCTTATGGAGATTTATGGAGATTCATAGATATCCGTCCTGCAGATGAGTGTAATGAGCGGTAATCTGTGTTTGCGGATAACACTCCCTGGAGAGGCTGCGTGTCATTCTGTGTCTGGTGCTCAAGTTCAGCGGCAGCCTAAATCTCAACACAGCGAGCCCGTCTGATGTCCCAGTCAAGAGCGAGCATTTTATTTCTGCTTGAGAAAAAAAGAAAAAAACTAATAAAAAAGATGTACTTGAAAAAGAAAGAAAGAAAAAATATGTGTATACAATGTCTGCATACTGATGCAACATTAGGAATAAACACGCTTTTATCTCTCGAAGAAAAAAAAAAACAGAACTGAGACGTGAATGTCCGCTACAGAACGTGACATCACCCAATAACAGAGTAATTAGCTCCTTTAGCTGGAGCCCTCGGCCTTTAGCACGATGGGCTAATCGTGCTGCTCGTAGCACGAGGGGCTAATCGTACTGCTCGTAGCACGAGGGGCTAATCGTACTGCTCGTAGCACGAGGGGCTAATCGTGCTGCTCGTAGCATGGCAAGCTAATTGTGCTGCTCGTGGCATGGCAAGCTAATCATGCTGCTCATAGCACGACAGGCTAATCGTGCTGCTCATAGCACAGCAGGCTAATCGTGCTGCTCGTAGCACAATAGGCTAATCGTGCTGCTCGTAGCACGGCAAGTTAATCGTGCTGCTCTTAGCATGGCAAGCTAATCATGTTGCTCGTAGCATGAGGGGCTAATCGTGCTGCTCGTAGCACGATGGGCTAATCGTGCTGCTCATAGCACGGCAGGTTAATCGTGCTGCTCGTAGCATGGCAAGCTAATCGTGCTGCTCGTAGCATGAGGGGCTAATCGTGCTGCTCGTAGCACAATGGACTAAGCGTGCTGCTCATAGGACGGCAGGCTAATCGTGCTGCTCGTAGCATGGCAAGCTAATTGTGCTGCTCGTAGCACGGTGGGATAATCATGCTGCTCGTAGCACGATGGGCTAATCGTGCTGCTCGTAGCACAAGGGGCTAATCGTGCTGCTCGTAGCACAAGGGGCTAATTGTGCTGCTCGTAGCACGGCAGGCTAATCGTGCTGCTCGTAGCACGAGGGGCTAATCGTGCTGCTCGTAGCACGTGGCGATGAGTCAGGGTTCCAACCTCATAGCATTCCCATGTAGCCCGCTACGTTTGCGCGACTGCAATCTATGTGCCCGTCCATCCGTCCGGAGGGGTAGTTCTGTCCTTCCGTTCATCAGTCCGCAGACAGGACCTCTCTGCCTTAACTCGCCCCCACGTCTCTAAAAAACTGCCGTCCGAGGGCTCGTCGCCCCAAGCTGCGCGCGGGAGTGGAAACGGCGTAACTCCCGCCAATAACGGCAACCGCCAGCCGCCAATTACAGGCAGCGAATCCGCACCTCCAACCCTAAACACCGCCTCAGAGCCGGGGTCGCCAGGTCTGCCTCTGGAAGTGGCCCTTTCCTTAGCGCTCCTTAGGAGCTGAACTGTGGGAGGAGGAAACTCACTCCTGTTTACTCCACGTCTGACATTTCTGTGCCCGTGTAAAAGCTTTCATCTACACGTACGCCAGCACTGACAACAGTCATGTCGAGAAATCCATCAAAGCTGTCGCCACAGTTGCAATATATTAACAGCAAACCCCACCTCCCCCAGCTCCCATTGCCCCACCCCCTCCTCCTCACCACCCATATCCCCACCTCCCCACCCCCCCACCACCCATATCCCCCCCCCCCCACCCATTAGCCAGCTCTTCAGCAGCCCAGTAATCACATGGCACAGTGGCCTTTGCAGAAAAAGCAGGCCAGCTGTCTGCTGTAAATTGACATGTTGAGGATGGGGGGGTGCTAGAGTCATCAGACATGCGTTATTACAGGTCCACAGGGAGCTTAAAAGCATGTGTGTGTGTGTGTGTGTGTGTGTGTGTGTGTGCGTATGCGTGAGTGTGAGTGTGTGCGTGTATGTGTGTGCGCGTATGCGTGCGTGTATACGTGTATCTGTGTGCGTGCGTGTGTGTGTGTCACTGAATGGCTTTACTTCACATCACTGGTTGAGTTTTCTCTGGGGGGGGTTGTAAAATACTAGAAAAAGAAGTGAGAATGCTTGCACTCTCTTTCTTTCAGTATGGATCTATCTATCCATCTCTATCTATCTATGACATACAAACATCTCCATCCTCTATTCTATTACACACACACTCTCTCATTCCATGGCACAAGCCACCCCCCCTCCTTCTCTCTCTCTCCCTCCCCCGTCCCCCCTCCCTCTCTCCCCCCACCCCCTCTCTCTCTCCCCCCATCCCCCCCTCTCTCTCTCTCCCTCCCCCTCTCTCGCTCTCTCCCCCCCCCCTCACTCCCTCTCCCTCCCTCCCCACGCCCCCCCCCCCCCTCAGACAGGACTACAGGGTTTAAGCACTTAATCTGCGAGTGTGGGGCAGAATGGCTAAATCAGATTAATAGTGAATGAGTGCAGCGGTGGCCAGATTGGATTCACTTTATTGATTTCCTGCTCCTCCTTGCCTCAGCAGTTCTGGGGGCCCGAGAGCAACCGGGCCTGCGGGGGCCACACCGCTGTAAAACTGGGGCTGTAATTCACTGATAAGCCCTGGATCCTGTACCCCCCCCCAATTCACACGCCCAGAGAGGGGGGGGTGGGTGGAGAGAGAGAGCAAGAGAGAGGGAGTGAGAAGGGCAAGAAAGACAGTGAGAGCAACAGAGTGGCTGAGAGACAGAGAAAGAGAGCGAGAGATAAGGGCACTACCCTCTCCTGGTGCCCCCCCTCCTGCCCCCCAATAATCACCCCAAAATAAAGACAACTGTCAGAACCTGCATGCGCACCTCACCCCAACCCCACTACCGGCAACGGAAAGCGACAGAGTTCTAGAACACGGATTTAGAATTCTGAAAAAAAAAAAACATTCCAAATAACCTACACCTCAAAGGGTTAATGATGCTTAAACTCACAGTGATTAAAAACCCACACAAGGGAGGACATTATTCTGTGTTACACACTGTTTACCTGCCGTCCATGCCAGTGCGCCCTGTCAGTCGCCACCGCGTGTGTGTCATTAAGGTTAAACTGTGCTCCTTTAATGCACTTCAGTCAGGCCACCGCGAGAGAGCGACGCTTTAACAAATGTCACTGACATTTAAATGGGGGTTCAGGCTATGAATGGCCCAGTAATTATGCTGTAATTTAGGTAAGCATCTCCTTTAAAGCCTGTCTGAAATCACTGATGAGCTCTCTCTCTCTCTCTCTCTCTATCATTCTGTTCACACGCACGCACACACACACGCACACACACACACACACCTCCACGTGGGGTAAACACACTCACCAGGGGAGCAGGATCAAGGTCTCATTTGCATGTACAGTCCTCTCATTCAGACTAATCCTGTCTCCCTACAACAGCCTCACCAGCACAGTCACACAAAGGGGAGACACAGATACAAGCACACAGCACTACATGCAATGAGTTACGCTATGGAGAGAGTACACACACGCGTGCACGCACACACACACACACAAACGCATGTGCACGCACACACACACACACACACACAAAACCTTACTGCATGTACACACACACACACATGCATGCAAGCAAGCAAGCACACAAGCATACACATGCATGCATGCACGCACACTCCTGTACAAGACACATGCATAAGCACACGCACACACATACATAACCACATGCAAACACATACATAAGCGCACACACACACACGCATTGCCATGCATTTCATCCCCAGGGCTAATCTGCTGGAAAGGTCTGTGATTCTTATCACAATCAGCAGATGCCACAGTGTCCGCTCCTCTGACCCTCTGGATTCACACCTGCTGCCCTTTGCCACTTTCACCCCCCCCCCCCCCACACACACACACACACACACACACACACACACACACACCCCCAAATGGTGTCAAATGGTCATTTGTTTTTGTTTTCTTAGCCCTCTGTGGTCACTTGGAGAGCTACACAAGCAGGATTTGAACTGATGTCAAAAACCTAGGGTAGAATCCAGATGGTAAACTACTGCCAATTAATTACAACCAGAGAGAGAGAGAGAGAGAGAGAGAGAGAGAGAGAGAGAGGTATTAGCCTTCATCTCTGCTTTTAGCAAGCTACCTGTGTTGTATGCAACTAAAACTTGTTTTAAAAAATAACAAATTTGTCTCTAAATCCATCAATTACTTTTGCAGGTACGTTTCTGGTCTTGCATTTCTTACAAATGAACGCGTGTCAATCTAAGACACGATACACCAGCTTTTTTTCCCCCTCATTCTAAGACGAAAGTCGCTCACAGTTCACTGGCCAGACTTGCGTGGTAAATAATGCAACAGAAACCTCCTCCAGACAATCCGCTAGAGTCTCCACTCGCCTTACTGCACAACTTTCAATTTCCACACTCCCACAATTTCCAATAAAACTGGCCAGGTGCTCATACGCTGAAGCAACAGACAAGGGAGATACCGTTAGTGCGTCTTATATGATATGATGACAAGGTTCTCATCCAGAACTGGATAAGATCAACAATATTGTGTCTCCTTAGACCTTTCAGGAAGAGCACCATACTTACATTCTGTCAATGAAGCCGGCAACTAAAGAAGTTTAATGCTATCCTCCTAATAACTACCTTGGGGTTGTATTGATTTTTCTTGTGTACTTAACTTTCAGGCTATTGCAGATAGCCCATTAGTTAGAGTCTTGTCCTAACAGTGATTCATGATGCAATTTGCCCTTCTTGCAATTTGTAATCTTTTGTAACCTGAAAGAAAATTGAATGAAGAATCCTAAATCGGGGAAACTATGAGATTATGTTAACGTTTCACCGTGTTTTTTTTTTTGGCTTTCTATTTAAAGCACTGGTACAGGACACAGTGTATGTCACAAGCAGAATGGATTACCATGCTGCACGATCTATTCAATTCAAACAATAGACGGGGAGAGTAAGAGGGTAAGAGTCTGACAGACAATAATGTGAGCTTGCATGTAAAACTTGGATTACATTTTGAGCTTTGCACGAGTTTCATTTCAAGATAATTGCATTTTCATGACTGATGCTCATCTATCACGTCGAGTTAATTTCCCAAATGGTTAATCCAACTAAGGTTGGGGGGGTGCGGGTGTGCGGGGGGGCAATCTTCTTACCCTGTCAGAGGAGCTGCAATCAAGGCGATTATAAACACGCCCCCCTTCCACCTCCGAGTGACAGAATCACAGATACGAACCACAAGCTAGCACCTGGGCCTGAACGCAGTTCCCACACAATTAATGAAACTGAACACAATGCAGAATTCCCAAACTGAACACAATGAGGAATTCCCAAACTTAACACAATGCAGAATTCCCAAGCTTAACACAATGCAGAATTCCCAAACTGAACACAATGCAGAATTCCCTGCAGAATTCCCAAACTGAACACGATGCAGAATTCCCAAGCTTAACACAATGCAGAATTCCCAAACTGAACACAATGAAGAATTCCCTGCAGAATTCCCAAGCTTAACACAATGCAGAATTCCCAAAATGCTGAACACAGTGCAGAATTCCCAAGCCGAACATACATACTGAAAACCCGTGCATACGTGTTTACAAATGCCAATCCGCCTTCTCCAGCATATACGCTCCTCAAACCCACGCTCTTCATTTAAAAAAAAAAACCTGGATCTTTATTAAGAAGAGGCGTCTGAAAATCCCGGGATACGCGCACCTGATGCGTACCTCACAAAAACTTCACAAAACAACTCTTATTTTTTTCCTTAGAAAGAGATGTGTGAATTTACCTCCAGGATAGAGTTTACTAGAATGAATCCACAACGATGCCAAGTCAATAGCCCTTAGCAACAGCATGGAAACCTGTCACATTTTCAGTTCTCTGGGTCTATTTTCCTTCAATAATAACAGAGTTAATATTCCATTAAGGATAAACTAATTAACCCCATGCGCCCCCTCAGGCTAGCCAAAGTCGCTGAAATGTAACAGATATGGATCGATCCATGAAATGCAAGACTAGGCCCAACGCGTACAGCTTTTGGCTCCACTTCCAAATTAAGCGAATACATTTTAATTAAGATGACAGCAATTAGCAGACAGATGGCAAGCTTCCTGTCTTCAAACTGGAAGACGGCGCGTAGACATGGAAATGTCAACACTGCACTAAACAGCTGCGTGTTCCGGATACGCAGAGCCCGTCACGTACGAGCGGGATTCTCCCGCTTTTGGGAATGGAAAAGCCGAGGGCAGTTGTCATTGCTGGAAAAGGACAGAAACACTTGCCAGCCTGGAATTCCATCAATCTTCATAAAGGCAGCCAGGTCGAGTCTTGGAGCACACGGACCAGGAACGCAAAAGGAAAATCCATCAGCACCGCTCGTTAACATTTACTCAGAGCGTTTTCTGTCACTGCTAAAACTTTTGGCCAAATGTGGTAAAGAGCAGGTTGCTGAATCAGCCCATTTTTTTTACAGCGCAGTTCTGGGTTTCTGGTTTTTCAGATAAAAACCTTTATAAACACGTGCGGCAAGCTTGCGTACCAAGAAATTCACAAACGCAAGCGGAGTTAAAAACAAAGCGGTGACAAGCGAGCGGTTTAGCGAGGCATTGATTTACAAAGCATGAAACCGGTTTACAAACAAAGTCAGCTACGCAATTAAAGTGATTAAACTGGAACAGCGTCTGTGCAGTTTGTTAACATGTCAGATCTGAGGTTTACAAAAAAAAAAAAAAGAAAAAAAACCAACATAACAATGTGTTCCTTTGACAGACTCTGGTGTCTTCGGGGTGGGAAAAGCGTACCGAATCGTACAAGTGGGGGTAAAAGGAGGTGAAGCCGCCACCCGTTGAAAAGCCTGTTTGTAACAGATCTACTGAAATCAATGGAAACAAGCCCTTCGCACCTCCCTCGGGCGCCATGACAACAATGGATGGTTAAACCGCGTAAATGTGAGCTCTTTCTTTTGCAAAACTTTTTCTTTTTTTTCTTTAAATTTGCCACAGCAAATGCTTTAGCCCAAACATGGGAAAAGTGTGTGTTTTGTATTTTTTCCCCAAGGTAATTAAATTTATCATTTAAATTATTAATAATAAGTAATTTAAACAATAAACAAATAAATAAATAAATGAAATTCAAGAAATGAGACTCAAATTTCGTGAGCAGGAATACGGTTTCACAGAAATGCGGTTTTCTGTGTCCCCAGCATACGGCCATGAGTCACAATGCAGCCAAAAATGCCTTTGAGCAGCTTTAAATGGGGGGGTGGGGGGGTGGGATAAGGACTACCGGAGGAGCATTAGAAACATTAGAATGTGTAGAGATGTGGGGACATCGTGTTTGGCTTTGCTCTCCTGTCCTCGAGGCTAAAGCTCCTACATACTCCGTACCTGAAGGGTAAGGACTACCGGAGGAGCATTAGAAACATTAGAATGTGTAGAGATGTGGGGACATCGTGTTTGGCTTTGCTCTCCTGTCCTCGAGGCTAAAGCATATACATACTCCGTACCTGAAGGGCTTTGGGGAAACTCAGGTGAGTATCTCAGGTGCGTATCTTCCCCCACACCATTAATTACCACCTGACACACAGCCCTTTCACAAAAAAATAAAATAAAATAAACAGCCATTGTTCACTGTCGCCCCCCTAAACCAAATTTCACTGGAAATAACCGCTCCCTTACGTTCTGACACGACTGTCACTTTATAGTACCTCCCTTAAGTAGTAACGGCCTCATATTACCATCACACCACTTTTTATTAGTTTCGTTTTGTTAGTTTTGTAACACCAGTTCTGTAAGTTCATCAGAACAAACTTCATGTTCAGACAACAAGCTCCTTTATTCTCAAAATGTTTTTTTTTAAACAATTGTTTAGGTAGGACATTATGATCAATAATAGATACGCTGTGTAAATTGTGTGGGAACATCAAAGAGGACATCTGGAGGACCACCCTTTAACCTCGGGCTGAATGAATAGAGCCATCCTTTGTATTGACAAGCATGTTTTTTTTTTTTTAATGATAAAATGTCTTACCGTAGAGCATCGAAGCCAAGATTTTATTCAAGCCACAACTCGTTAGAGTTTAGATCTGCTGAACATTTCTTTAGACTCATCATTCACCTGCTTTATAATCTATGTCGCTCAGGTATAGATAGATATGCACCTTTTGTACGTCGCTTTGGATAAAAGCGTCTGCCAAATAAATGTACTGTAATGTAAGATATATGCGCAACACGCATCACTTCACTGTGTTCAAGAATCACTGGCTTATAACAGTGTAATTACAACTTAAGAACGCATAAAGCAGGGACAGAAACTGCACGATATATGCAAATAAATGTGTTATTAACAGTGACCCACAAAATGAACCTCAAAGCTCAATGGTGTAGTGTGTGTGTGCATGCACACACACACAGACACACAGACACACACACACACTCACACGCACACACACACACACACACATGCTCAAATGCACACAAACACACACACACACACATATTTTATTCTGAATTGTGTCTCACAGATGATTTCCACGATCCTCTGACCATTTCGGTAGTTAACATGTATTCCAAGGTGCGTGAGACTGAATAAATTTGGTGCCCGGTTAATCCCAGTCATCCAGCTCGCCGAAGGGGATCGCCTCAGAACAGATCAGACAAGGCCGCATGATCAAAGCCCAGCATCGGACTAAAAGCGGGTCACATGGTACAGGAAGCGCCGCATCACCAGGCCCGTCACTCTGAATCCTCTCCCAGGACAGGTCCGGGCTCTGAGAACGCAAGGGCGCAGCTTTTCGGCTTTTCACTCGACCCCTAAACTCTTCCAGCCAATCTGAGAAAGATCTTGCCGTTCTTTTTTTTTCCGAATTTCAAACTGATGTCAACCCAGACCAGCTCAAACAGCCTGAGGTCAAGCAAGAGCGCGCATGTTCACATTCCCTTGGGATCCTGGCACCAGGAGAGACGCAAACAGCACAGAGTTGGTAATAATTGTGATTTCTCAATGCTGATGAACACCAGTGGGCCAATGGGACATTTTGTGCCTTAACCATGAAAACCAATCCAATATGCCAATGGGTGACGGTGACTACTTTGCCTAGTGAAAAACGGTTAGTCAAACTCTTTCTCAAATTCTCTAACCTCATATGTACCCAACCCTCTTTCATTTGCATGTTATATTTTTGTTCAGCACAAAATGTAAAATAAAAAAAGAACTCTATTTTATGGTTCCATGAACTGTTATAGACATAGACAGAGAGGTAATAACACTCCCTAATATGAATCCCTGGCGGTCTTCAGAAATTTGATGCAGCTGTTTACTGTCAAACCCCATTGTGCATGTGAACAGACAACAAGAGAAGCCCTTTCTTCTTTGTTACCTTGATGTTATCAGTAAGAGTGAGGCAGCTTTGTTTAACAGCATTGATTACGCCATTGTTTTCTCTGGAATGTACGTCCTGATTACGGAACCCCAGCGGTTGCCTCTCCTGGACCCGGGGATCCACCATTCGGGGGGGATTTAGAGTTGCCTCTCAATTAGCAGCCGACTGACACTTGGGGGCAAAGGTCACTCATCTATTCATCCAATCAATCGTTTGCCTTTTTTAAAATTAAGATCTCAGCTAAGATCTCCCTAATAGTCAGTGGTGCAGGGCCTTTCATACAAGGAGGAGTACTTTGCAGTGCACCAAAGCAAAATCTTTGCGAGCACCAAGGAGGAAAAGCAGAAAGAAAGAAAACCGAAAATAATTCAGTGAGAAGGACGTGGGATGACCGCTAGTGACGGGACGCACCAAAGACCCGCTTCACGCCCGAAAAAAACCCTGCTATAGATGCTGTAAAGTGTCAAAACATTCCTGAGGATCCACACAGTGAAATGTCCAAATGTGTTAATCCAGCTCCAGCAGTGTTGATTCACCTCCAACAGTGTTGATTCAACTCTTTAATAGATAACGTTTGGTCCCACTCCGGAATGCGGGGCCAAATCTTACCTGCTAAGAGCTGAATTAACACAAGACATTTTACTGTGCGTGAGAATTTTCAAAGAAACAACCAAAAAAAAAGTCAGTTAGGAAGAATAGCGTGGTTCTTAATATAGCTGCACATACAGTCGGCATGCGAAGTATTTGTTGAGTAACGGTGTGATTTTGACTCTTTCCGAGGGGTGCAGATACTTCACAAAAGCCAAATATACTGTCCACTGTGAGGCAAATGAATAAAGCACGCCTATGCTGGCATGTTTGAAACCATAACCGAATTTAACCGCAATTATTTATCTTAATGCATTAATTACTTTGGGCAAAAGAGACACCACCCTAGGATTAATCCATGAATCAACTTCCCTTCCTCCCTTTCTTCCCTCTCAGAAATACAACCTCCAGTACCTATAATAACGAATATAATATAATATAATAATAATCTCTATGGCAGCCGTATGCTTTAGACTACCTTCTGAAGTAATTCCTAATTAATGGGAGGGAAATATCTCTTAATTACCCATTTCCATGGTCTGCTCAGTCCTTAGCTACGATGAACTGCACTGCGATGGTGACTATCAGGAGACTGTGTGTACGGGTGGGGCAGGAGCATCCCCCCCCCCCCCCCCCCCGGGTAACTGTGCCATTCATTTCACAGTGAAACACATTCATTATTCACTAGCTGTAAGGCCCTACGCACTTCACTATGCAGCTTATATGTTTTATATATATGTACGCGTGGTGTGTGTGTGTGTGTGTGGGGTTGTGGGGGGGGGGGGGTTGGAGGGGGTGGCTGTGTGTGTGTGTGTGTGTGTGTGTGTGTGTGGGGTTGGGGGGGGTGGAGGGGGTGGCTCTGTGTGTGTGTGTGAGTGTGTGTGCGTGGGGTTGAGGGGGGGGTGGAGGGGGTGGCTCTGTGTGTGTGTGTGTGTGTGTGTGTGTGCGTGTGTGTGGGGTTGGGGGGGGTGGCTCTGTGTGTGTGTGTGTGTGTGTGTGTGCGTGTGTGTGGGGTTGGGGGGGCTCTGTGTGTGTGTGTGTGTATGTGTGCGTGTGTGTGGGGTTGGGGGGGGGGGTGGCTCTGTGTGTGTGTATATGTGTGTGTGTGTGTGGGGGGAAGGGGGTGGATCTGTATGCGTGTGCCCACATTGCAAATGTTCCCAAAGCTTCGCTTTTCCAGCCGAGCGTAACTAGGCCAGCGTATTACAAACACAGGAGAGTCAGAGTCTGAATGGAATCGTGGGAGACGGGCAGCCAATCGGAGTTGAGCACACGCGGGGCTGAGACAGGACTCTTTCTAAGCCTGCACTGAAGGGCTGGGGTGATGCGAGCCATTGCTGCAGTGACGCCTGGTCGCGGCGCCTGGACTCTCCATGTTAAACGTCAGGGAGAGAAAAAAAGGACAGTTTGCGACCAGCTCTTTTAAGGGAATGGCTAAAAAACCAAAATATGAAATATGGTTTTCATATAAAATATGGCTCAGTTCCAAGCTGGAGAATATGAGTACATGTATGCACCTCTTCTTATGTCTCGTGATATACCATTATAAAGCCGTACCACATATTTTTTAACTGATTTTTTTTTTTTTAAACATCGATACATGGCATTGATATTGGAGACGAGGTTGAAATATTGCAGCTTAGATCTGCCATTTTGTATCAATAAATGCTATAAATAATTAATTTACTTCATTTTGAATTCAAATGATGAAATAATGTTGCTTCTAAGCCACTAGGCAAGACAAACTAGGTCACTGCACTGGGCAGCTGAGCACGCATACACTCTCTCTCTTTCACACACCCACACACACAGCACATCAGTAACACCTAAGGAGGATTTAACCCCGCCCATCAACTGTTTTTACTGTCAATATCCTAAAAAGGTGTGTGTGGGTGTGTGTGTGCGTGCGTGTTTTTAACGGAATGTGCCAGGCATTTAAACCAGTTCACACAAGCGCATCCATTTAAATAGCCTTGAGTCAATACCTAAAGATTTAATTCAATGTTGGACGGACCGCGCGTGCAGATAAAATCATGCGGGGGGGGGGGGGGCGGTAACCTAAAGTAAACACGGAGACGAGCTAAACCGCACGATTTCGGCTATTCGTGTCCAGTGACCTTCACCTCAGTCGCAATCCCGTTTATCCCACTCCAGCTGTTTTCTGAGCCGACCGATTTCATCAGCATCAACAACGGTACGATTCACGCGGGGAGGAACCATGGCCCACTCAGAGAGATGGGGGGGGGGGGGGTCTCACTCATCCGTGGGTCGTTTTCCGACGACACGTGTCTAAAGCTATGTTTACTCATTAAAATATGCGTTTTATATTTATACAGCAAGCGTATTTATTTAACAATATAACTTTTGGTCATCATTCCATAAGTTGGTGCAAGCAGCATGACAACAGGCGCAATCGTGGCAAAGACACCCGGATTTACTCGTCAAGAGGAAATCGCAGTAATAAAATTAATATGCACGTTTAACATCATAAGCCTACGCCATCGGGGGAAATATGTAGCAGCGTGTCAGTTTAACCAGGAGAATAGCCTGCGCAGACGTCGGTAGCATGGCCATTTGCAATCACTAAAAACCCCACAGCAGCTAAAAATGGCTGGAGTCCAAGATCGAGGAAGGGCTATCTCTCACGCATCGACAGCAGAGTGCCTTGGTTGTTACCGAACTGCATTTGTAACAAGAAGATCGAAGGTTCCCCCTCGTGGGACACGCCGACGCGTGCCCTTGACCAATCCATACAGCCCACAGCCAACATCAGCGCCGCTCGCGCAAATTGATAACACGCAAAATGAAAGTCGTCCTGGGCAGGTGCGCGTGCCAAACGGCTAAATAAGTAATGTAAATGTAAATTGTTAATGGAACTCGGCCTTTCATCCGAGCCACCTAACAGCTAGCTCTCTCGTTCTCACACTGTGTCATTTGTCAGCAAGTGGGAGCCTTAAGATTTAAGAAAAGCATTACTTTAATGCAATTTCACTGACATCAACATTAGTCTTTCGTGAAAATGAGATTGATTCGACTTCAGTTCAGCGGTCCATTTTAAATCTAATCTGCAATATCGCGGGTTTCCGCGGACCCACTATGCCAGTCAACAGCACCTTTGAGCTCGTGACCCTTAATTAAAATGTGCGGCGTTATCATGTCTGACAAATGACTGCCTCTCTCTTACCGTGGGTATAACAGACAACAACTCTTTGTCCTTTGTATTTCCCCCCGATTCATTTTAGAAACTGAATATTTTACTCGGCTGCAACAAATGAGGACGAGGGCTATATCACTGTGTTCTGGAAACCAGGGTTTTGAAAGTTTAGGTTGGCAGGGCGCCTTGGATCTGACTGTTAACATTCCAATTCTGTCCAATTCTACGCAGCAGTACAGACAGTTCGGTTTCAACCATTCCTTTTGGAAGAAGAGAGAGAAAGAAAATTGCAACAAGAAAATGAAAATTTTTCGACGGGAGCCTAACTTTGTCATCTTTGGCTCGCTATGCCAAACTGTCAGCATCCACTGCGTTTTCTCCTCCGAAAAGATACACATACTGGGGCAAATTTATAGGCTAATGCAGACCCCAAAGAAAATACATTCTTACGAAAATCAGACATGGCAAGTTAGCAACATATGTAGGCTAAAACAAAACAAAACCACCAAAAAAAAAAAAAACTTTTTAAAAAAGTGTCACATTCGGCTCTGAGAACGCACATATAACGTAAAACATTATTAAAATAGACATGTAGGCGGCCCTTGATAGTGATGTGACGTGATAGATGTGTCAGTTGTCATCTCAACATTGGACTCAGTAGCAAACCATCAGACCAAATAAACGCGTGATGAGCATTCGCACAATACCTGCACCACATTTAAATGAAACATTTAATCAATTCGTCCAAAGGAATTTAGTGTTGTTACGGCCATTTAATTTAGGCTATCGCAAAATGTGTAAGAAAAAAAAATGCTATTTTAAAAAGGGCTATATTATTTCTAACGCTTATCCACGCATATTCCGCCAATTATACAAATTCAGCTCAGGGATATCGTGGCATCCCAACTCAAACGTTAATTCGCGAGGTCGTTCCAGGTGTGTCCCGTTCTCCATACGGGGGGAACGTACGCAGTAAATAAGCGTTCGCCTAAGAGCACCGGGCGATAATAATGCGTGGCGATGCGTTGACACGATCTCTTGTCGTGGGGCACAAGCTCACCAGGGGAAAAATCCACTACGACCACTCCTCACTGCAAATCCCCGCTGCCACATTTGATGTGTAATAATCTAAGTTTTCATCACTATCGCCATCTTCCTGTGTCCTCTGTTATTTCACTTCTGTGTCCAATGAAGAAGTTAGAATATTACACTAAAAACGTCTAGATGTTCTGACCGATAATTTTCAGATCATTGCCAACCGCAGACACGAATGTTTAAAACACCGGTGAATTGATTATCAACCATTAAACTAAGAAATGATAATACAGTAAGAAACGCGAAATAAACACCGTTGTTTGAAATAAAAATGGAAAATGTTGTTTGAAATTTATAGGCTACGTTACATTACTTCCACTTTTCAAACAGGACCACTATTAAACAGTGACTTCAACGAAGGCATTTGTCAACTGCAAACAGTTAAAAATGGCGTGGATGTGTCTTACCTGGTACGTTGACGGCCACCAGGAATATCCAAAAACTCGTGAACATCGCCATGGCCGCACCGATAAGCCTTTCCCCAAATATCCCGACTTTCTTTAAACCCCGAGAGTGATCTGATGACTTCAATCGAGACGATTTCGGCCAGGCATGCAACTTCAGCACAAGGATGTAGCCCAAATTCCCGTCCGACGTGTTGGGATAAGCAGGAACACTGCCGAGATGGGAGTTGATCACACGCATTCAAAACACCGAGAGGTTTTGAAAGGTAGTGACGCTAGCTCTCTCTCGCGGGGTATGTCTAATTGTTTCAGCCCAGTTATCCCCGGGCACGCAGACTCCCGAGGATGTGCGCTCCGCAAAAACCGCAATGAATGAGTTTATAACGAGATATTTCCTTTGGTTTGCTGCAACGGAAAGCGTGGGCAAGTCACCACGAGACGTACGACGAGCACGAGCCTACTTTGTATGCTGCGCGGCGACTGAATCATACAGCACGAGGACTTGCAGATTGGGATGAAAAAGGAACGTTTGAAAAACGTCTGTAAAGTTCAGAAATGCATGCTTTTTTCAGGATAATATGAATTTATACAATCCAAAATACCCCGAATTTGACCACCGGCGCGGTGCATGCGTATCGCTTTCGCCCCTCTCTCTTTCTGGAATAGAGGAGAGAGGTTGCACGGCGTTCGATGTTTCAGTGACAAGTTCCAAAACCGCACCGTCCGTTCCTTGAAATTGCCTGCTTTGAAAATATGCGAAATGGATAAAAGTGCATCTGCTTTCTGAGCAAACGACTAAAACAAAGCACTTTAAATTGATTTTCAAAGCAACTGGATGTTGGAAGTTTTTTTATTTTTTTAAAGCAGGTCTGTCTCGCTGTAAGGGTATCTTGGATTGCGTCGCAGGCTTGATGCAGTCCCTAGGACAGTACCGCTTCCTTTCGCTTCTTACGGCGAAATGACGCTTTCGCACTCCAAGTACACAAGTTAGTTTTCCCCAGATACAGTCCCGTACTACATAGACTTCCTCGCTGCAGCGGTTCCACCAGTAATGCTATACGATAGAACTGACAAGCGCCGAGGAAGGATTGGAATCACGTGACGTGAGATAAGGCGGGGCCTGTACTGTCATGCAAAACAGGTAGGAGGCCTTCACGCGCTCGAAAATGATGAAAAGTTTACATTGAGGAGAAGGGGGTTTTAAAGCGGCAGATCCACACCACTACAACGGGATTCTCCATAACCTCTGGTGTGTTTTCGTTTGTTGTTTTGCTGCGTTTTACAAATGCCAAATTCCATGGCACAGACTCTGCAAGAAAACAAATGTAAGCGTGATACACAGAAAGCATAGGAGGTCACCACAAAACACACACTGCGTACTCCTGCACCTTTTCTTTGACACAATACACATTATGAGCTTTCTGTAAAGGAAGGGCCTGATGTTTTAACTCTTGTGAACTAACCAGTTTATCGCCCACCTGTCTTACACGTTAGGCATTTACCATACATTTGTATCCAGAGCAACTTGAAAAACATGAATTCTTCACGTAGTCAATTTGTGCATCGGAATATTCTGTGAAACGATTCAGGTGAAATAGCCAAGGTAAATACAGGAGCAGTGCCCTGCCTCGGCTTCTCAGTTACAACTCCAGTTGCCCAAGCATGATATTACGCTGCCAAATTAAGTCATAAAAGTATATACACACACACGCACAAGTACACACGCGTGCATGCACACACACACACACACACACACCCACGCACATGCACACGTACACACACAGACACACAAAAGACGTACACATACACGGAGACACACATAACATGCAAATATCATAATTAAGGAATCATATGCATACATACATACATGCATACCAATGTAAATGCATAAAACACGTCGTTCAATAAATAATGAACTGTCCTACATTGTTGATAGTTTAGAGTAGAGAAGAAAGACTGTAATTGCTTAAATGGTAGGAGCACATCAGGTGCAGTGAACGGCAGTGGTGAAAGTGAAGGTGACCTGTTGGATCCGCTGCAAGTGCTCCTGGGAAGGCTTTTTGTTTAATTGCTGCATTTCCACTTTACCCATTAGGAAATGATTAGGAGTCTGGCGGGACTCATATTTAATTGTCTGTTCGGGAGACAATTGTCTCTCTGTTGAATGTGGGGAATACGGTTGCTGGTTTGTCGTGTACCGTGGCTGAATAACTAAGGTTGTTTGGTCTCCAGGTGTGTTGAATATGATCGTATATTCTGGAATAGTTTAAGGCTACACAAAGGATGTTTTTTTTTTAGACATGGTGTGGAATAAATTTCACACATGAAAGTACCTGAATTCATCACTTCTGTTCCCCAAACTTGCCTCAGTTTCCGAATTATCTCGCTGCATTGTGTTATGGGACTCAGGGAACAGCTGGCATAGAGGTCCTGCTGTGTTGATTGACTCAGGGTTTGCACATGCAGGTGTCAGTAAATGTGTGCATTAAAGTTAGATTCTGATTATAACGGTGGGTGTGAATGTGTTCAGTCTACAGTATAACCCCCTTAGGGGCTTTTCTTTTTTTTACCTTAAATTCTGAAGAATCCAAACAAAAGCAAGTGCATTTCATTATCAAGCCAGCATTTTTTCATGAATTTCACACGGGCCTTGAGATGAATAACGTCCGTGTGTAGTGACCAGGACAGTAACGGCCACTGATATATGAAATTCTGGAACAACAACAGGCTCTTTTGAGTCTCGTCTTCCACAGAGGAAATGCTTTTTTAGTTCTTTGGGGAACCCTACCCTCTACGGAAGGTGTGAAAAGTGTGAAAAGCTCCCAGATTGAACCGTTTTTTCCCGACAAAGGACCCGTGAACTTGACGTGGATCCTCTGTGTAGACCCTGTGAAACCCTTTCTTCTGAGGCTGTAAGAACAAAAAAAAAAACCATCAGAGTATTTACTGAGTAAATCAGAGCCTGTGAATCCTCCTTGCTAGCCCGACGGATCGTCTTTGACATGGATCAGAGTTCTGTTCTGATCATTCCGTGTCCTCGGTAATGTCAGAAGGAGCTTTTAG
The DNA here is from genome assembly GCA_039654925.1 of Anguilla pacifica. Lineage (NCBI taxonomy): Eukaryota > Metazoa > Chordata > Actinopteri > Anguilliformes > Anguillidae > Anguilla > Anguilla pacifica. The sequence goes on from CM077295.1 coordinate 49,189,273, forward strand.
CTTCATAATCAAAAACCTTTTTGGAACCTTGTATACAGAAGCAGTAAAATATCCTATTCGAATACCTTATTCCAGGGGTATTTAACCTTTTCTGATCTAGGTGACACCACCCAGGATCAAATGCATCCAGGGCACCCCATCATAACTTAAAAAGGGTTATATATATTTAAAAAAAAAAAAAAAAAAAAGGTTTCATATTTTTCAATATTTTCCCTAATCTATATGCAGTCATCACATATCAAGTCTGGCCTGGGACCCCCTACAGTACCTTCAAGGACCCCCAGGGGTCCACAAACCCCTGTCTGAAAATGCAGAAGTGATATTGAGAAGATATTTGGAAAGATATTTTGACTCTTCAGAGTCATTCTGCATAAGATTCTTCAGAATGATGCATGATTAATAGTATCATTAATATATTGTTGTATAATAATAATAACAATAACAATAACAATAATAATAATAATAATAATAATAATAATAATAATAATAATTCAATTTTTTTCTTGTGCAGTCAAAAGTTTAGGAATTAAAAGTTCCGAAGGTCAATGGATGTGAAACACAAGAGGCAGGAATAACACCCCCCTCTTGTGGTCGATGAATCCTCAGCCCAGACCAGGTCTGCCTCCGACGTCTGCAGAGTAAAGACGCGATACGGTCGAGGGCTCTCAGGGGACCCCGGGACCGGGACCCCCCCCCGAATGTGCCAAATGGCTACACGGGCCCATTTGGGGGGTGTCTGAAACCTGAGGCCCCCCCCCCCTCCCCATATGACAGACTGAAACCTGCTGGAGCTGTTGAGAAAAGTGTGTGGAAGACACAAGGAAAGAACATGCAGTTCCAACCCTCGGCATGGGTCAGTCTGAACTATGAGGGGCGATTGTAGCGGTTTCATTACATTACCAAGGTGTTATACAAAACAGTTCAGAAGGTATTTTAATGAAGCCTGTGTTAATTTCCTTTTTTTAATTCTTAGTTTGTATTTTAAGCCTGCACACTGCACCGTACATAGAGGTTTTTTTTTTCTCCCCACACCGCGATGACCTCTTAATTGCTGCCTGTTCCATTGTTTTACAGCCCCCAGGGGGCTATGAAATATATCGATCGGTCGATCAATCAATCAATAAATCAATCAATGCTAAAAATAAAGGTTTTGGTGGGTGAGGTAGAAGCGTAATCCCCTCCTCCTCCTCCACTCCTCCCCTCCCTGCCCCCGCCCCCCCCCCCAGAGTGAAAGAAGTCAAGCTCAAGTGTATGTCAGGCACTCCGCACACGCCGCCTCACACCGTGGGGAGCCCCTTTGTGTGCAGCGTGGGATCAAAGCCACGTTCGGCGGGCGCAGCGCCATGGTGACGTATGACAGCGTACTGCACGCGCTCGCGCCGGGCGTCAGCGCGAGGTCAAGCTGCGATGCGTCGCCGCGCGGAGCCTGGAGCCAGCAGAGACTGAACTCTGGGTGACCCCCCCCACTCCCCCCTCACTGTCACACTGTCACCCCGATCACTTCAACTGAAGCTGCTCATAAATAATTGATTCCTTTTATTTTTTTTCTCTCTCCCCCTTACAACTTCATCGCTGGTGTGAGCAATGGCTCACGCTGTACGTGATGGCGGGGTGTGTGGGGGGTGGGGTGTGTGTGGGTGGAGGGGTGGGGGGGGGGTTGACCATGGGTTTTCTGTCACTTCAGAAAGGCTCTCAGTTTGATGCTGATAATACAGTGTTACAAATAAAATGTTTCTCCATCCATCCATCTATCAATCTATCCATCCATTATCTAACCCGCTTATTCCTGGTTAGGGTCACATGGGGCTGGAGCCTATCCCAGCATGCATTGGCCAAGAGGCAGGAATACACGCTGGACAGGTTGCCAGTCCATCGCAGGGCACACACACCATTCACTCTCACATTCATACCTATGGACAATGTGGACCCTCCATTTAGCCTAACCTGCTTTTCTTTAGACTGTGGGAGTAAACTAGAGTTCCCAGAGGGAACCCACGCAAACATGGGGAGCAAATAAAATGTTTCTGAATGAACAGTCTGACCAAATCCCCCCTTCCCCCAAGTGTCTATTCATTTGGACCCCTGACCCCCCCCCCCAACACACACTTCTAAACTGACACCAGCACCCTCCAATGTGGTCCATGTTTACCATGTGCCTGTGCCGTCCTCAGACAGTGTGGGCTCAGCTGTAGCATAAGTACCACCATGAGGATTTTTCTCCTGCATGTTGTGTTCTGCAACCTTAGGACACATTACTTAGATTTAAGAGCTAGACTGGGCAGCATAGGCTGACTGCAGAAATCCCAGAATGCATTGCTGTAACCACGGACAGCGCCGGCATCTTTTTTTTTTGTGCTCGACTTTAACCCTAACCTGATGTGAGTTTCTCTCAGCAGAGCAGCCGTTCTGTTTCTGTCGAATCCGATGACTGCAGGGTGTCAGAATCGGGCTTGAGTGGCATCCTGTGATCACACCTCTGCAGCAAGGTGAGGTGCGATGGCAGGCGAGGAGGAAAGGAGATGGAATATAGTAAAAAAAAAAAAAAAAAAACCAGCCTGGATTTGTTCAAAAATCTGTCCTTTACCTTGACTCACAAATAGATGCAAGGGCAAGCTTGCACTAACTGAAAGGAATTTGCCAAACTACGTTTGTCCTCACATTACTTCTTATTTTTTTCTTGAACTAGCACTTGCATTTATTTTTACGTTAGCCTCACTTGCCTGACTCATAACGTTATGATCCAAGAATCATAACAGTGAAGGTTGGCAGTTTTGGCGTTTCAAGTAAACTGGGTATGTTCATTGCTTATAAGCCAATGGTCAGTTACTTTTTTCTGATGAATCATTAAAACTCTGGCGAAAATGTATTGAGCAGAATCTCAGATGACAAACAAATAACCTCATAAACTGTAATCACCCTGTCCAGGCGCTCTGCAGCAGGGGAGTAGTAACCTTGGTCCTGGAGTGCCGTTGATGTTTCTGGTTTTCATGCCACTCAAGCTTCTATCACAAGAGTTTTATTGATTTTTTTTTTAAGCCTAAGAAAAATATCCAGAGATTTGAATGGTGAAACAGCTGAATACCTCCAGCACATGGCCTCTTGCCTTCATTGAGCCTAATAATCCAGTTATGCAGTCATAGGTTTGGACTGAGCAAAAACCAGGAACATCTCTGGGTCTTCAGAATCAGGGTGGCCTACTGCTGGTCTTGAGGAAGTGTATGGGGGGCTCTTGCATTTCGGGAGGGCCGGTGTGTATGTACACGGTGCGTTTCTGCTGCCACCAATAGTTAGCTAATTAACCGAATATACCAAACACTGGTTTAGCTGCAGATTAGACCACAGTAATCACATATCCATAACGAAGGACCCAACATGAAATCCAGAAACGGATATAGCACATCTGTGCTCTGGAGAACAAATGCCTCGGGCCTGGGGCTATTTTTAAGGCAAAGTTAAGGACGGATTTGGATCACACACAGGCCACCGTCAGACGGCGCGACACTTCATCCCACTGTGGAGGCGTTAGATCAGTGGCGACCAGCCCTGTTCCTGGAGATCTACAGCGTCATCCTGAAGGTTTTCATTTCAACCCTAATTTGGTACACCTGTGACCCGACTCCACTAATTAGCAGTTCAATGAGATCTCTAGCCGTTGAGTGTGGTCCGCTTTGTTCGGGTTCGAGGGAAAACCTACAGGACTATAGATCTCCAGGAGCAGGGTTAGTTACCGTTGCATTAGGTGATGTCACAGATAATTTCTCGCAGTCTATACATGCTTGCCAACATTCTACTCGCTCAGGGGCGAAGCTACCCTGTCATATATGGGTACGAGACAGGATGAGAAATAAAGTGTCACACTCAGAACAACACAAAAGAACAGGGAGTCCATTTTAAAGACACGATACATTCCAGTGTCAAGTCAGATATAAAAATAGTCTGTATTTTTGTAACACAAACGATGCACACAGTGTTAGTTGTCAACATTCATTTAACAGTTTTTTTTTCATGAGTTAGGTTGGTGTCAGAAATTAGTGTCCATGTTTGGGCACTCCAGCAGCAGCAGCAGCAGCAGCAGCAGCCGCCGCCGCTGCCACCCCCCCCCCCCCCCCATGGCTGCTCATATGGGTGCGCCACACCCACAGTACGCCGGCTAGTTCTGCACTCCCCCAAAAACTCCCCACTCAAACTCCCCACGCTTCGTCCCTCCAGAAGCCGAGCTAGTCTTTTTAAAAACAATTCATGGGATTAATAGTAATGAGTGCATTATGGAGTCTGGCTCGGCTGAAGTTGTGATTGATTTAATGGCTCGCTCGTGTAATTTAATACACTTGCACAAACCAACAGGGGCTCGGAGCTCTGAAGTGCCATAAAAAAAACAGATATTCTGTGATCGAGTTGGAGAATCCGGAGCGTGCGATAGATTAGTCCTGCTTTCAGGAGCCATGGACACATCTGCTGTTTGCCAATACTGGATCAACATTTCTGATGGGGAGGAAGGGGACAGTCGATTGAATTTGGCCGAGCAGTTGATTCAGTGTTATTGGACTAAGCCCACGGACACAGGCTCTGTGCCACTTCCTGTCCAGCGACTGCAGTGGGGCAGAGCAAGTGCATGCTGGGAAATGTGGGATCACTGAAGTGTATGAACAGACGCACTCCATGAACACACACAGGTGTGTAGTGTGTGTGTGTGTGTGTGTGTGTGCGTGCGTCAGTGCTGTTTCATTAACTGTGGGGCTTTCTCTACATGTTCCAATACAACCCAGGTTCGAAATCAATAAAACCACTAATCATTCTCTAATTACCTAATCACCAAATGCCAACCAGGTTCCATTAGCAGATATACATTTAAAGGGGCCAAAATGCTGACAGTAAATTGCTAATTGATTTTTGTTTTGATTGCCTTCCCTTGTCTTTTTTCATTAACAGAACGATAAGAGATTTGTCCTGAAACGAGCGCCGATGATCCCCACTCGTCTGGCGTTTTATTTATTTATGTTATGCCACTGCGATCAATGAGGCATTCCGGGGCTGATCGTTTTCACTCACTGATTATAGAAAGTTCTGTTTCGGTCTCGGTTATCACCGTCAAAGGTTCATGGTGTGTTGGGCAATAAATGTGATGGTTTGCTTGGTAGGCGCTCTTCATTTACAGTTCTGCTAGGTGCAGTGCAGGAATTAACACATGATAAAATGCGAACGGAAATGAAATGAAAACTCGTAGAAAGATGATTCTAACAGAAGCAACACCATCAGTCTTCTTTTCTAAGAACGAATAAAATGGTCTATAAAGTTCTGAGTGCTGAATTTTATTGCAGGGCGAACCTTCCAAAAACCAAAATGGACCAAGTTTCCTAAAGCAGACGTTGTGCATTCATTTAGGGCAACCCAAACATGCCTACGGTTATTTTGATTTATAATAAAAATAGCTACTGTGCCTACTGACGTTGCCTCATGTATTTTTCCTTAAATTTTTTACAGAATATTTTCCACCTTTTTCCAATCAACTTTTTGTTCCCAATAACTTTACCTTAATATAAGCCATTATATATTATAAAAAGAGCTGTGTAAGTCGCTCTGGATAAGAGCGTCTGCTAAATGCCTGTAATGTAATGTAATGTAATATACACATCCTCGCATACAGAACATATGCATTTTTTAAATTTCTCTTTATTTAACATTCTCAACATTTCTGTATGGTGCCCTATCTCTAGTGTCCTTTAGTGATGTTCAAAGGCTTGTGTTCCAATTTCCCCAGGATGTTAAATTGTGTGTGAATGCAAGTGTGTGTGTGTGTGTGTGTGTGTGAGGGAGAGAGAGAGAGAGAGAGATTGCTTATTTGTTTACTTTCATGATTCAACAACCTGAAACTTTATCCCTTTTAAAGGGAGTCCTGCCCTGAAAACAAGATTTTCACAAACATACTGTTTCCAAACAGAACAGGAGGGATTATGGGTCATATCATATGCATGTAATTCAGTTTATCTGCTTCTCTGTTTCTCTGGTAACACTTTAATGCCTAGAAGCTGGTGAGTATCTGTGAGTTGCAGCGAAATTTTACTTTCGGCCACAGATCAGACGTAAACAGGATGTTTATGTTCCGGGACAATCCCAAAAAGGGGATTAGCCTCACGGGTGTCCTGCCAGATTACCCTATCAGTTTCTTTTATCACGGACTGCTGACTGGGCTTTTGATGTGCTTTTGTAAGTGCAAGAAATACTTCCCAACTGTTGCTCCGCGAGGCGTCTGCATAGCAGCGTGGTGCGACGGCTTTGGTTCTGATTGGCCAGCAGCCCTACAGGCTGGCGCATGATTGGCTGGCCGCCCAGTAAGGCTGGCGCGTGATTGGCCAGCAGCCCAGCAGGCTGGTGCGTGATTGGCCAGCTGGCCAGCTGGCCAGCAGCCCAGCAGGCTCGCGCGTGATTGGCCACCAGCCCTGCTGGCTTGCGCATGATTGGCCAGGGGATTGTATGCGTCTTTTTACAGGGGCATCAGAGATCTAGGATTTTGGTGACTCTAAAGAAGAGGTACCTGCACGCCTACCTGCTGGACTGCAGGTAGCAGTCTTACCTGCACGCCTACCTGCTGGACTGCAGGTAGCAGTCTTACCTGCACGCTTACCTGCTGGACTGCAGGTAGCAGTCTTACCTGCACGCTTACCTGCTGGACTGCAGGTAGCAGTCTTACCTGCACGCTTACCTGGGCTCACTGCAGTGGGGTGTGGCCTGCAAATGCAATCAGGCATGTATTATAAAACATGAAATTTAGTTTAAAAAATGAACAGTTAAAAAAAGTGCAGGACATACTGTCATTGCCCCCTTGAGCAAGACAATTAATCCTAGCTGCACTAGTCAAAATATCCAGCCCTATAAATAGATGACAATGTCAGTAATTGTACGAACGGCTAGCTAGCTGATCAATGCTTGGGGTGTCATCCCTTTTGGGTTAAGTCAGGTTTTGCGTAGCTGCATTGATTTTGCAATAAGACAGGAGGCTGAGTTTCACACAACCAATAAAAAAAAAACATTTCTATTGCACAGGCTAAGGAATAAATGAATTCATATTTAATATGTAATTGGATTTATGTTTAATTTCATTTATATGCTTCTCATATTATAAATGAGCTTCCCACAACCAATAAAAAAAAAAAAAACATTTTCATTGAGTATGCTGAGGAATAAATTAATTCATATTTAATGCATAATTGAATTTAGAGTTTAGTTTCAATATGTGCTTCTCAAATATAAAACGAGACAGAAATCAGCAGAAAATTGTTATTGAGTTCCTGCTGAGCGTTTAAGAACTGACTGAACTAAGGAGAGAAACCCTTAAGCGGTATAGCCAGGCCACCGATTGGTCAACCGTGTGACAGGATCAGAGACACACCATCACTTCCTCCAACGTGTCACTGGAGTCAAATTATCACCCTGCTGTCAATCAAATGGTAAATGGTAAATGGACTGCATTTATATGGCGCTTTAATCCAGAGCACTTTACAATTGATGCCTCTCATTCACCCATTCACACACACACACACACACACACACACACACACACACACACTCACACACACACCAACGGTGAAAGGCTGCCATGCAAGGTACCAATCAGCTCGTTGGGAGCAATTAGGGGTTAGGTGTCTTGCTCAGGGACACTTTGACACGCCCAGGGTGGGGGATCGAACCGGCAACCCTCCGACTGTCAGACAACCGCTCTCACCTCCTGAGCTACGTCGTGCCCGCTCACAGCTGGCCTGCCATGATGTGCCTTCTTAGAGGCACACTACGCAGGATTTCTACCCTGAAAATATTACAAGATAAACCGAGTCCAGTCATATCTGTGATGCACTGGCAGTCTCTGTCTCTGTGAGCATATTTGCCCAATATGCGCTCCACTGCCTGTATTTATTCTGTAGAGGCGTTTGGGACGTTTCTGGGCGTGACGGCCCTTTGTGTGTGTGGCAACACAGCCTGTTGGACCAGGGCCCTGTTTCACACGGCAGAATAACTGAGTCGGACAAGTGCCCAAACTCCCAAATCAAAATGGCACACAAATGGATATGAAATATAAAAATGGAGGCCAGTGGGCAGGGTTTAAAAAGGAGGAGGAGACTTCTTTGATTGTAAACACAGGTCCACAGCAAGGCTAAAAATCCTGCAAAAATATGCCTCTAAACTCTTACCTGCAGTCTGGGTGTGGCCAAGCCTAACTTTAGTGACTGAAAACTTAATTTACCAGTGGTCTGTCCAAAAAAAAGGTTCTGACCAGCAATTTAATACATAATTTAGCAGATGTTTCCGACTTGGAAGGATTCTGAGTTCCAACCAGATAAATTAAGAAAAGAATGAAAAACTTTATTAAAAAATTACAGTGTATTAAAGAAATGCCTCTTCAGTACACATCAATGAGCAAATGCCTCTTCAATATACAGTAAACAAATGCCAGTTTAGTTTCAAAGAAAACAATTAGGAGCTTTTTTTTCTCCCTTAGCCTTTATAATTCACAATCCTTTCTTTTCTATTGAACAGCAAATAACAAAAGGAATTGTGTGGATTGGGGGTGGGGGGTGGGGGGGTGGCAGAGAGCTTAAATTTAACAAAAGAAACAGTTAAGCCTGAAGGGCAAGATAATCATTTAGGCAAACAGTGTAAGGAGTGTAAAGACAAGCAATAATTAGCTAGGTCTAGATCCCATCCCATGGTCACCCAAGCATAGGTGATCCAGCAGAGGTGAGTTTTTAAACAGTACACCTTGAAAAAAGCCTCCCCCCCATAGGTCTGATGACTACAGTCTCAGCTAGAAAGCCCTAATAGACCTGCCGAGTTCCCTACAATCAAGCTGCTAACATGAGTAAGAGAGTGTAGGATCAGGAAATGAACCTGGAGATGCCATTTCTTGCCTCTTTTAATGTCAACAGGAAGGGTGTCGTCACACCCTTATTGGACTAAATCAATGCACTGGTCTCAATGGTCAATTACCTGCCAGTCTCCAAGACACTGGATCAACAGCTGATCCACATAGCCCTGTAATCAAGTGCTGAGCCAAAGGAATGTCGAATTTAGTGAGTCACGAATTTGAGATTACGAAACAAAGAAGAAATAAATCAACCAAAAACTAAAACACGCGCTGAAGCAACTAGCAAGTGCCATAGGACCATAGGATAGCTGACTGATACAGTTTGCCCAGTGATTTTGCCCACTTGTTCATTTAACTGTTACTCATTATAGATTGGTATTGTCACTTGGGTGGTAAATATAAAATATAAATTTCAAGTTCTAGAGAAGCTCTAGTTTTAGCCCTTTCGGGCTTCCACCAACAGAACGTCTGTCTGCTGATATTGTTTAAACTAGTTTGAGCAAATAAACAGACATTTAAAAATAAACAAACCGAACGCATGATTCATACCAAACTCGTTGCCAAGGGAAACAGGCTTTGTCAGAAGTCTTGTTGGTTCCTGTAGATAATCTGATATCAATATAAAGATCACGGAGTTTTATAATCCAGGAGCACTGCATTACATTGCATTCATTTAGCACACGCTTTTATCCAGAGCGATGTACAATAGGGCACTCACTGCAGACATGATTTCCATGCATTTCCATTGGATGTTTTTTTTTAGACCGCTACACAGTTAAGAATAGAATGGCCAATGCCTGCCCTGAGAAAAAAAAAAAAAAAGATTTATAAAAAGAATCTAATTTTGGTGCATTATAGCACCATTTTTCATGGTGCAAAACAACCCAGCGTATCAAATCTTAAAATAAGTTATTGATTCATATGTAGCATGGAATATACAAATGTGCATAAATACATTATTCAGTTCTATGTATATAGACACAGAATGTTATGGATCATGATTGAATACATATTGTACATATTCTGAAATGTTTTCCTCGGTTTGTCTTCTGAAATGAAATAATTTTTCAATAAGACTAAATAATATTTGGACCATATTGTAAATATTTAGACCACATTCTCAACTAACACAGCATGTTTGAAGTACACCAGAAATAAATATATACATTCTGTTTAGACTGTCCCTGAACAGACTTCAAAAACATTTATTTTTCCAAACAAATTCTGTCAAAGTCACAGAAAGAACATTCCAGCCATGTTTCATATACCCTTACTAGCAATGGTAATCATGTAGTCCTCAAAAATATAAAACATAAATGGAGGACACATCAAGTACATTCTACAAATGTTCTCAAGGCAAGCACTGAAATGGCAGATTTGTTTAACATCACTTGCTCTCCAGAAAGAGCTGGCCCTTGGGTTTTCAACGGCCCTAAACAAGAACGTTGTTGTGGCCGCAAAGGGTCAGCTGCAGTGTACACACCTGCAGTTTAAAAACCTCAGACTTAAACCTCCGCACCACGGAACCGAATAGCAGCTGGAGCGGCCGTCCAATGCTGCGGAATAGGAATTAGGCACTCTAGTTGAGATGCAGTTCTGTGGTGTAGATGTTTAAACCAAAGAACACTGCAACTGACCCGAAGCGCCGCGGCATAAATCACGACCCAGTACTTAAACCTGAATGCTGTGGGTGTGGTTTAGAAGGCTGTGCCACTAAATGACTGAGTGGAGCACAGTGGGTAAGGAACTGGGCTTGTAACCGAAAGGTCGTAGGTTCGATTCCTGGGTAGGACACTGCCGTTGTACCCTTGAGCAAGGTACTTAACCGAAATTGCTTCAGTATATATCCAGCTGTATAAATGGATACAATGTAAAAGTTGTGTAAGTCACTCTGGATAAGAGCGTCTGCTAAATGCCTGTGATGTAATGACTGCCCAAGGGTTTATGCCACCAGAAGAGTCTGATTCCAGATACAAATTAACACATTCTTTTTTTTGTACTTGAAAAACAAAGGTGTTTTCAACTGACATAGATACAATAGTTTTCACAGTTAAACAGTTGCGCTGAAAACAGCACTTCATTTGCAATAAAAATGTCCATATTTAATGCAAATTTATTTTTTAAAATGATTGATATGGCAATCATTGTATGGATACATGGATCGTTAAGCTTTATATATTTCCATATCGATATTTTGTATACAGCCCTGATGACAACCCTAACCCCTAACATTCAACAATAGGCATTAAAATGGACAAAAGTAGATTTTCTCAGCCAAAAATGAATTAAATCAGATACAAAACGGTTTTGCTACACTGCACTTGATTGGTTGCAGTTTGGCAATTTGAAATTTTTAGACAGGTGTGTACGTTAGCACACATCAACTTTTATATTGCTTTTTTTCCTTCTTAATTTCAGAACAGATTCTGAAATTTACCAATGGAATGCTTATAAGAGTACTGCCCGTAATGCTGAGTGAAACGGAATAATGCAATTCAATTGTGTCTCAGTGTAAGCTGGTAAATACTGTTGTATTCCTGGAAATCTTTGACCTTATCAGCTTGAACTGCAACATCATATGTATGATCATATGGTGCGAGAGACAGGCATCGCATTAGCATTCTCAGCGGCGATGCTTCCAATATGCAAAACAGCCTGCATCGTTTCATTCGGTTCAATCAAATCTTATTTTTAGAGCCATTTTTTATTTTTTATACAAAGACACTGTCACAAAGACGCTTAAAAAAAAAAAAAAAAAAAAAAAAACAGGAAATGGAAATAAATTATGCAAGCCCGAGCCTGAACTCCCCTAAAATACAGCGAGCGAGGTTAAAAAAATAAGTAAATAAAACTCCCCAGCGGGAAGAAAAAATACTCAAATTGCTGAGACAGAACTCCCTGGTGGGAATTATCCTGTGGAGGAACCTGGACATAGAAGGGGAGCCCATCGACTGTGGTCTATGGCTAAACAGGAGCTGAATGGAAATAGACAGGTAATGGGGACTCTATCAGATTAAATGGGCAGAGCGGTTGGGAAGATTACACCCTGGGGCATTAAACCAGCTGGTAAAATAGAAAATCTGAGTTAATATACAGATCAGGAGTGGTGAGAGGACCTCCAGGTTGCATCGCATTAAACCTAAAATAGCTCCGCTTGTCTGCTGATGGACACACTGTGCAGTGTAGTATAATGGCTAAGGAACAGGGCTTGTAACAAAGGTTGCAGGCTTGACACCGCTGTTGTACCCCTGAGAGAGGTACCAAGCCTAGCTTGCTTCAGAATGTACCCAGCTGTATAAATGTATGCAATGTTAAAATGAAAAATAAGTTTTGGGGGAAAGAAAAACAAATCACTCTGGATAAAAGTCTCTGCTAAATGCTTATAAGAGGAAATTTATCAGAGACTAAGAGATAGAGAGATGATCTCTTCTAATAAGAGAAGAGAAGTGAGTTGGTATGTCTGAAGAGTTTGTTATCTCATGTAGGTGTGCCTCCATGTGGAGGGAAAGAGCCAAGCCTCTTAGTCTACAGCATAATGCTGGCTAAGGCTTGGTAGAAACAACCAGACTGAAATAAAGCATTCTTACAAACTGATGCAATCTGCTGCATTTTACAATCAGACGCATTTAGCCAGTTTACATAAGTAAAAATACGCAATTTAATCAAATCACTCTTCGGCTTTTCGTGCATCAAACAAACCTATAAACAAACGTGCTTAAAGACTGAAAATGCCAGGCAAGAAGCAAAGGAGCAGCTCAAGTCACTCTTTGCAAAGTATGTTTGCCAGTCTCCAACATTACATCCTCCACCATTTTAATACAATTTTATTTAAAAGCATGACATAATAAAAGGAAGATGTTAAAAGTAATGTTATGTGGAGTGAATTGAGGAATATCATTATACTTCATTCATGCCATATTTTGAGGGAGAGGTAGTTGAATAACGTAGTCCTTTCCCCACGTGCGTCTCTAATATTTTGGATATGCGGTATGTAGAATATTTTTCCCTCCGTGAAATAATGAAACAAACATTTGTGAGTCATAAGATGGGGAACACAGCTACAGCAGCACACTGAATGCTGGTGGCTTCTACAAGTATTTATTTGCTGGGCGTCTGTGGAGTACAACAAGCTCAAATGTTCTACGACACCTGTCCGTCCATCCATTACCTGACCTGTTTATTCCTGGCCAGGGCCGCGGGGGGTGCCGAAGCCTATCCCAGCATGCATTGGGTGAGAGGCTGGAATACACCCTTGACAGGTCACCCATCTATCGCAGGGCTCCAATGATATCGTGTGACGCCCCATAATTAAAACTCTTGCTTGCCTCCTGCATTCAAGCAAATCAGGCCATAGTCAATGACCCTTGACCCTTCCAATCAAACACCCACGCAATTCACTTTTCAGCACATAGTATATGCAAAATGTTTATCATTAATAATATAAGGCATGGTTACAATATTTGATATTTGACACGTATGTGTGGACATATGTTCGTACATATATATGCATACATTTATTTATGGCAAGTAAGATTGACCTACTGCCAAGTAACTGCTTAAAGATACCATAAATGTGAAAGCTTATTTAAATTAGCTCATTTAAATCATCACACAGTCAGAGAAAACATTAATTTGTGCAGAAACTGAAACCAATAAAAGTCTGCCTTTTATTTATATCAGCGTTCATCTGCACAGAAATGAATTTAATCAGATTTACGGATGTGAAACTCCCCCAAAGCGCTCATTTTCCCTTCCGTCTGTTCTCTGGTTTACTTGAATTACTGCCTCGTCTGACGAGCCTTTTAGCTCAATCGTTTAGCTGCCACTTAATGCTGTGCTAGAATCCCCATATTACCGCACGACAAAAGAATAAAAGTTTCGTATAAATAATAAGACACAGGTTTTATGTTGGTTTTCGGTTATTTATTTGAACGTTATACATGTTCTAATCTGTAGTTCCAGTTGTAATTTACCCACGTTGGTGCAGTCGGAGACCAGCCATTTTGTGTGGCAATGTGGAGAGGAACCAGCAGCTAACTGCGGAAAGGGTTGCTAGCCGGTTTGAAATGGTGGCCACAGGATACAATTGAGTAGCCATTGCTTTTATTTTTTTCCCCAATGGTTAGCTGACTGGTGTGACTGACTAACATATCAAATCAAATCAAATTTTATTTATATAGCACATTTCACAGCAATTGTCACAATACGCTTCACAGACAACCGTGGCCTAAACCCCCGCAGGACCAAGCCTAAAACAACAGTGGCAAGGAAAAAACTCCCTGTGGCAGATGGGAAGAAACCTCTGAAGGAAACAGACTCAAGGGAGGGGGGGGGAAACCAGGCTCAAGGGGGAGACATATCGGTCTAGCTATTTTATCCTTGGAAGAATTGTGCTCTATGTCTAACAAATTCGGTACCACACAAATTGAAAAACCATTCTCCTCTACAGAAAAATAATATGATTCTGCCTTGTTTTTAAACACAAAAGCAAAACTATGCCCTTAATTTTCGTTAATTCGGGGGTTTGGCGGTACATTTTTCCCCAGCGTGAAGATCATTTCCGACCGCACGCTGGTTTTTATGTCCTAAGGGCAGCGTCGTGCTCGTTACACAGGGCCGCGCGCTAACAGCGCCGTGCTCATTACACAGGGCCGCGCGCTAACGGCGCCGTGCTCATTACACAGGGCCGCGCGCTAACGGCGCCGTGCTCATTACACAGGGCCGCGCGCTAACAGCGCCGTGCTCGTTACACAGGGCCGCGTGCTGACAGCGCCCTGCTCATTACACAGGGCCGCGCGCTAACAGCGCCGTGCTCATTACACAGGGCCGCGCGCTAACGGCGCCGTGCTCATTACACAGGGCCACACGCTAACAGCGCCGTGCTCATTACACAGGGCCGAGCCCTAACAGCGCCGTGCTCATTACACAGGGCCACGCGCTAACAGCGCCGTGCTCATTACACAGGGCCGCGCGCTAACGGCGCCGTGCTCATTACACAGGGCCACACGCTAACAGCGCCGTGCTCATTACACAGGGCCACACGCTAACAGCATCGTGCTCATTACACAGGGCCACACGCTAACGGCGCCGTGCTCATTACACAGGGCCACACGCTAACAGCGCCATGCTCATTACACAGGGCCACACGCTAACACCTCTCTGGGTAACGGTGGTCAGCGAGCGCCGGGAGACCGGAGTCCGTTATTCCTGTGAATAAACAAAGCCACATTAGCGCTTATTGGCTGACGCGCGCTAACGAAGGAGGACAGGTCCGGGTCAGGTGACCCTGAGGGGGGCGGTGGCGGCAGCGGCTCAGGAGAGGAAAGCCGACAGACAGGTGATCCTTCCGGAAGCCCGGCCAAGCAGAGAAAGGTCGTTTTAAAAGCAGTGCAATAAATCACCCCCCCCCCCCGCCCCTTCACCCCCCCCCGTAAATTATTAAAAGGGAGGAATTAAAAGCAAGGAGACAGCCCATTATCACTCTGAAGAGACGAAGAGCGGCTCTTGGCTTCTACAGTGATTGTCAGAGGCGTAACTTTTTTCAGTTGATGACACTGATCGGAGCAGAGAGAAAATGAATACCCCAAAAAGAGGGAGCCGAGCCTTTTATGCTTAGCTGCAGTAACTGCTTTTATTTTCCGATGTAAGGTCGTTATTTCTTTGTGTTGCTTCTTTGTTGAGTTGATTCTGCGGATTGCAGAGTTGATAATTCATTGAATACTGGTCAA
Source organism: Anguilla pacifica (assembly GCA_039654925.1). Lineage (NCBI taxonomy): Eukaryota > Metazoa > Chordata > Actinopteri > Anguilliformes > Anguillidae > Anguilla > Anguilla pacifica. The sequence goes on from CM077295.1 coordinate 49,204,858, forward strand.
GGCTGACAGAAAAAAAAAGAAAAAGAGAGAAAAGTGAAGTGCAGGTTTTTCTTTTACCCCAGCATTGTGACACCCGATTCAGCTAATTAACTAATCATCAGGAGAGAGAGAGAGACACACACACACAAACCAGATCTTTACATGCTGAGTGCATCATTTTGTTGTGCAGAATAGTCACACATGCTAAAGATATGATCAAATTATCATGGCCACTTATCAAGCTGCTTCTTCCTTCTTCTTCTTCCTCTTCTTCCTCCTCCTCCTCCTCCTCCTTTCATGAGTCATGAGGAGACCAAATTGTGAGATTGCTGTAAGGGGACTATGCTCAGGTACGTCAGGAGAGATTATTAGTTTAGTCTTTTCTCTTATAATAGCTCGAAGCAGGACTAGGGGGGTGAAAATTCTGATCTTTGACCAATTACCCGGTTCAGAAAACAGGTACAGCTTTCGGACGAGCGTTCCACAGGCGCCCCATTAAAGAGAGATGGAGAACGAGGGCGCTTTCAAACACAGTTCATCTGATTACAGTTCAGCTCGTTCGGACATCGATGTACGGCCCCCAGCTGTGATGGTAATCACACTTTTGTGCAAATTAAGACAACTGAACCAAGAGCCCTACAGGAGGCCGGTCTGTGGCATTATGGAAATGAACTGGCTAATGAGTAATGTTGGTCAAACTTTCTTTTTTTTTTTAGTACAGAAGCAAAAGCATTTTAAGCACAACCAGTCAAACTGCTTTGCAGGGGAATGCTAAGCAACCCAAATGCGTTCGAAAATGAAAGTTAAACCTGGTCTGAAACAGAAAATAATTTTAAAATGAATCTTTTTGATTGAAGTCCTGATTTCAATTAAACGTGTGAAAAATAGTATTTCCTTTATTCAGTACACAGTTGCAGAAACAACACGTTCTCTCCATGCCTTTGTGTTACTTTCGGAAAACGAATTGCACCGATTATTAATATTGTAATGAAATTACATCCTGCAGACTATGGGCCTCTCCTGAAAACACTTTGGGCTCCCATTCACCACGCACTGAAAAAGCGGTTTTCTTATGAAAACCACGGAAAGCACTCCGACAGAGATTAATCGGCGTAATGCTCTGCCTCTTTATCGCACGCCCGTGTTCGGCTCGGCGGTGGCGACGCGGGTCCCGGAGTCCCGTGGCTTCCGGGCGAGAGCGCCCAGCTTTATTGAGAAAGGCAGGTAAACACGTTAAGAACCTGTACAGGTGTGCGGGGGTGGGGGGGGGGGGGGGGGCGGGGGCGACTGATTGGCCGGCGTTCTGCGTCATTGTTGGAGCCAACTGCCCCTGGCATTCCGACCGCAGGACCGAGGCAGCCCCAACAGGAGACGGGCCAGTGGAAACGGGACCCTGCGGGCGTCGGCGCACAGCGCGACCCGGCGCAAACGTGTTCCGTCTGTGCCTGCGTTTCTTTATCGGCGCTAATAAGAGCTTCCGTAAAACGGCACTACCCTGCCTAAGGGCCTCGATGAACACCTGAGGTGCACAAAGAGCAAACGGGACCCTGGAGGTTCCCCGTAGAGAACAGGGGGGCAGCGGGGTGGGGGGGGGGGGAATAAGCAATAAGGCAAAAGATTTTTCCGGGATAATGAGAAATAACAGTTTGTTCTGTCTTATTCTGCTGATATAATACCTAACTACTTTGGAATATCAGATGAACGAATATTTTAACTTGATCGGTTTGTCGGAGACCCTCGAATTGAAGTCAGGGGGAAAAAAAAAAAGTGCCTAGTGGCAAAAGGATCCATGTAACGACATCATTTAAATGGAACAATGCTAAAATATAGGCACAGAAAATGCATGCATGCATGCACGCACACACACACGCATGCATTAGTTGAAGTTCATATTGATTGTTGAGACCTGTACGTTCTCCTTTTCCCTACCTGTGCCCCTTTGTGAAATATATCACAGTGGCATATTTGTTATGAGTAAATTCATACATGAGTTTCTATCCAATCACTAATGTCACTGGAAAGTTCCCTTCCATTCAGATACTAGGGATAAGAGAGGTGTTATTTCACCTTACAGTTCATGGGCCTTGGAAATAAGGACCAATCACTATTTGTTGTTAGCAATGTATGTCGTGATTGGTGGAGCTTCTGTGTCATTTCTATCCAAAAGGTGAACATTGACCGTACTATGATGATGTCACAAACTTACTCTTAGTCCTTCATTCTTGGTTTTTCATTGAAGAGTTAAATAATAGTGAATAGTAAACAATGATACAGTATACCAATCCCACTACAATGTGTCTAAAGGACTGTATGTATGTCTGTACTGTCCAGTTTACATGTATGGTGGGGAGTATTAGTATTTCTAATTTATCATTTTTCCCCATGACCAATTAATCCTTTAACGTTCCATGCCACATGGACATTAAATCTCTGAACTGAGGAAGATTTTAAGGAGAATGAAATGCATGCACACGTCCATTTCATTCTGAATCAGCAAGCAAATGTCAGAGTCTGATATGAGTTTAATCTCAACCCAGTATTTACCTGCCAAAGCTTTGAGATGACAAAACAGATTATACTATGAGCTATCATACAATTATCACAATTATATTATTATTATACGATTATTCAACCATTTTCCAGTCCGTACGACACTTTAGTGTAATTTCAAAGTGTGGAATTTCACAGACCTAGAAACTGGAATGGTCAAACATAGATCCTTGCAGCATTACTTTTCATACTAGGACTGAACAAACAATTCAAATGGTGGGCTTGATAAATTGCATTTCCAATATTGGAGTTGAAATTGCTTAGAACAGGGGTGTCAAACTCCAGGCCTGAAGAGCCGCTGTGTCTGCTGGCTTTTGGTATGTTACGGCAGGAGTGACTCATTGAAGTTTTACATTGGCTAAGGACTCCACACACCTCATTCCCAAGGCTTTACATGAAACCACAAAAAAATCAACAGACACTGCAGCTCTTCAGGACTGGAGTCAAACCTGCAGACCCCGTGACCCTCCCTCATTATACTGGCTACATAATCCATTATTATGTAGGGGGTTTCAACCTTTTCTGATCAGGGAAGTGAGGGAGGCATAGCTTGGGATTGCGATGGCCCGGGGGGCGGGTGGGGGGGGGGATCAAAGTGCCTGGTGAGGGACCCATTCCAATTAATACCTTCAATGACCCCCCCCCCACCAGGTTGAAACCCAAAGCCTTATATTCATGAACTGTAATGTGAGGAGAGGCACCATATTTTAACCAGCGTGAATTTCATTTTAATGAATTTGTTTGTACTTGAACTGAACTTTAAACATGTCACGGGTACCTAAATTTCAGCAATTTCAAAACAGTTACATATCAGATAGCACATTAGCATTTCCACCCAAAACAGCCAATCACACACCAGGTGGTAATTTAATTAGCACTGATAAAATCAGGTGTGAGAGGAAGGTTTGGGAACTTCACTTGGATGCAGGACAGACGTTGTCCTTGTGCAGCCAAATTTTCTTTAGTTTTTATGTGATAAATAACTATTTTAGAGGTTCTTTAAAAAATATCTTGGGTGTACAAATCATTAGTTAGCTTTGTCACAACACAGTATTGGAGCTTCATTTCCTAAGGCTCACTTGACAAATTTAGAAGAGGAACTTTGGTTTGTTGCTGACTTTTCTGGCTGAAATAACATTTAAATTAATAGTAGCTAAAAACATAAAAACAAAAAAAGCTCATTGGTGTTAAGTGATTACCTGGCTAGCTCTGTTTTGATATATCCTTGCTGCTCTCCTGGCTTGTCTCCCACACACCCCCTCACCCCCCACACCCATGACTCACAGAATAGCCTAACGCTATATCATTCACACAGAAGACCGTTTTCCCCCTCTCGGGGGGGGGGGGGGGGGTAGAGAAATGGTATACCTGCCTGGGGCAATGGAAACACCTTATATCACGTCGCTTCCCCCGGGACACAGTCCTGGCACGGAAAGATTGAGAGCCCATTTTTCTTTATTTTTATGCTTTCTGCCATTGCTTCCCCGCTTGAAATTAAGCGATATCCCCCCCCTACCTCTATGCCCTCCCCCTCCCTCTCTTACAGTGCCATGAAAAAGTATTTGCCCCCTTCCTGATTTCTTCTCTTAATGCATATTTGTCACACTCGGTGGTTTCATATCTTTCAACAAAATGTAATATTAGACAAAGAGAAACCTGAGGAAACCCATTTTTTAAATTATTTCATTTATTTTTGAAACCGGTTATCAAACACCCCTATCATTTGTCCAAAAAAGCAATAATAGAGGAAATCAGGAAGGGGGGAAAATACTTTTTTCACAGCACTATATCTGTGCAGGGTGGCACGGTGGTGCAGTGTGTAGCACTGTCGCCTCACAGTTTCCTCCCACAGCCCAAAGACATGCAGGTTAGGCTAACTGGAGACTCCAAATTGCCCAAAGGTATGAGTGAATGGTGTGTGAATGGTGTGTGTGTCCTGCGATGGATTGGAGGCCTGTCCAGGGTATATTCCTGCCTCTTGCCCAATGCATGCTGGGATAGGCTCCAGCACCCCCCCGTGACCCTGCTCAGGATAAGTGGGTATAGATAATGGATGTATCTGCGCTGAACCAAAACTTAAAAGGTTTGAATTGGAAAAAAAAACTGGATTGGAAGTATTCACTTAAAAACTGGGCGAAAGGTAGAAAATGTCAGACACTGTCCCCCCACTGGTACGGTTTTCTAGAATTTTGTCCCGCCCTCAGCTTCCTGTAATTTTTGTCCCTTTTTCTGGGGGGTCAGAGCCCTCTGCTTAGTTCAGCCTCTGAAGATAAATATCACAAACAAACAGAGAAATGCACACAGGTCCACAGAAGTGGTGCGAGGGAGGGAGGGAGGGTTTGTGTCACCACAACTTCCGTTCGAAAGGTTCGCTTGAAAAGGGCCATGGTGAGAAAATGAGCAAGCTAGTAATTGTCCTGGGGGGGGGGAGGGGAGGTGTATGCTTATCAGGAGGCAGTGGCACAGTAACCATCATAAGATCTATTTACAGCCCACGGTGACGAGGAGAAACTCCCACCCTTTGTCTGATGAAATTCCCATTTAGAACTGGGCTTCTTATATTTTTAAACATAGAAATCGGTAAGAATAGGGCACATTTTAAGGTCGTTGTTCACCAGGCTGGGATTTATTTATTTCTTTCATAAAGCGAGCTGTACCTGCATGTCACCACGTTTATGAATGTATTTTTTTTTTTTCTACCTGGGTCAATAACTCAATTCCTTGCCTCCGGGGGATCAGCTGATCCGCGGCACGCGTCCCTCATGTAAATTGGGAACTAGTTTTTCGCACATTCATTCTGGCCCCCCCCTCTGTCCCCCCCTCTGTCCCCATCGGCACAGTTCACAGAGAACCAATAGCGGGACCCATCGAGCCGCCATCGCTCACTTTTAACCGAAAGTCAGCGCCGCGTGACCTACAGCCGCTCGATACCCTCCCCGCATGGCGGGGCGAAACCATTCACCCCCCAAAGATACGGAATCAGCATATAGTCAATCTGGATCTACATTAGTGCTTACACACACAGGTTAGGCAATATGTGGGGAAACTCCTGTGGCATTTAATCAAATATCTCCCCCCCCCCCCGGCCCTCTGGCGTCGAAGCAGCCGTATTCCACAGACCAGAGTTATTCACCCCCCCCCCCCCCCACTTCCACACAGCCTGATCCATTTTAACCCTTTAAGGTGTAAGATCAGAAATACAGCGTGCGATAAGAATGTTCACAGCTGAACATTCTAATGCTGATGTAACAATCACTGCGGGTTCTACCGTAATATAGCACCGGAAGCTCCTGCCGCAGTGCCAGCCACGGCCTCCCGTAGCCGAGAGAGGTGGAGAGTGAGGCGGAACGCAGGAGTTGCACATCTGGTGGAGAGTGAGGCGGAACGCAGGAGTTGCACATCTGGTGGAGAGTGAGGCGGAACGCAGGAGTTGCACATCTGGTGGAGAGTGAGGCGGAACGCAGGAGTTGCACATCTGGTGGGTTTGCAGAATCTGTGTGGCGGCCACGTGTAGCCGGCACGCGTGCGATGTGGCGCGTACGGAACGAGAAGCCACCGCACGCGCCCGCAGATCTTTACCTGACGACCGCCCATCTGTCCTCGCAGATAAGGTGACACGCAGATAGCAGGAAATCTGACAGGTTCTGGGGTGGGGTTGGGGTTAAGAGGAAATAAACCTGAGTCAACACTCAAGTGTTAATGGACTGGCGGAACACCCACGCAAAAATGGCGGCAGCACCGCGTGGCTCCCCCCCCCCGTGCCTGTCCCGGGCCCCTCTTGAAGGGGGCGATATCCCAGAGATCCCTGCCTTTTAATAGGGCGTGCCTTAGCATGGGACGGGGAGATAGCTTAGGCCCACAGCAGGAGGTTATCAGCTCCCGCATGCAAGCGAAAAACAGCCTTATAATGTCACACAAAATCTGACATTTTTGGGAAAGAACGAGAAAGAAATATAAACGCATTTGGATATTAGGAACGCATCTGCTCGGGCTGATAAGCACGGTCGGTGCTGGCATTTATTATCTGTGGTTCCTCGGCTTCCAGAACACAGAAAATCTGCCGATCGTTCTCCCGACTCTGAAGCAAACCTGGATGATGCTATGAATCTCTTTTTCCATGTATAGCACGTTTAATGTCGATATAATTGTTCAACAGACGTCAACCTGTAGACATTTACTTTTTTTTTATGAACTACTCAAATAAGCAAGTCAGCTTATATTTAGCATTATCAATTGTGTCTTATACAGGCTTTCATAATGGGTGGCAGTATAGCATAATGGCTACGGAAATAGCCTTTCATCTAGGTTTGCAGGTTTAATTCCCAGCTGAGGCACTGCACTGTGCCTTTGAACGAGGTACGTAACCTGATTTGATTCAGTAAATAAGTATAAACCGATTGCGTGTAAAAAAATATTAGCTCTGTGAGTTGCCCTGGACCCAGGGCTCTAATAAATGCCTAATGTAAAAATGTAGAGTAATATTTCATGTAACAGTCAGTCAATGACAAGAAAAAAAATGAACTTCCTGAGGACAAAATACTTTAATAAAACCACACTACAAGCCGAGAAAAAAGTGGTTCCAAGCACTAAATAGCTGACTGCATAAAGACAGCAAGTTATAATGGCCTAACAGCCAGTTCAGGATCTAAAAGTGATACGTTTTCAATATTCATTAAAAAAAGCAATTCACCTTTACTTCGCTCTTGTTCTTGATTTTTTTTTTTCTTTCTTGCTTACACAGCATTAAGAGTTGGCTTAGCTGCTAAAATACTCCACGGCTATTGATTCAGCAATATTATACTCAATAAAATTTTTTTTAAAAGAACATTTTGTCAGAGGTCTTGGTGGCGCCACAAGCTGAGTGTGCTTTTTGCCCCTCCTTTTACACCATCTCATATACTGAGGGGCCGTGAAACAAAATTAGAGGAGAAGCTGGCTAATCCTCAAATGTAACCTACTGTAACCGATTCCCCCCACTCGCTGAACAGGGATGCCAGCAATCGCATACCGTAATTGCTTTAACTGTAGCAAGCGTTCGGATAGCATTACTTACCTTGTCGTTTGCAGCCGCGTGCTGTGACCTCTGACCCAGAGCTCAGAGGAATTGTTCGGCGCAAAACGAAGGCTTTAAGACATAGCTCTGTGATGTGTTAATTGAAGGCCTCTGTTGATTATCCCCCTGGTGGAGCTCGTTTTCACAGAATGAGACTGACTGCAGAAAGACGTAATTGCATATGTGGGAAATGCAGGCAGAGATAACGTACACAAGATGAAAGAAAGCAACACTTAGGATAGCCTTAATTTAAACTGCTGAATCGTTATTTCATGTGGCCCTTTACTTTACGTTACATTACAGGCATTTGGCAGACGCTCCTTTCTAGAGTGACTTACACAACTTTTACATAGCATTTACACGCCATCCATTTATACAGCTGAATATATACTGAAGCAATGCAGGTTACGTAGCTACCTTGCTCAAGGGTACAATGGATGGTAGTGTCCTACCCAGAAAACGAACCTGCAACCTTTTAGGTTACAAGACCAGTTCCTTACCCTTATTCCCATAATTATACCCATAATAAGCCAGAACCTTGTGACTTCAATTGGCAATTAGTGACTGATTAATCGCTGCAACTGATACACATGCACTTAGTGAACAGAAGAAAGAAAGAGATAATAAGGGTGTTGTACCAGTGAAGATTGAAAGAACACATTTTCCTTCTATCGTGTGGGCGCATTCATACTCTTTGTTACAAGGACAGTCGAGGCCACGGATTTTACAGTGAAAATGGAGAGTGAAATCCAAGTAGGGTGTTTAATTTACAGAGTGCCTCACAGCTTATTAACAAACATATATACACGAAACAATAAAATCATTCGTATATCACTCGAGCTCGCCTACTGCCAGCCACTTACTGCTGACGGTAAATGATCTGCTTAAACAGGTTGTGCTGATGGACACAAGTCAGACTGTACCATTTCCACACACACAAAAAGTCTAATTATCTCACAGAAGAAGTTAAAATACATCTCTAGACTATTAAATTATCATACATGTATTATCAGTTGCAAAGATGTTTCTAATTATCACTCAAATAATTAAATACTAGCAAATATTACCAAATACCCATGACGGTCTCCCCCCGTCCACAATTACAAATTGTCCTTGTCCAGCACATAATCGCGACGGTTAGGTTTATAGCCATCTCATTCAAGTTTGAATACGGAACAGCGGGAGCAAAGGTAACGGTTAGTAGAAACTCCAACACTGCGTTGAGTGATAATTACATCATTAAAATAAACATATTCAGTGTTATAAACCAGAATGATACGTGAAAGTTATTTGCAGTACATTACCGATGGTAAACAGTTGATAGTTGCGGTAGCTGATAACAAACTGGCAAACATAAAGCGGCGTACTCGCACCAAACAACCGTTACCATGAGCAGATTGTACAGCTAAAATCAGTTCGTTGAAGAAATCCTGTCCTAGCGGGAACGGCGCGGTATTCTCTTTGTTACACCCCTTGAAGGGAAGTTTGAGGTCAGTTGCTCCTTAGAGGCACTGAGTGAATATCCTCAGCCCTCATTAAAGTATTTTATTTTTTACAGTAAGGGTGTAGTTAGACATGATGCCCCTGCCTGTCCATAGTGTATGACTAGACATCCAGAGATCAGAGTTCCACCCTACGGACATTTTCAGTGTCTTCTGGCTTTATCATTCACCAAATATGAACCCAACTGAGCCCTTGTGGGACGTTAAGCAATGACGCCGATCATGAGACAGAATCTTCCTCTTCCCTAAGATTGATTTGACTGACTTACTTATAGAACAGTGGCTTTGCAGTCATCCTGCAGAATTTGTGTGTTCCATATATGATGTGGTAGCCAGGCCACAGCAGATATGGGCCATTCAGTGTACTGGTCCAATACAATATTGAAACTATTTTTCATTCTTTCCTTTCTTCATTCATTCCTTCCATCCTTTCTTAGCTATGAGGACAAGATGTGAGCTGTGCCATCCACATATAGCACAAAATGGCAATATTCCCCAATTCTCTTTATGTCTCCATGGATATCTTCTGTTTCCCAAGCTCCTAATCGCCTACTGTTGGAAAAGCAACATCTTGGGTTAAAAATGTCCACTAAAGACATGTGAAAGAGTTAACATGGTTAATGGCTCGTAATTACATTGGAAATGGAACTGGCTCTTCCATTGGGCTTAATGCGTTGACCACCGTGGTTTAAAAATAATAACATTATTTGTCTTTTATTTTCAGGGAATTTGGTTATCTGTTGTTAATCTGTTACCCTGGGACATGCATGAAGGAAATGCTATGTGACTAACGCTTTTCCCTTCAGTGGAACAGCAGGGTTATCACTGAGTTGTGAATGGAGATTTGGGCATCGCTGGCAGAAGATATGGCGTAGCACAGGCTGGGAGATGAACACAGGTTCGGAGATTACACGGATCGCATTTTCATGCTTCTTTGCATTTTATTACCTGTGAATGACCACCTCTGTGTTCTTTATCGAATGGTGGGCTAGGCCTTGTTGACCATTCCCAGGCAATAGCATCATTACCTTTTTATCTATAAATCAATACCGCGTAAATTGCCTTTCTACCGTATCCTATACCGTATTCACAGAAACTGTTTTTTTTTTTTTCTTTGTTCTTCTCTTCCCTTTATTTTTCATCTGTTCCATTTGAGAGCTCCCAGTTAATTAAACACATGGACTGTAGAAGTGTGGTCCTAGATTACCCAGAATTCAATGCCCTAGACCCTGAAAGCCTGCTTTCCCCTTCATTTTCTGTTGGAGGCTGACCTATCCCATGGTTCATTGGAGAACAAAAGACACATTCCCAAATAATATTTATCATTGTGTACGATTTGAAATTTAATCATTGCTGCTTGTCGTGAGTAAATTCAGGAAGTTGACTTACAGTGAAAGTGGGATGGTTTGCGTTCTTTTTATTTATTAATGCATTCCACAAGCTTTACCTACTTTTTTCATTGAATTTCCTTAGCAGATGCTATTATCCAGAGTGACACACTGCTTACAATTTCTTTTCCAAACATGGAGATTTATTATACAGCTTAGTTCTTGGGTTTTTACCTGCAACCTTTCAGGTACTAAGCCTGGCTAATGATCTGTGCCACACTATGTATTTGTATACCTGTGTATTTTTTCATACATTTAATATTATTTTCTTCTTCTTGTTCACATTCTTCTTCTGTGAGACTTGCTTGATTTATGTTTGGGGCAGCACTGGCCTTGTACAGATCACTTGCTGTCACGCTGCAAATTAGCACCTGGAGAATTCGTTCAGTTACTCTTTTTTTAAATTTTTTATGGGTGATGCGTCAGCTGGCTTTAACAGTGATGTGCGGAATCCCGGTGCCAACCCCCCCCCCCCCCCCCCCCCGTGCCACTGGAAACCCCCCCCCCCCCAGAGCTGCCGGTTCTGAAGAGGCTGTAAATTCATATCTGAAGACGGCCAGATGCTCCTGTTTACTCTCGGGCCATAAACTAGATTGGATAACGGCTTGTTGCGTTGCTTCATATTTTAAACTGCGGGGTCCATGTCTATACAGTATGCTTGTCTATGGAGTACGCCTGTCTATACAGTACGCTTGTCTATACAGTATGCTTGTCTATGCAGTACGCTTGTCTATACAGTATGCATATGTATACAGTATGCTTGTCTATGCAGTACACCTGTCTATACAGTATGCCTGTCTGTTCAGCATGCATGTGTATACAGTATGCTTATCTATGGAGTACGCCTGTCTATACAGTATGCTTGTACGCTTGTCTATACAGTATGCTTGTCTATGCAGTACGCCTGTCTATACAGTATGCCTGTCTGTTCAGCATGCATATGTATACAGTATGCTTATCTATGGAGTATGCCTGTCTATACAGTATGCTTGTATGCTTGTCTATACAGTATGCTTGTCTATGCAGTACGCCTGTCTATACAGTACGCTTGTCTATGGAGTACGCCTGTCTATACAGTATGCTTGTATGCTTGTCTATGCAGTACGCCTGTCTATACAGTACGCTTGTCTATACAGTATGCATATGTATACAGTATGCTTATCTATGCGGTACGCTTGTCTATACAGTATGCCTGTCTATGCAGTATGCCTGTCTATACAGTATGCCTGTCTGTTCAGCATGCATATGTATACAGTATGCTTATCTATGGAGTACGCCTGTCTATACAGTATGCTTGTACGCTTGTCTATACAATATGCTTGTCTATGCAGTACACCTGTCTATACAGTATGCTTGTCTATGGAGTACGCCTGTCTATACAGTATGCTTGTATGCTTGTCTATACAGTATGCTTGTCTATGCAGTACGCCTGTCTATACAGTATGCATATGTATACAGTATGCTTATCTATGCGGTACGCTTGTCTATACAGTATGCCTGTCTATGCAGTATGCCTGGCTATGCAGTAGGCCTATACCCTCCTGGGTCCTAGTGTTTTAGTGTTTGTGACGTAATACTAGTGCCTGGAATGACGTGTCGCTGTGAAAATGTTTTCATATATATTATGCATTTTATTCTTATTGAATGGCCCTTGGTGTGTAACTGTCAGCATAGTAGAGTGCTTGGTTTGTGAGATTAGGTCCAGAGGCTCATGGCACCCTACAGGTGACTGAAATGAATTGCTGGGCCTTAGGAGGATAGTACCAAACTTATTCCATTATGCTCCTAAAAACATTCATTTTTCTTCATTTTGACGCACTGTGATAAAATAATCTTTTTCTATGTCTACATTTGTTATCTTTTTATCAATAATTAGTTGGGGCATCGCGCCGCACTAGTGGACTGGAATCAGAATAGACTGTTGAACATAATGCTTTCACTTTATCCCTGTAACGGGTTTAACCCTTCAAGGTGTTACCAAAATGTGATTAGAATGTTCAGTTAAGAACATTCTAATGCTGATGTAACAATCACTGCTGGTAATTGATGTATCAATGACTACTTCGTGCTCCTTTTTTAATTTAAATGGCGCTTTTGTCGATTAATAGTCACAGTAAATCTGGATCTTAATTTTCAGCATTGGTGGAAGCGGTGTAAGTTGTACATTTGAAATAAAGGGCAGGGTGGTATGAAGGTGTGATTCATTATTACACACCGAAGTTCCAGAACACGGTTTACCCTTCAACTGCAGCCATGCAGAACTTCATGCTTCTCTTCAACCAAATTAACATGTCAATGGCGACCATTTATGGTACAATCAATTTGCAGTAAATTCCATTTACAATATGCACCTGTGAAAACTGCATTACTCCAAACAGTGGGACTTCGAAAAGGGAATTTTCTGCCACAGCTATAAAGGCACTCATGCACGCACACCAATGAGAATTTGCACTAAAAAATCGTTTTGATATCGAACCTTCACTCATTATAATTTTCTTTACAGCCATTTTGCTTTTTACTTTTTGCTGACATACTATGCTCTCTCTCTGTCTCTCTCTCCCCATCTCTCCCTCTCCCCCTCCCTCTCTCTTTCTCTCTCTCCCTCTTCCTCTCTGTCTTTCTCTCCCTCTCTGTCTCTCTGTCTCCCCATCTCTCTCTCTCCCTGCCTCTCCCCCTCCCTCTCTCCCTCCCCCCTCCCTCTCTCTCTGATGTCGCTCCATCGCTCCCCTGGATGGTCAGACGCGCGCAGGACGCCGCGGCTCGCTAACGGAGCAGACGTAGCGGTCTGAGGCGCCGCCGCCGTTCCTCCTGAGACCCATAATGAATGCAGAGTGGGCTGCGCTGTGCGTGCGGACTGGGCGCGTGCAGAAGGAACGTTCCGGACTCCCATTCCCAGGTGGGCTGGCGCTGTAGTTCCTTTGAGTGACAGGTGCTTGATGACCCCAGCTTCTTCTGCACCCCCCCCCCACCTTTGCTTTGATATGTAAAATATACGCAGGCAGCCCAGGATAAATAACTAATAACAATAATAATAAATAATTTGCCGTAAATAAAGTGTACATCCACCCATCCATCCATTATCTATACCCGCTTATCCTGGGCAGGGTAAAGAGGTGCTGGAGCCTATCCCAGCGTACATTGGGCGAGCGGCAGGGGTACATCCTGGACAGACCGGCAGTGTATCTCAGGGAACACACACCATTCACTCACACACTCATACTAAACTGTACAGTCTACTGCAAACATTTTATCTTTTGTGCTATATTTCATTTAATTACTCAAATGCTTATGAGGTACATTTTTTATAAATAATTATGATCTTATTCTCTGCAAAATTGATTCAGCTAGATGGCGTGATTTAAAACATGCAAAGCAGAGGATATGACAGTGGTATTTGGTGGGGGAAAGGCCTGTATCAGCCGTCTAAACAGCTCTGTTCAGTGGACGTGACTGAGGGCTCTGCTTAAGCCTCGTTTGCGTGTGCGTGTGCGTGTGCGCGTGCGCGTGCGCGCGAGAGAGAAATCACCCCAACGTTTCTTTTCCAGTGGTGATAGGTAGCACTTCAGTAAAATTGGACATTTTCATATTTGTTTTCTGATTTGTTTTTGAATTTGTCAGGGCAAAAGCACACACTGCACTAAACAGTCCTTTCACTCCATCTATCATACTTCACATAATAGGTCGCATACTGTGCAATATTGTAACAACCAATGTTAAAGTGAACCCATATGCGCATTTTGTATTGTATTCCTGCGTATAGGTAACTACCAAAATAAAGAAAAAAAACTGGATTAAATATGGGATACGAAGTATATTGAAAGCAGGTGCTTCCACACAGGTGTGGCCACTGAGTTATTTAAGCAATTAGCATCCCAGCACACTCACAGCTGTGTGTAAAACCACAGGGCTGGCCTAGTTACGCATTATTTTGGTTACTATGGTGAGATCCATGATTTTGAAAGAGGGGTGGTCGTTGGGGCGTATTTTCCAGGAGCTTTTGTGCATAAGACTGCTGAACTTTCTGTTTGATGAGGAACGGTGGCGATGGTGATGTCCAAGGTAAAGACATCAGAAACTAGGGGCAAGTGTGGTTGAAACTCCTTACCCCTTGACCATGATGTCCATACATTGGTTTGAAATGTGAGGGGAAAATGGCTCAACTGCCCAACCCTGTTCATGGAGATCTGTCCTGTAGGTTTTCACTCCAAACCTAACAAAGCCACACCTCATTCAACAGCCAGAGATCTGCATTGAGCTGCTAATTAGTAGAAGCAGGGGTGCCAGATTAGGGTTGAAATACAAACCTGCAGGGTTGTAGATCTCCAGGAACAGGGTTGGGCAGCCCTGATCTAGGGCGGCATTTTTGCCAAGAGCAGTCCATCTAGAACCTTACGGAGTGACCCTATCGTCGGTGTTTCTGTTTATTTTGGCAGTTATCTATACTGTATATAGTTCAACACTCTTACATTATCGACTTAATTATGATTCATCTCTGCACTATAGGCAGGCAAATTGTTGTCATTTTTTTCTCAGCAGGTCGCTTCTGCCTAATGTTGCTTCCCGCTGTTTGGGACCGTGCGTTTGTGTGTGTGATATACGAACCGCATTGTGATCTGTATTTAAGCAGTGTTTCTTTGGGCGGCACGGTGGTGCAGTGGGATAGCACTGTTGCCTCACCACAAGAACGGCCAAGATTTGAATCGGTGTGGATTTCACACGTTTCCTCCTGCATGAGACTTATAGCTTATGCTCCTTGGCGGGGGGGGGGGGGGGGGGGGGTGAATTACCAGGGCGTTGCTGTAAAGGAGCATGTGTGCTCGGTCAACCAAGCCTGTGTATATAAAGGTTAAATTAAAACAAAAACACTTTCAGGGGATGGTTGTTAAAAAAATTATTATTTGTTTTGGTATGAAATGACTTTGATTGTTAAGTACTCTATGTAGATATGCAGTGGGCAGAATGCCGCAGAGTTCTCATTCCGTGTCGGAACGTTTGGAGGGGTGCCGATTGTGATTTTCCCGAAATTAACCGCATGCCGCGTGCAGGAAGCCGCTGGGGGCTGAAACAGGAAGTGGCTCCTCGCATCGCGTGCCGCCTCTTCCCGGGCACCATTATTTACTGCGCTGCTCTCTCACGAGGCAGAACGAAGCATCTCATTACCGTGTCTAAACTGGCTCATTTTAAACTCGGCTGTGAAGAAGAATCTAATAATGCGCCCCGCGCTGGCTGAGCAGAGGCCTCCGCTAATCGAACCGCAAATGCGTCCTGCGCTTCGTTTGCAGACGCCAGAATGAACACACTTCAGTTTCTGTTTGTTCTCTTTTTATTCTTTTGTGTTTGTTATGGTAACACTTTTTAGTTTTTGTTTGTTTGGTTTGTTATGGTAATTCACACTTGCCGGTGGATGAAACAAATGAAAAATGCGTTGGACATGGAAGGATGTGACTCCTCCCTCCCTCCCTCTCTCCCACCCTCCCTCTACTCTGAGGACAGGAGAGAGTAAGGTGTGGAGAGGTGCAACTTTTGTGCAAAATGGCGGGCTGGGGGTGCACTGCCAGCGGCCCCCACAGGTGTGAAAATGTGACAGGAAGAACAGCAGGAACAAGAAGGGGGCGGGGGGGGGGGCTGTTAATTTCATACTATTTTTAAGAGAGGAAATGCACTGTTTGTCACATTAACAGAGAGTGTTTCGCCATTACCTGCAGCCTCTGTGGCAGGGACTGGGCTGTAACAAACAATACTGAGTATAAATCAGAGGCATTCACTGTATGTTTATGCTCTACAATGGCAGTGCCCTAGTCACACCCCCTTTGCCTGAGTACAGGGTGCAGTTCTGGGTGCTGTACTACAAGAGAGGCTCTGGAAAATGTTTAAGGAAGAGGACATAATTTGGTTCCTGGTATAAAATGTAAGTCATAAGTGAAATCTTAAGATCTGCAATTTCTTCAAGCGCAGTAAGTCTAAGGGGAGATACAAGGTTCTTGCATATTAAAATGAAAAAGATCCAGTGAGTTAATTGGTGAGGGTGTTGACCTTTGTTGCTTGTTTGTGGGATGGGTAAGGTCAGTGTTGTTCTCCTCTGACCATTGCCAAACTACTCCTGCTCTGTGGATGAGATTTTTCATCTCGAAAGATGCTCATCTGTACAGGAAAGGAATGGTTTAACATGTAGATTCAGATGGTGACTCAGTAGCAATCAGTAATGACTGACATAAACCTTGCCTTATAACCGTATGAGTGCATCCAAACCCTGTCAGGAAAATGCACTCACACCATTATGAAAACACCTTCACTACTGAAATACTGTTTAAATCTCACTTTTTGGCCAGTATCCGTACATACTGTATGACATACATATCTTCCTGCTAACTCTTTAGTACCACAAACCTACACATGCGCTCAGAGGTTAAGACCATAGCTTTGCTTTTTAATTTTCAAAATTATTATTTTATTAAACCACTGAGTGGACTGAACAAAATACTGTTAGCGTTGGCTGTGTCTGACGTGAAGTGCTTTTGATCTTTACAAGTGACTTAACCTTTAGCATCAGAATAAAAATAGCATTTTAGTGAAGAGCAACAGAGAAATTTCCCAGAAGGCACTGATGAATTTGATGACAAGATAACAAGGGCAGACGTACAAGAGGTGTTAGGCCTTTCAGATCAGTCCTGTCTTTCTGCGAGAAAAATAAACTTAAAATACTAATACTTGCATGGTCTAACATTAAAAGTGCTGAGCTTCCATAATACACACGTTAACGATCATCACTGGCGAGGGTTTGATCCAACGCGGTGTGGACTCAGTAGCAGTAGGCTATCTATCTCCTGACATCACTGGCGAGGGTTTGATCCAACGCGGTGTGGACTCAGTAGCAGTAGGCTATCTATCTCCTGACATCACTGGCGAGGGTTTGATCCAACGCGGTGTGGACGCAGTAGCAGTAGGCGATCTATCGCCTGACATCACTCAAACTGTGAACAATAAAGTCGTACAGAATAAAAGGATCAGGCCGTGAGCTGTGAGCTGAGGCATCAGCAAGAAATGATTCTTCTGGCTCGCTGAGGACTTGGAGAAAAAATCATTATCTGAGCTCTTCGGGGGATGTCACAGGCAGGTGGGCAGAAGTGCCTGAGAATTCGCTCGTCTCGTATGTTTCACATCAAACGGCTGGCTGCAGGCCCGTTTTCTGCTTTTTTTCTCTCTTTCTCCAGGGAAGCACCCCCATTTCCTGGAACCTAATGTTTGCACTCTGTCAGATATTTCATTTTTAATTTGCACTTTGCATTGGACTACAGCTAAGCGACGGTTTTTGTTCCTCTGTTTGCTTTCTTCCTCGGCTCGACTCGATCAGCTCGTCCTGCTTTCTCCCGGAACGTTCCTTGGAGAAGCGAGATCTTGCGGCTCGTTAAAATGTGCCGAATGTGCGCAATGCAACAGAAACCACCCGAGCAATAGTGGTGCTCAAAGGAGCTAGCACATTAGCGAAGTGTGTGTATGTGCGTGCATGTGTGCATGTGTGGGCGGGCGGGTGTGTGTGTCTCTGTGTGTGTGTGTGTGTGTGTGTGTCGGTGTGTGTGTGCGTGCACGCATATACATGTATACTGTACGTACATATACATTTCTTCACATATAAAAAACCAGACGGAGAATGTCCGGTAATGTTAGATTACACTATATGACCAAAGGTATCTGGACACCTCTTGGCCTGGGGCTGTTTTTCATGGTTTGGGCTAGGCCCCTTAGTTCCAGTGAAGGCAAATCTAAATGCTACAGCATACAATCACATTCTAGACGATTCGGTGCTTCCCCAACAGTTTGGGGGAAGGCCCGTTCCTGTTTCAGCATGACAATGCCCCCAGGCACACAGTGAGGTCCATATAGAAATGGTTTTGTTGAGAACGATGTGGAAGAACTTGACTGGCCTGCACAGAGCCCTGACCTCAACCCCATCCAACACCTTTGGGATCAATTGGAAAGCCAACTGCGAGCCTGGTCTTATCACCCAATCAGTGCCCAACCTCACTAATGCTCTTCTGGCTTAATGGAAGCTAATCCCTGCAGCAATGCTGTAGTATAAATCTAGTATAAAGCCTTCCCAGAAGAGTGGAGGTTGTTACAGCAGCAGATCTTGGATGTCGGGCGTCCGCATACTTTTGGCCGTGTATTGTATCTTAGGAAACAGGAAGCTGTCAGAGTCTCAGCAGGAGTGCATGAGCGCTCCTGCTCTCAGTGTTAAAACCCCGCTGTGCTGCACTTTTTAGACCAGACACCATCCCCCGATAAAGCAAATCCCCTGGATGTCTTTCGGACCATTTCATCCTCCATAATGATGGTGTTTTTTATTTTTTATTTTTTTTTACAAGCTAACGGCAAGTTCCACTGCGGATTTCCATGGAAGCGAAGGCTCAGCAGCCTGTCTGAGAGGCGCGTTAAGAATCCGTGGGAATGAAAGCACACGGCGCACTTGACACTTCGCCGCGCTCCGGCGCTGCGGACTGAGCGCGTGTCAAAGAGGGAAAGGCTCAGCCGCGGCTCACGCAGAGCGATGAGCCAGTCCCAGAATGCCTTGCTGCACGGAGGCGACTCCTCTCGGCTCTGTGCTGTAAAATGTCGGTCGATTTGTCGACTTTCTAGCTATTTTTCCCCCCTCCTGCCTGAGAACTCTTCAGTATAACCTATGCCAGAGTGTGTGGGAGGAGAGTTACTATTACTCTAACGCTCTAACCCTCAGGTGCCGAGGTGCTGTCTGTCGTCTGCTCCCATAATTCCCGGTGGTAAATTATGTCTGATCTACGCTGTGCTGAAATTACCGTAGGCACTGAACTGGACTGACTACTCAGTTTGTTGGTTTGTAAAAGGACAGCGCCATTATTTGTGTGAATAAAGTGAATGAGAAAATAAGACTCCCCTTTACTCAACGCTGACACATCCTTCGCTGGGTAAGGACAAGCCACGCCCTTTTGTTTGTTTATAAGGAGAAGGGAAAGGCTTCTTATTGTTGTATCTTAAAGCACAGTGTTCCACAGCCTAGCTGTTCATGCTCTATTTATTTTTTTTTAAAACGCAGCTGTCGACATAAAATATGAATCCCAAGAATAGTGTGAGTTCAGCCATGTGTTTGACATCATAAATACTTTAGAACCATCTTTGAATAAATAATGCCATACACTCATAATATTTTGGAATTTAAATGGGTTGGTGAAAAGATGGATAATTGCTTCATTACAGGAAATGTATTTGAATTTCTTCAAAAAGGCCCAATAATTATGCTTAGATTTTTTTATTTAAATTATGTATTTTTATCTAAGTTGTGTTTATATCAGCCTGGCAATGTATTATGCTTTCCATTCAAATGTAAAATACAAGCAGACTATCGACCACAATGCAACCATGATATGAATGATTCATGTACAAACATGCTGGAAATTAAAATGGATACACATACTGGAGATGTGCTGTGTCATAAAGTAGTTAAGTACTTGCCCTTGTATTGAGGGTTTGATATCCAGTTAGGGCACTGCTGTTGTACCCTGAGAAAGGTTTCTCAACCTGAAGTGCTTCAGTAAAAGATCCAGCTGTATAAATCTATCAAATGTAATCTTTGTAAAATTCTCTGGATACAAGTGACTGCTGAAATCCTGAAATGCACAGTTTTAGTTAAAACAAGAATGTTATTGTGTTCCCAATCGTTGGAATTATTAAACACAATAAAAATTAAAAAGGTGGATATCCATTTGTCTGTACTGTGTTGTTTGGAAGCTGCTGAGATGTACTTTGTGACAGTACACTGACCCCTGGGCGGGTTGGGGATGGGTTGGGTGGGGGGGGGGGGGGGGGGGAGGGGGGGTTATCTTGGGTAGGGGCGGGGGTGGATGTGGGGGTGAGGGGGGGGCTTCTCCTCAGAGACTTCATCTCTGCATTTTCCAGTTCACTCAGCGCCTGCCTCTGTGGCGGCTGCTCTGTGCTGCAGGGGGGAGATCGTGCTGAAACTCGCTACTCTGTTGTCAGCAGAGAGATTAGACACACAAACAGTCTCCCGCTGTGCCTGTGAAATTCTTTTAATACATTTTTCAAAATGTTCATATCATTCCCGCAAACTGGTGAATCTGCTTCTGAAACCAAACGTATCTCTTATTAAAAATTATGTGAGAACATTGTGATATGATAGGATGTCAGTGTGTCCAAGATACCGAATTATGAAGTAATGTTCTCTATTGTTTATAGTGAAAGAGAATTGGCGAACTGAATAATTCAGTAGCGAGTCAGTTGTCTGTTTTGCCAGGTATAGCCCTGCAGATAAAGCAGGAATGAGGCAGTCTGGTGTAAACGTCTTCACCAGCTCACCCCACTGCTTCCATCCATTAACAGCCTCAGATAGAGAGCCCAGTGTTCAGCGGTGAAAAGACTCGCTCATCTCTCCCCCTCCCTCCTTCAGCCTTATTTCTCCCCCTTCCCTCCTTCCTTATATGTGCCTCTTTCTTTCTCTCTTTTACTCACTCTCTATCCCTCCCTTCTTGTTTTCCCTCTGTTCTTTCTGTCTCTAAAAGATGTTTGTGTTTGTGTGTGTGTGTGTGTGTGTGTGTGTGTTTGTCTGTATGTGTATGTATGTATGTTTATATGCATGTATGAATGTATGAGTGCATGTATGTCTGTTAATGTTTGTATGCATGTATGTATGCATGCAAGTACACATGTATGTATGTTTGTTTGTATTGATGTATGTGTGCAGTTGTGTGTATGTATGTACAGTATGCATGTATGCAGGTACATGCATGCATGCATACATATATACTGTATGTGTGCCAGTATGTATGAATTAATGTGTATTTGTATGCATGTATGCAGGTGTGTATGTATGGATGCATGTGTGCAAGTATGCTTGCTGTGTGTCTGTATGTATGTATGCATGCATGTATGGCTGTGTGTATGGCTGTGTGTATGTACGAGTGCATGCATGAATGCATGTATGGCTGTATGTATGTACGAGTGCATGTATAAATGCATGTATGTGTGGCTGTATGTATATATGTGTGCAGCTGTGTCTGTATGTATGTATGTATGCATGCATATATGCAGGTATGCATGCAGGACTGTGTGTATGTATGAGTGCATGTATGAGTGCATGTATAAGTGCCTGTATGTATGGCTGTGTGCCTGTATGTATGTGTGTATACGTATGGCTGTGTGTATGTACGAGTGCATGTATAAATGCATGTATGGCTGTGTGCATGGCTGTATTTATGGCTCTATGCCTGTACGAGTGCATGTATAAATGCATGTATGGCTGTGTGCATGGCTGTATTTATGGCTCTATGCCTGTACGAGTGCATGTATGAATGCATGCACGACTGTGTGTATGGCTGTGTGCCTGTATGTATGTATGTATACGTATGGCTGTGTGTATGTACGAGTGCATGTATAAGTGCATGTATGTCTCGGCAGCAGAACAGCAGCAGGGCTGTGCTTTAGCGAACCCCCACATGTGTGATTCATTTGGCAGCCGTAATGTCACTCTGTTCCCCTGGCTGGGCAGCGGGGGCCCGGGACAGCCGGCTGTACGCGGGGAGACGTATTAGTGTCCCAGAGCAGATGACTGAGGGGGGAGGCCTGTCTCTCTGATTTATTCCGAGTGCACAAACACCCCACTGCCCCCCTCCCCCCTCGCTCCCCACACTCCATTTTATAGCTGAGCGTTGTCAGTCCCGATGGCATCACTCGGGGTTTGCATCAGAGCAGTGGGGTGTGAAGCAGAGAGCGGCGCTTTGTTTACAAACTCATCAGTCTGCTCTCGTTGCAGGAGGCGGAAATTTTAAAAAAAAGCAAATCGAGCTGCTGTGCAGAAAGGGGGAGGAGCCTGATCCAAAATCAGCCTGGCTGGTTCTGTATTGTAAAGAAAGGGAAACGTGTCGTCATCCTGCTTTTTACCACACCGGCGCTGCTGAGCCATCGATCGGACGGCATCGTCCGCCGCTCAGCTTTTCCGTGTCACCGATCTGCCGATCCGTCTTTGGCAAACCCCCCCCCCCCCATTTATTTTCCCCGAATTCTCTTAAAACGAAAAAAAAAAGGCCGTGGGACCACTCGATTTCCCGCCTTGTGAAGACAGTTGGCGTCACGGTCATCTGAATAACAACTGGACGGCGGGGTGTTACGCACAGGGGGATCCTCGTCACGGAAACGCACGGTTGGGGTGTCAAACACCTGACATTTATGCGTAGCCATATGGTTTATTCACATGCTAACCGCTGCTTAACGAGCTTTCATTATTATTGCATTATGCTGGTGTATGCAGAATGTAAGTGCCCTCCTGGCAGTGCTTTTGGTCTCGGCTTCCTAACGCGGTCACGATTGTGCTCAGTGTTTTCAGTAATGCAGGAAGGGGATACCACGTTAATGTTTTCTCCCCTGTGGAAGGTGGCTGGGAATGTACGGGGCACTATCATATTCCGACCCCAAGCCTCACTTATCTTGCACTGCCATGAGCCTGGCTAAGGGGGTTATCCAGCAGAAAAACACTGCATTAACGAACTTGTGAACTTATAGTTAACTTGCTGACTGAATACATTTCTAGCTGCTGAAAGTAGCAGGTATGATGACTGAGGGGGAGATGGACTGAAACTATTGGTGGCCATTTTACTGTGGCCGATCACATGCTTGCGATATGTTACCCCAGTATGTTAATATGTTTCTCAATGACACATCCATGAAATGCATCCAGAGGAGCGATGCAAAGTGTGTGTGATGCAAAAACATTCAGAGTGGACTTCGTGCTTAATGGACAGAACCTTTGAAGTGAAACAGAATGACCTGCACATCGAACAAGCCCTTGTTTATGCTAATATTTAGCATGTTTATGCAGATTTTTGACCCCCCCCCCAGGCAGTTTTTTCATCAGGAATACATCAGTCCAAACTCACTCAAAAGACACTTCTCAGCATTGGGGGGTAGTTCTTTAGCTGCTAGTTTTTCAAGGTGAATCACATTCTTTCGCTACGTTGCTTTTCAAGGCTTTCTTTAGCCTCAGATTAGCTTGCTTAAGGCTAGCCCTTCAGTTTACTATAACATTCTAGTAGAGTGTTTGGGAGTAGTTTACCTACATGTGGTTAAACTAGTATGTTTAATTACATCTTGTAGCAGTTTGCTGGTAGTTCAACTACTTTCACATAACTGCTATCTCGGTTATAGCAGTTAATTTGTTTTTTGTTATTTTGAGGCGTAGTTAACTATAAGAACTACCGACTGCTTTTGGCCCTAAAATATTTTTTTTCCAAACCCCATTGATCAAATGCCACCTCCTCTCTCTCTGTCTTCACATGCATCGCATGCGTGTCTTGTTCTTTCACGCAACAAGGTGGAATACCTGCTTTGAAATCTGCTCATTCCACTTCGATTAATATTTTTTCTCTCTCTCTGGCCCAACGTACGTGAGTCCACAAACGGAACGGAGCACCCAACCATAATTTAATAATTCACTAATTCAGAGCAATAGAAAATGGCTTCCGTGGCCAACTGCAGTTTTACGACCATATGTCTATCTCCTCGACAGTGTGTCACTGTGTGCTCGTTAGCAACAGGCTGATAATTCAGAGCAGTGGTCAGTAGTGGAACGGTCCTGCTGGCAGCCAGTGTTACTGCCACACGTGGCTGTCCCTACACTAAACCGGTCCCAGGTGAGTGACAGGCTTTTTTGTTTTGTCTTTGACCAGATTAAAAAAAAAGTAAAGATCAGCCCCATCAGAGCGATGGAAGGGGGACCTTGATGTGTTTAACGTGGGTCATTTCCCTCATCCTCACCCTTGGCTGCGGATCTCGGAGGCTCTGGGCCTGTGACGCACGCTGCCAAACCCACCGCCTGTCTGACGGCTCGACTCGCGGCAGAGCAGCAGGAAGGCCCGTCGGTTCCAAATCACCGTCGCTGTGTTTAAAGACAACAGGCCGGCAATCAGGCCGCTCGGCTAATTCCGTTAGCAGTGGACCTGGGGACCCACTCTTCTCCAGCTACACTCCCCACCATTACAGACAAATACGATCACTCCACTCCTTTACAGCAGCAACTGGGCTTTTAAATCAGCACTGGAGCAAAAGAAAACTAGTCCAGGCTCATCAAGTGAAAAAAAAACATTGTCCTCAAATCAGCCTCCCACAATCTGCTTGCTAAAACCGAGCGTTTTATTTATTTATGTATTTATTTACGTGTTTATTTCCCGTTTGAGCTCAACTGCGCCCTGAAAAGAAAGCACTGTCGAGTTGACATCCAGGTTTCTCGGGGATGGATATATAGTCCGTGAGTCACGGTCACTGAAGTGCTGTCGGTATTGAAGGCTGAGGGGAAGCTCATCATCGGCAGAAGTTAGCCGTGATTGAAAGCCCGTACCGCTCGACCGTGATGTCCACACGTTTGGAAGCCCGTACCGCTCGACCGTGATGTCCACACGTTTGAAAGCCCGTACCGCTCGACCGTGATGTCCACACGTTTGGAAGCCCGTACCGCTCGACCGTGATGTCCACACGTTTGGAAGCCCGTACCGCTCGACCGTGATGTCCACACGTTTGGAAGCCCGTACCGCTCGACCGTGATGTCCACGCGTTTGGAAGCCCGTACCGCTCGACCGTGATGTCCACACGTTTGAAAGCCCGTACCGCTCGACCGTGATGTCCACGCGTTTGGAAGCCCGTACCGCTCGACCGTGATGTCCACGCGTTTGGAAGCCCGTACCGCTCGACCGTGATGTCCACGCGTTTGGAAGCCCGTACCGCTCGACCGTGATGTCCACGCGTTTGAAAGCCCGTACCGCTCGACCGTGATGTCCATGCGTTTGGAAGCCCGTACCGCTCGACCGTGATGTCTGTGCGTTTGGAAGCCCGTACCGCTCGACCGTGATGTCCGTGCGATTGAAAGCCCGTACCGCTCGACCGTGATGTCTGTGCGTTTGAAAGCCCGTACCGCTCGACCGTGATGTCTGTGCGTTTGAAAGCCCGTACCGCTCGACCGTGATGTCCTCACGTTTGGAAGCCCGTACCGCTCGACCGTGATGTCTGTGCGTTTGGAAGCCCGTACCGCTCGACCGTGATGTCCACACGTTTGGAAGCCCGTACCTCTCGACCGTGATGTCCACACGTTTGGAAGCCCGTTCCTCTTGACCGTGATGTCCACACGTTTGGAAGCCCGTACCGCTCGACCGTGATGTCCACACGTTTGGAAGCCCGTACCGCTCGACCGTGATGTCCACACGTTTGGAAGCCCGTACCGCTCGACCGTGATGTCCACACGTTTGGAAGCCCGTACCGCTCGACCGTGATGTCCACACGTTTGGAAGCCCGTACCGCTCGACCGTGATGTCCACGCGTTTGGAAGCCCGTACCGCTCGACCGTGATGTCCACACGTTTGAAAGCCCGTACCGCTCGACCGTGATGTCCGTGCGTTTGGAAGCCCGTACCGCTCGACCGTGATGTCCACGCGTTTGGAAGCCCGTACCGCTCGACCGTGATGTCCACGCGTTTGGAAGCCCGTACCGCTCGACCGTGATGTCCACGTGTTGGGTTTGTGGTGAACAAGCAGTTTCGTCAGAAGCCTTTCATCAAGAGCTGTGCAGAAAAGGTTTTGATGATTGGGCTTTCCTTTATTTTGGCAGTTACCTGGATGCTGGGCACACAGACTAATATATGATTCCCCTGACTGAATTGATAAAGCAAGTTCCAGCAACTGGACGGCTTTCAAATTTGTAGAAAACTTTTTTTTAAAACTAAAACTTTTTTTCTCTCTCTCTCTCTCCCTCCACCATATGGAGGATTATTTCAGAGGACATTGCCTTTGGCATGGCTTATATGTGGGACACATACAGGTCTTGCTCTTCTGACAAGAAACCAACAGAATATGTAACACTTTCTTTTATAGGTCCCGGAGTACTAGGTATTTACCAGGTATATATAAGGTTAAAAAGCACATTATTGGGTAATTACCGGTGTTAATAATAATAATAATAATTATAATTATAATAATAAATAGATAAATACCTAGAATCTAAAATGGAAATACTTCATTAGCTATTTCCCATTATTCATTTATTACCTCTATTACTGTACCTATCAATTCAAGTGACTCCCTTTGTAGTTATCATATGCTTAGGCTGGTTATAGCCTAGAGAGCTTAATTGTGCACTTCCTAGAAATGAAACTTACTTTCATGAAAACACTTCTATTAGAAAGTGATTATTGTATAATTTTCTGGGAATTACACAATTACACTCTATATAGCTAATCTGAACCTTTGCTAACTACAAGAGGTGTTTCCAAGCATTTCAATTTTAGTTTCGCAGTATGTAGCTTTTTGTATTTACCAGTGGTAATTACTCAATTATCTGCTGTTTTTGTCACATGCTTACCTGGGAAAACCTGCCAACTGTAAAAGAATGCATTATTTTGCCCCCCACCCATCTCCAACTCATTATCTTTTCACATTTAATCTATTATGACTCCCTCAAAGTGCACACTTTGATAGAGCCCTCTTTTTTTCCCCTCTACCTGTGTAATTATGGCAATTTCACATTTTTTAATTCTGTGGACACAGGGATGATTGACAGCTCAATCCACATTATCTGCCGTACAAAAGCGTTTTGTGGGAAAATCCTGGAGTGCTTTGCCAAGATAGTCCTCGGTCCAGCCGAAGCGGGCTGGAGAAACTTGATAATGGACCTGAAAGCTTTCCTTTTCACAGCCTTGGCGTCCAAAGTAACGTCCTTTGGATCCATGACTCTTTATCAAATACGGACACATTCATTTCTCATTCATCTTTCGAGTGTTTCTGTGCTAGGCTTCCCATAACGAACTGCGCCGTACTAACGATGCCAAATTTGAAAACTTGATACCTTAAGGGGAAAGACATCATAGTCATCTGATCCATGTGTTACGTTTCAGTGCATAACAGCCTGCATGTAGATGATTCATTTTGAAATTGTGAAAATATTACAAGGAGACATGATCGTGAATGCCATTGCACACAAGCTCATATTCATATTTAACGGGAGTAATGGGGCTCATTCACGAAACATGCGTACGGTCACATTTGATCTTGAGCTGCATGTAAGAATGTTTCCAAGAACATTTTGCCATTCGTCATTTTTTCTTATCTGTATTTCTTCATGGGTGTTTCCTTATGCAAATAACATGAACAGGATTGCGCGTAGAATGTATTAAGAGCCAGCATTCATCATCTCATACACCTGGGATAAGCACAAAAACGAAGGTCTGCACGTGTCATGAATCTCTTTTTTTTTCGTAGTAACATTTTTAAGAACAAAAGTAAGAATAAAATAAAAAGTTTTGTGAATGAGGCCCAATGTGTCTGCCTGTAAGGAGCGCTCTCTAATAAAGGGGGAGGGCGTTGTGCATGTACACCTGCATGTCTGCAGATAGTGAAGAACACGGTCAGATATCTGGGGGAGTTCATGTTGTCCTGCGTCTCTCAGAGCAGAGCCGCTGATCGTGGTGAGCGTGCCGCGGTTCGAGTCGTCGGGACGTGAGCAGAGGAGCAGATTTATCAGTGATTTACTGCTTTTCTCCCTTCTCGTTAAGCGGATCCACTAACGGGCGTTAATGACCAGGCGCTCGCTGCCTGCTGAACCGCGCTCGGGGTTTTTACTCCCCCCCCCCCCCCCCCGTCCGAACGCGCCTCCCCGTTTAATCACGCGCTGCAGATGTGAGCGTTCAGTGCCTGTTCACCCTTCCGCGTGTCACTGCGAAGATCCATGCAAACCATTCCCTTTCTAAATATTGCTTAGTTCAGTTTTTTTTTTTCTTTCTTCAGATTACATTACATTACATTACAGGCATTTAGCAGACGCTCTTATCCAGAGCGACTTACACAACTTTTACATAGCATTTTACATTGTATCCATTTATACAGCTGGATATATACTGGAGCAATGCAGGTTAAGTACCTTGCTCAAGGGTACAACGGCAGTGTCCTACCCGGGAATCGAACCTGCAACCTTTCGGTTACAATCCCAGTTCCTTACCCACTGTGCTACACTCCGATTATCATCAAAACGGCTACATACTCAGCCTGCACTGATCAGGTTCAGCCAACAGCTGCTTGAATATTGCTGGTAAACATACACTGAGCTTCGTAATCTTTGGGACAAAGACATTTTTCATTTATTCTTGATTTGGCTCTGCATTCCACAATTTTTGATTTGTAATCAAACAATTTGCATGTGGTTGAAGTGCAGATTCTCAGCTTTTATTAAAGAGTATTTTGTACATAAGTCAGGTGTGTTCAGTTAGTGAGTGCAGGTATAAGAGAGCTTTCGGTATCTAGGATTGATTCAAGGCATTTGATTGCCTTTGTAGACTGTTAGCAGCATTTGTCAACATGAAAACCAGAGTTGTGTCAGTGAAAGTAAAACTAAAGTTAAAAGTATGGTTTTAGTCCCATGTGATCTCAAATTTGCGTATGTTAATCATGTCCAAGGTCCATTTAAAGGTCCATTTAAATAGTTTGTGTAACCCTACGGTCAGAAATGAAACAGTTTGTCTGTTACTACAGTTATTCCACAGAGAAAATGTAATACAGTAAAAGGAACAGTAAGGAGGGGAGAATCGGAACAGGCCGAGGGCCTCAATGCGGAAAAGCGGGAATTCTTGTTCTTGGAAGGACGGGCGTATGACTTCAGGCCACTGGCTTCATAAGAGGGGGGGTGGGGGGGGGCGCACGCGGACGATCAGACACACAGATAAGGAGATGGCGGCGTGTGAGTTTAGCTGGGAGGGACGCCGGTGGTCTGCCGGTTGTGCTGATTTGTAGGAACCCGGGACGCGTCACACGGGCTTCACAGGAGCTCGGGCGCGGCTGGATTTTCTGCTCTGAAAGCCAGGCCTGCCAGACTGTCCCCTGTGGAATTGATTTTGGACACTGACCCGTGAAACTGATTGTAATGCAAAAAAGCACCTTCAGCTGGTGAAGGGAGTCAAGGGGAAGAGCCACATATCAAGTCTGAAGTGAATTAAGAAAAAAAAATCTATTAAAAAAAACTGGAAAAAAAAAATCAATTACAGCATTTTTAGACGAGTGTTGAACCTCTGTTAGACTGTTTGAATCGGTCTTTCGGTTCAGACTTCTTCGTAATGCTTATCATTCTTTCATTCACATCACATGCAAGCCCTGATGAATGTGTTCTCTCAAAGCCCGTCCCGTTACTGCGAAAGACGAATGTGTGCTTGTGCGCGGCGCGGCAAGCTGGGGACGCGACCGAAAATCTACATCATTATTTACACACTCTATAACACATGTTTACCGTCGGTGAACATTTTACACCTTTCTCTACATAACATAGCAACCCCCCCTCTCCCCCCCCCCCCCCCCCCTTCCCAATCCAAGACTGAAAACTGGCGAGATTCGCCGAGTTAATTTGTCTCTGTGGAGAGCGCTGGGAAGCCGGAGCGCTCCCAGCAATGTCACTGTGACTTAGCCGAGCGCGCTTGGGCTGCGGTGATTAGAGATGAACGTGTCGTCTTGGCGCAGGCTGGGGAGAGCGGGGGGGCGGGGGGGGGGGACTGTGGGGAGAGATCAAAGTAACACAATCCACTGGCTTTACAGAGGGCATTTATTTGGAGCACGGCCCTCCGGTGCCAGGATGCGCTGATCTGCGGTCTGGATTCCTGGGCTGCTTCCGGTCAGCAGCGAGCAGGGTGGAGTTACCTGCACAGCTAGATTCTGTTATTTTTATTTATCCACTGCACGCTTTTCAGCAAAGGCTCTGATAGCAGTTGCAACACTTTTTAATGAGCGATAGTGATGTGTTCTGACAAAGAAAGCTTCTTTTTTTTTTTTTGCTCTGGTGTTAATTAGCACTGCTAATTCTAGAGAATTCCCAGCCAGATTGACACAGCTCCTCGATTAACCGTGCCAAATTTGAGCTGCGTCATTGCATCATCAGGGACTGGCTTTTCATTGGACGCCGCTCGTTTCACACACTGACGTTGTGTTTTTGGAGTGACACACTGGGCCGTTAGGCGTGTTTAACGGTCACTAAAATATAACTTGCTAAACTGAGTGGACGTATTATTATTATTTTTTGACTCAGGTGTTTGAAAGCAGACAGAGCTGAACACTGGAGGGAGAGAGAAAGAGAGGGAGACAGAGAGAGGGAGATGAAGAGGGAAAGAGATAAAAAGATGGAGACAGAGAGCAAGGGAGAGAGACGAAGAGAGAGAGAGGAGGGAGAGACAGAGGAAGTAAGCAAGAAAGAAAGACAAAGAGAGAAAGGGAGGGGGAGAGAGGAAGAGGGAAAGAAATAGGAAGATGGAGACGGAGAGCAAGGAAGAGAGACGGAGAGAGAGAGGGGATGAGAGACAGAGGAAGTAAGCAAGAAAGAGACAGAAAGAGAAAGGGAGAGAGGGAGAGAGAGAGTGAGGGAGGGAGAGAGAGTGAGGGAGGGATGAGGGAGGGAGACAGAGAGTGAGGGAGGGATGAGGGAGGGAGGGAGAGAGAGTGAGGGAGGGATGAGGGAGGGAGAGAGAGAGAGTGAGGGAGGGATGAGGGAGGGAGGGAGGCTGAGAGAGGGAGAGAGAGGGAGGGAGAGAGAGAGAGTGAGGGAGGGATGAGGGAGGGAGGGACACAGAGCGATCCCCTGTCCTCCCCATGGCTGCAGGCAGCTGCGCTGTCCACCGCGTGTCACATTTAATCTGCCGCTGCGCGTCCTTCGCTGTGTGCTCGCCCGGAAAAAGAGAAATAACAGCAGAATCGCCTCCATCCATCTCTCCTTTCTCTCGCTCTCTCTGCGTTTCTCTTTCTCTCTCGCTCTCTCCATTTCTCTCTCTCTCTCTCTCTCCCTCTCTCTCTCTCCGTTTCTCTCTCTCTCCCTCTCTCCCTCTCACTCTCTCTCTCTCCGTTTCTCTCTCTCTCTCTCTCACTCTCTCTCTCTCTCTCTCCCTCTCTCTCTCGCTCTCTCCGTTTCTCTCTCTCTCTCTCTCTCTCTCTCACTCTCTCCCTCTCTCTCTCTCCGTTTCTCTCTCTCTCCCTCTCTCCCTCTCACTCTCTCTCTCTCCGTTTCTCTCTCTCTCTCTCTCTCACTCTCTCCCTCTCTCTCTCTCCGTTTCTCTCTCTCTCTCCCCCTCTCCCTCTCACTCTCTCTCTCTCCGTTTCTCTCTCTCTCTCTCTCTCTCTCTCTCTCTCTCTCTCTCTCTCTCCCTCTCTCTCTCTCCCTCTCTCTCTCTCCCTCTCTGTGAGATATATTGTGGCAGTTTGGAGCTCTAGCGGGATGTGGAGCAGTCACACGCAGACTGTAACGGCTGCACATATAAAACTGAAAGGGTGGCCCAGCTTCAGCAGACCGTGCCAGGATGCGTGGGGACGGCCGAGCGCAAGAACCCCTGAAGCAGGGGCGCGTGCGTAAATTTGGGGGCTCTCTGGCGGAGTCCTTCCTTCATCTCTCCCGCACGGTGCTATACTTCCGTCCCGGTCCTGCACGGGCTGTCCATCACCGCCTCATCTTTTTTAAGGAGGGTGGGGTTGGAGTTCTGCATCCTGCAAGCTTTCAGTAAACCACTCAAAATCTGCTTTAAATCAAACTTAACAAGGATGTGGAATATGCATAAGAGAAAACATATCAACGAATATTGAGCTATTGGCAAATGCCGCTATATTATTTGTATTGATTTAGTGTACAAGTAAAAGATAATCCACAACAAGGTGCACGGTTATATCATTTAATGCACACCAAGGAGGCAAAGATGTGTCATTTTGAAAGCCAACAAAACAAAGAAATGTTTTTTTTAATTTTTTTTATTAAATTAAAAGTTTTAATATCAAGACTCCTCCATTTCCTGCATAGAAGCGTGTCCAGTGTTAATTCAGCTCTGGCAGAGTACATACTATGCGTCCAGTCAGGCCCAGTGTGGGACCGCACGCGCTCTGTAAGAGTTCGTGTAACACTGGGACATTTTCACTGCGCAGTCTGACGCAGCTGGCGGCGCAGTCTGCCTCCGCTGTGCTCGGCCCAGCCCTGCGCAGCCGAGCTCGATCGTCTGAGGAGCGGAGCGACCCCCCCGCTGTAAAGATGCTAATGAGACGTCTCTGATGAAAGGATGGGCTTCTCGTTCGCCTTCCCGTGCCAGCGATGACATCGCGGCTGATAGCATTATGGCTGCTCACGGGCATGAAATTGCCCCGTGTTTAAACAGGCTGGTGACAAGGTTTTAGACAAATATTATCTAATTGCAGCGAAGAATGCATTCCAACTTAATTTCTCCCCGGCCATATCTGGGTATTAGATGGTTGGAGGAAATGACTGATTTTTGTTTTTTCTTTTTTTTTCCTGTGTGATTAACATGCCTAACTGTGTACTTTTCCCCTCGGCATCATCATCATCATCATCATAGTCTACATCATCATCATCATCATCATCATCATCATAAACTCTCTCTTAAGTGACCTACTGATTCATCCAATTCCCTCATTTGAATGTTAATGTCAATTTCTAATTGAGATTGACAGGCTGTGCCCGACATGTACTGTATGCCTTTTAATTTTTTACTTTTATCCCTTTAAATGTACTCTGCAGGTTTGAGTGCGCCTGTACCAGTGCTTCCCAAACCTTTTCAGTGAGGCCAGGGATTTGGAAATGAAAGATTGTTTTAAGAGTGAACAATCTCTTATTACCAAAATCTCTTATAAACCCCCCACCCCCCACCCGAACACACACACAGACACACACACACACGCACATTCTGCACTGTCTCCTACTTTTTCTTCAGCCCTCAGTGAACCACACACACACACACACACACACACACACACACTTTCTTACACTACGCCTCTTACCTGAACCCGCACACACACTGATGAATCAGGACAGCGCTACACCACTGTGAGCTGTGGGAGGCAGGAGTAAATCTCACACGGCTCGTGTCATTGGCTGTCTTATCAGCGCGCGGGGTCTCCTGCTCCTGGGGAGCCTCCAGGGGTGTTATCTTAGGCAGAGGAACCTTCCTAAACAGTGAAGCTGAACTGTGATCTCACACAAACGGTGGTGGGGGGGGGGGGGGGGGGGGGGGGTCTGCATTATTCGGGCCTGGTGGGCTCTCCATTAGAAGTACATATAGGGTTTTAAGATGCCCTAAGGTACATGCTACACACACACACACACACGTGCATGCATGCAAACATGCACAAACACACACACACACACACGCACATACATGCACATAAACACACATACGTACACACACACACCAACCCATCGTGTGTAGATGTTCCCAAAATGGCTGGAGACAGACCATGCTCTACCCTGTGTTGTATTTGGGGTCTCCAGGGGCTCTGCTGTGCAGGGTGTTCTGCAGCCTCAGAACAGACATTTCGGTGGGGGGGCGGGGTTGGGGGTGGGGTTGGGGGTACCTGTCACCATGGCGAATGCTGTTGTCAGCAGATGTGCCCACTGCGGTTTGTCACAGGCATACTGCAGGCTAAGGGTATAGAGCAGTGGTTAGTGTGCAGGGTCTCATTTGCAGATCCAGCATTTCAATTGGAGGAGGGGTGCGAGGGGCGTGGTTACTGTCAGGGTCGATTCTGACTGGAAAGACGTTGTGATTGGATGGGGGAATTCCAGGCGACAGACTGGGGAAGGGATGGACGTGCAAACAAATGCCTGGGGGAGGGGGGGGGGGGTAGGGGGGAGGGCAAAACTGTCACCCATTTCCTTCTTTCTGACACACAAATTATACAGTGTGTCAATGGTCAAATACCATATATTCAGTTCTATTCAAATAACTTCTTTTTTTCCATCAGGAAATTCACTCGTCAAATAGTGTCAATGCTTACACATACATAACAAGACAGGCAGTGAACACAATATAAAAAAAAATAAAAGAGATATATTTATATATCAATACAGTTTATATATCTCTTTTGACCGTCCTATTCCTAAATCCTTCTTTTCCTCTCGCTGGTATGCTTGTAAATGGCATGAATTCCAGCAGATTCCACAGCTCCTCAGAACCAGGGTTGATGATGATGATGATGATGATCCCTGTTTAACTGCTCCCGTTGACCATGCCTGCGGTCTCAGTGCCTTATCCTTGTCCTACCAGCATTTCGAAACTGACATTTGTGAGTTAATAAAAACGCCCGTGTGAGGTCAGCCTAATTTGCGCTTGTATTACATCCCGGACTTTGCGTCTTTATCCGATCTGAGTGAGCAAAGTAAAGCAGAGCTAATTTGTTACGCCAACAGGCTGCAGAACGACGGGGTATAACCTGCGTGATTACAGGCCCAAAGACGTTAGCCTGCTTTCGGAAGGCTGACTTTGATAAATGGCCGAGCACACGCAATTACATCTGGAATAATTTTCAGCTGCCTGAACGCGTTAAAGAGCCGCGACACGGAAATCCATTCTCATTTTGCAGTTTTGAGGATTCACCGTTTTAAGCAGAGGTGGGCAAGGAGGCCTGTGTCTGTTTCCGGATTCCATGCCAACTTCTGGCCTTAATGATTTAATTTGCCCTGACATTCACACCCCCTTGCGTTTCAGCTACGTTGTGTACACATGAATCGCATCTGAAAACTGTTCTTGGGTCCCTATATGACACATTTTACTGTGATCCAATCAACAAGTGAACCAGTGTTGGTGTGTGCAGCCAGTTAGCTCGTTTAGCCAGGGTAATTAGTGGAAACAAACATCTGTATACCTGAGCTGCCCAACCCTGTTCCTGGAGATCTACCATCTACCGTCCTGTAGGTTTTCACTCCAACCCTAACAAAGCCACACCTCATTCAACAGCAAGAGGTCTTCGTTGAGCTGCTCAGTAGCAGAATCAGGTGTGCCAGATTGGGGTTGAAATGAAACCCTGCAGGATGGTAGAACTCCAGGGACAGGGTTGGGCAGCCTTGCTGTCTACACTTGGGACCGGAATTTCCCACCCCAGGATATGAGTATTCCCATTCGCTCTCATTTTCCCGATGGGAGCTGAGAAAACTGTGAGAATTCCCATCGTCCGCATCGTCATGTGAAATGCACGGTCCTCCATTTCTCCTCTCGCAGTCCAGCCGTAAAGCACGGCTACGGCTCTTGCATCGTGTCTCTCACAGTCGGTTAATCTCCCATTTTCACAACTATACTCCGAGCGGCCTTTTGTCTTGGAGAGGAAACACCAGAGGTGCTGTGATGTATCAAAATCATCAAAATACGGGGGGGGGGGGAGGTGGGGGGGGGGGGGGGGGAGGTAGGGGGGAGAGGGAGGGCATTGTTTGGTTTGGGGAAAACTGAAACCTGCTCCATTTTCCTCATAAAATTATACAATTACCCATAAAGTCAATAATTATTCTCTGCTTTAAGTGCCTCCAAGTTAACACAATAATAGAATTATTGTTGCATGAAATATGAAAGGGCCCGTTTCTTATTAACCAACAGTAATTTCACGTTTATGGGCGCGGAGTTCTCTCCTGCTGCAGACAATGCGCATTATCCCACGTACTGAAGCCACCGACAGCATTTGCTCTGTTATTACTGTCAATAAAAGCTTCAGTCTTGACTAATTAGCAAATGATACACCACGTTAGTTTCAGCACAGGTCTGCACTGTGAAACTGCTCTGAACCCCGAGCACCTCAACCGTGGAAAGTGATAATTAATCCTCATATTTATCTGACTTTGTTTCCATTTCAACATCCGTTTTAAACCACACGCTGAGTGTGTCTTATAGATGCCGCAGTGAATTTACCTCTGTTTTTTAATAAATTTTATTTAGCAAATTATGGTTTTGTACGAGATACTCGCTGTGCTTTTTCCATGAGCAAGTCTTATCACAACTGACAGTGTATCCAGGAATTTTACAGATGCTGTGAAGGTACATAACCAGGCTTGCAACATTAAATGCAATATAAAATGCTGGCTATGTGCTCACCTAGCCCAGTAGTGAAAAACTAGCTGTTAAAGCTGTACCAATAACAAACCCTAGATATCATATTCTGTTCTAAAATCTCTGATTTTAATTTTTGGACAAAACACAACTGTCTTGGCTAACAGAAACGTGTTGCACTGAAAATATTCTCAGAAACATTGTTTATTTTATTTCTTTTTTATTGAATGTCCCTTGTGCTGTGGGTTTCAGCACAGTAGAAAATATAGTTCTTGAGTCTGAGACCCAGAGACTCATGTCTCCTACAGGAAAGAGAAACAACTTTAGGATGATATTGGAAATGGCATCCGATGGTGTCAGTGGGTCTTTGTTCAAAACTTTAATGCCCCCTGTCTGTTGTTTTTTCCTCTTTCTGAGCAATAAACTCATGTCCTGGAGGGGCCGCAGTGTCTTCTGGTTTTATTGGTGTCTCTTTATAATCTGCAGCCAGCTCAGCTTTTGGAAAAACCAGGTGTGTGGAGTCTTTAGCCAATCAATCGATGACTTAAATTACACGGAAAGGCCTCGAAACTCACGAGACCCTGCCGCCCTCCAGGTCTGGCGTCCATAAATGTATAATACACAATAAATTATTTATTTCAAATTATTAATATTGTATCATTCATACAATATATATATATATATATTTTTTTTTTTTTAAAAATAAGTGCTAAATCTTGTAATGCGATTCTGTGTGGTGCCCTTTGGTCTCGCCTCTTCAGAAAAACGCATGGCAGAGTCGTGCTCGCTGTGCCTGCAGCACCCCCTGGAGTCCGTGAGAGGAACTGCACGCACAGACACAGCAGGAGATCCGCCAGTCAGCCGGGTGGGTCTCAGGCCCCGGCAGGAACAGCAGGGCGATCACGCTCTCTCTCTCTCTCTCCGTTTTTCACCCGCCCCTGCACCCCAGCTAATTGGCACGGCTTCCCCCTCAGCCCACTGTGGCGAATACAGAAACGGGGGCCGTTTTTTAATATTTAATAGGGCGCCATATGGCTGCGCGGAGAAACAATATGCAGAAACGCAATCCATCATCGCATTAACTGCACTTTTAGCAATAAGCGGGGAGGCAGCTGGGAGGGGTGCGGGCAGGTCGACCGATCGCCGGCCTCTTGTCGGATGGATGGAAGTGGCAGGTCTGTTGGGATGTCAAACTTTTAATTACTGACAGGTCAATACCCAGTCGCTGAATCCATAAGGGAGCTGTCACGGCTGGTTTGATTGGATACAGCCCTCTTTTTTTTTGCACAGTTTAGGTCAGGGTTGCCCAAGCCCTGTTCCTGGAAATTTACCATCCTGTAGGTTTTCTCTACAACCCCTAGCAAAGCCACACCCCATTCGACACCTTGAGATCTCGTTGAGCTGCTAATTAGTAGAGTCGGGTGTGCCTACAGGACAGCGGATCTCCAGGAACTGGGTTGGGCATCCTGGGTTTCTGTGTGTTTGGTTTGTTTCCACGAACCCTCCTGCCAGAAGTTGTTTGCACAAGGCAGCGCCAGTATTGTGTTCTGAGCCGAGGCTCAGCCGAGGGCAGTCTGGTACCACACCTACCGTCTGAGGGCACACGCACCTGGGTAGCGTTACCTAATCGGCCCACGCTTTTTCACTTGTGCTTCTTTTCTCCAGCGGCGTTTGAGGCTTTTGACTCAGACGATGGGGAGAGGGAGAGCCAGAGGTGGAGCCCCACCAGTGTAGCTTGCTGAAAAGCATTAGCCTGCTTTGTTTATGTAATTATTTAAAAGCTATACAAAAGCTATAGAATAATTACATAAACAAAGCAGGCTAATGCTTTTCAGCAAGTTAAACTGGTGGGGCTCCACCTCTGGCTCTCCCTCTCCCCCTCTCTCTCTCCCCCCTCTATCTCTCCCTCTCACACTCTCTCTCTCCCCCCATGTGACTGCAGTGTATTCCACAGATTCTAGCGCATGCTACTGCGCATGTAATTCCTAGAAAGAATGATAAAGTACATCCAGCACACACAGGCTGTTACCTAAACCTGGAATTCTGCATTTATCACCTCTCGTTTCTATGCATGGGCCTTATTAACCTGGAATGAATACAGAATGGATGCTGGGTACATCATTGTGATTAATGCACTGGCGGTGTAGAGAGGGAAAACATTAGCACAGAGGATCATGTGTTTGTGGGTTGTGCAGTCTTAAACATTAGCACAGCAGGGATCATGTGTTTGTGGGTTGTGCAGTCCTAAACATCAGCACAGAGGATCATGCATTTGTGGGTTGTGCAGTCCTAAACATCAGCACAGAGGATCATGCGTTTGTGGGTTGTGCAGTCTTAAACATCAGCACAGAGGATCATGTGTTTGTGGGTTGTGCAGTCCTAAGCATTAGCACAGCAGGGATCATGTGTTTGTGTGCTGTGCAGTCTTAAGTGGTGTGTGTATATTGCATCACCTGGCTGTCATCTCTCTCAATGAAAAGGAACTGACAGTTCCTCGCCAGGGAATATCCAGGGGGAGCTAGACCTACAGTTTTATTTTTCTGTGAAAATCCGCGAACGCCTTGGGAAGTCCACTTACCCTCCAATTTTTCTTTCTCTTTTTCTTTCGGTTCAAAACGAGCTTTCACAGCTGTCAAACCAAACTTTAACACACCCCGTACTTAAACGCTCCACGCTACTAATCCGAAATGTAACCCCTCCAATCAAAACAGGTGCTTAAGTGAGATACCTTAGGCAAACAAACGAGTGACTCAGGATAAGTTCAGGAATATCACTGTGCGTGTACGTCTAAGCAGGGGGAGGAAAAACACCAAATTTTGTGATGCTTTCATGTTTTTCGCGGCCTGCTGGTGATAACTTTGCAAATGTGCCGCTGTCACCTCCATAAGGAAGCATTTCTGTTTTATATGGGCGCACTTATGAAGGCGCGGGCGAGATATAAATGGCCAAACAGAGGGTCAAAAAAAATAAAAAAATAAAATAACCCAAGGAAGGGATGCCAGATTGGTGTTAATCTCTCCTCAGAAATGATCATCTTGCTCCAGCAGAAGGGAGCCTGCTGATATTTTGGAGACCATATTAAAAGATGCCGCAGACCAAAAAAGATATTTTTCAGAAATATGACCAGGGAAATTACCATTTTAACTCTGCAGT
Source organism: Anguilla pacifica (assembly GCA_039654925.1). NCBI lineage: Eukaryota > Metazoa > Chordata > Actinopteri > Anguilliformes > Anguillidae > Anguilla > Anguilla pacifica. The sequence continues at coordinate 49,244,335 of CM077295.1, forward strand.
CTTTATCGAGGATTTCCACTGTAATTCATTTGATTGCTGCATGAACGATAAGTTTTTTTTGTTTTGTGACAAGGTGGTGGGGGGTGGGGGGGTGGGGGGGGGGGTCTTACTAATTTGTTTATGTGTTGTGAAAGAGATAGAGGCTAACACACACACACACACACACACACACACACAGAAACGTCATCGAGCGCACAGACCTGCAGTTCTTATCAGTGCAGGGAGGCAGGGATGCACCGCTGCGATAATCTTTTCCGTTATGGAAGTGCGCGTTTCCACAGGCAAACTTCTGGAGAGGGGATTTATGCTTTTTGAACTGAACTTCAACCAAGTTTTCAAAGCCAGTTTTATTTTATTTATTTAGTTATTTATTTATTTAATGTTATTTATTTACCTTACAGTATTGGATAATCTCGATTCAAGACCAATGCACTAGATTCAGGGCTTTAAATAAAGGTCTTAACATCACTGAATTATATCCACAAAAAAAGAAATGAATTTTTTTTTTACCTCTTGCAGAATCTACACTACATGCATTTCTCTGCAGTTTGATTGACAGACATGGTTGTGGCTTATTTGCCGTCTTGTTCTCATCTGATCCATGCTGGCATTGCCTCTGTCATCTGTATTGGTCAGGAAAATTGGCCGATTCATTTCACACGTTCTGTCCATATCCACGTATGAGCTGCTCAGCTGTGAGGTCCTGCAGTATCGACTCTGGAGAGATTCCAATCATGATTAAGACAGCCAATTAAATCTGGGTCACAGCCTGGCTTTGTAATGTGCTTCACACACTACACTGCTCCTGAGGCACAGAAGTTGACTGCTGCCCTCTGCATTTGTATTCAGAGAATGTGAAATACCACCTGCTAATCTTGGTCCGCTGTGATTACATACTGCCTAACCAGCAAAAGGGGGTGAGTTTCAAAGCGGCACATCACAGCCTTTGTGTGCATGTACAGCATGTATTTATGTATGTATGCATGTATGTATGCACAGTTTGTATGTATGTACAGTATATATGCACGTATGTATGTACAGTGTGTATTTATGTATGTATGCACAGAATGTATGTATGTACAGTATGTATATATATGCATGTATTTATGTATGTATGTATTTTTTTAAAATAAGATTTACAGTGAGCTCCATAACGTTTGGGACAAAGACATATTATTTCTTGATTTCGCTCAGTAGCCTACTTCACAATTCATGTGTGTTTAAAGTGCACATTCTCAATTTTTTTTTGTTTTTCAAGGGTATTTTTATACACTTTGGTTTCACCATGTATAAATTCCAGTGCTTTTTTATACATGGCTCCCTCCATCGCATATGAATGTACCATAATGTTTGGGACATCTTAATGTTACATAAAAGAGGGATAAGCCCCTGGGTACCTCTCACAGTTCAGTGCGAGGATTCACGTTTTTTCAGGAACATCGCTCGGAAGCTAGCTAGTGATCTAAACGTGCGATAGTTAGCTAAGTAATGTCTTTGACATTGCCAGGTTACACTTACTATGATCTTGTTTTGACAGTTTGCTAGCTAGCCTGCTATCCAAGTTAGCTGAACGAAATTATGTTAGCCAAGAGTTAGCGGCCGTGTTGTGTGGTTGCCCCTTATTCATGTCAGTGGAGTGACTGAATATTTGACGTAGCGCAACTTATACTATGATTCGTCAAGCCCATATTCACTGATTATAGCCATGTACGTGGTGCATGGCTCACAGCCTCAGGTGCTCAGTGACACCTGACCTCCAGGCCTTCCCAGAATGCAGCGTGCCTGACGCGCGTGAGACGGGTGCGGTGTGTGATTCTGCCCTCGATCGGTCCGTGTTTCGCGCCGATGGATGATGTGTGTACTCCATCCAGCACGCCCTTCCCAGAATTCCCTGGGGATCTTCTCTCCCTGCTTCGCCTCCCAGAGAGCTCTCGTGGGCTCTAGGGATGTGAGACAGAAAGGATGGGATTTGCTCTTGGATGTATGATAGTATTCCCTCCAGGACGGGTACTGGTGTGAGGAATGTGTGCAGTGGTGGTGAGCCGATGGGTGGACTAGGGAACGGGGAGAGCCTGTAATGAACACAGCTGCAAATCTGTAGATTCCTGAAGAACTGTTGTTGTGAGGCAGGGTGATTTCTTTCCCAGCTAATTGCTGGAAAGACGCAAAAAGTATTATCGATACGCAGGTCCTTAAAAGTTGTAATGCCGATGTCGGACCATGTGTTAAGTGCACACAATCAGTAGAGATGGAGGAGAAACATGATTAGAAGCTGATGGGGCTAAGGCTAAGTATGTTTTAAGACCAAAATATGGGTCCACGTTCTAAGAGAGGTTTTAACCAACACATTATTTGTGCAAATGGGGGGGGATTAATGGGGGAAACGTGCCAATGCCGTAAGTGATACTGGCTTAGAGGAAGCAGCCTCCATTTTAACCCATTAAAAAGTCTGATTGTGGAGAGAGATGCTCTTTATTCATGTCCGGTCATGGCAGCGTACAAGCCATCCAAATGAGTAATATCCCCGTTAACTTGGTTGGTTTTTCCCTATCTTTTTTTCCTCATGACTGACATAAAAAATAATTTTTTTCATTCAAATCACTTATTTCTGATCTTACACCTTAATGAGATACAGTCCCACTCAGTAAATAAAATACAAAGATATGGTACTATAGGATATAATTAACCTCCTAATAAAATAATGATAAATATCCTGATGAAAACACTTAAATTTAAAAAAAAATTATTTAAAATGAGTGTCAGACTGACACTACTTTTTCATCGTCTGTTTTCCATATCAACTGGCTGCTATCAGTTGGCTGAAAGAGAAGCATCTCTCTTCTAACCGGCGCTAGTTCTTCTGTAGTACTGTGGGCCTGCGGTGTGTAAAAATTTGGTAAAACTGTGCCGTGCTACTCCTGTTCTGTTTGCTTACGGTACTTCTTTGAAGTGCCGGCAAACAAGCAACAAATTCTGAGCCGATGGAAGAAAACACTCCAAATTGCAACGAGTTGCATAATGATGACTACGGAGCCTTGAGATTTTTTATTTTTTTAGCCTGGAGAACCTGCAGGTGTGTCTACCCATCATTGACAGTCATGTAATCAGTTACACAGTTCTGAGACCGGAGAAGGACTCCAAAGCTGCATTTGAATTGCACATCTTTAAAGTAATTTGTCTGGCGCACATTCCAGCCCATGGAGAGAGCGACGTATTAATATATTATTTCCACCGAAAAATAAAATCTGGGTTTCACTTTTGAAAGGTGAAGGTGCGACTGATAAATATTTTGGAGAGCTGCCCTGCTTTTGTCCGAATTAGAATTCTGGCGCAGGGAAATAAACCTGTTTAGTCCATTACACCATTAGCCTGAGATTGGATTGTCCGCTTCGGTTGCAGATGAGATTTGTGCTAATGCATCATGTGGTATCGGTGTCCTTGGCCAAAAAATAAATCAATAAACCAAAATAAACATTTTGAACATCCTTTATCTAATGAACGGAGGCAAGCTGGGAGGGAGGCATGTTACTTTTTTTTTTGTCCTTACAGAACATTTGTTAGATGGACACCGAAAGGAAAATTATATCAAAGAATTATGAAAAGTCTGGTCATGAAATCTGGCCAAAGATGCTTGTGGGCGAGTTCCAAACAAAGACAGAAACGGGTCTGAATGAGAGGTCCGGGCATTCTGCGTGTGACAGTAATGCAAAAAAAAAATAAAATAATAATAATACATTGTATTTATGTGCTTTTCCAAGTGCTGAAAGTTGTTTTACAAGAAAATAAAGACACATAGCAAAGCAAAGAAAACAATAGAGCACATCATAAAAATCAAGTGAGTATGAAAACAGAGAAAAAAATTTGAACAACATAAGGACAATAGAACTAAGCAACTAAAAACATACTATAAGTAGCAAACGTAGCTGGGAAATTATACGTTGACTGTTATTTTGAACAAGTGAGATTTGAAAGTCACTGTTGCATAGTGTTTGCATGGTGCAGTTTTGTCTTTCCAGTGTGTCTCTAGTGTAGCCGTGCGAGTTTGTAAATGTGTGTGTGTGTGGGAGGATCTCTCGGACGCACTTTGAGTTGATCACAAGCCGCGTCTCCTGGCTTTGAAAAATGCGTCCACATCGATGATCTCCATGCAGACCGCAGGCTCACTGTGCTGAGTATAAATCACAAAGTGAAAATGGTGTTTGCCCACAGTGCTGACTCTATCACAAGAGTTCCACTAAACCCAGGCACTGATTGGGCGATTAGGCCAGGCTCGCAGTTGGCTTTCCAATTGATCCCAAAGGTGATGGATGGGGTTGAGGTCAGGGCTCTGTGCAGGCCAGTCAAGTTCTTCCACATCGTTCTCAACAAAACCATTTATATATAGACCTCACTGTGTGCCTGGGGGCATTGTCATGCTGAAACAGGAAGTGGCCTTCCCAAAACTGTTGGGGAAGCACAGAATCGTCTAAAATGTGATTGTATGCTGTAGCATTAAGATTAGCCTTAACTGGAACTAATGGGCCTAGCCCAAACCATGAAAAACAGCCCCAGACCCAGGGGTTTCCAGATACTTTTGGTCATATAGTGTTATATATAACTATTGGGCACTGTAAAGGCACCATTCTACTGGGGCCTGGTTTCTTTCTGTCTTCCTTTCCTTTTTGTTAGTTTTCATTATTTATTGACTTTCTGTGTCCACTAAATCATTCTCAGTCCCTTACTTTTCCATGCTCCTGAGTTTGTGTGACATGACCGGCGATGTGGATCAAGGGCTGAACACCAGCTTCAGTGAAGGATAGAATAGTGGTGGCCCATGTACAATTATTTTTCCACAGAAGACCAAACCACAGAATACCAAGTCTGCTTGATTACACTAATTCCCAAAAATCTTAAAAAGCTTTAAAAAATATCCCAAAAAAGAAGCATTTACCAAGGCAATTAACTATTTTTTTCCTCTAGAGCAAAAAATAAAAAAATAAAAAAAACCCAAATGGCCAAGCACACATTTCAGAAGAGAAACCAAAAAGATTTTGTGTCTGCCCTTGATTTTCAAAAGTACAGAATCAGCTTTTCATGGTCTCCAGGTTTAATTAAAACGGGTCAAAGAGGAACGAAATGGAAGTTCTCATGGTTCTCACGGGGGAAGGAGAAACAAATCAAAGAACCCGCGTGCCACAGAATAAGAATGTTTCCAGGAAAAAGAAAGGCTTTTGGGTCTTTTTAAGTTTGCAAAAATACTTTGCAACCAAATGTCATTAAGCTAACGCAATGCGACCATAAGCCTGACATAAGACCTGTCCTATCCAGCCATGACGGCGTTTTACAGCTTATAACTAATGTAATAACATTGTCATAAAGCAGGTATAAACTGTTAATTAACCATATTTGCTTTTAACAAACAGATTCATGGACATGAACGCAGCATACATTGTAACAGTGAACCGCATATTTTTGACCATGGAGGAATTTCACCCTATCATAAGGAAACCGTACAAACTGCACCAGCTGACTGAGGAGACCGTGTAACCTGAACACGGTTGCCATGGAACCATTTGTATAGTAAACAGATCAGTGTGGAAACCAGGGATCCGTACCTCCAGTCCTGGAGGGCCGCAGTCTCTGCTGGTCTCTCTGATTTCCTTTCAGTCTGCAGCCAATCGGACTCAAGGTGTGCCGACTCTTTAACCAATCAGTGACTAAGCGCTTGCGTGCAGGAACACATCAAAAGCCAACAGACGCAGCCGCCCGTCCAGGATTTGAGTTTGAGATCCCTGATGCAAGCAGTACAATCATAATAACCTCCCCTGACCTCATCCCAAGGTCCAGCGTGCTGGACATGGTCGCATCTGCATGGCAACAGCAGATCAATGCGGGACGCCAGCTAAGTGCGATCAGTTTTAGGGACCAGGTAGAAGACAAACAAGTCATTGACTATATGATGTATTTTTACCCACTAACAGGTTCAGTGTTAATTCAACTCAGTTTATATGAAGCCAGTAGAATACACGGTGTGTACTATCCCAGAACATTCTGTAACGTACGTGGCTGGTCTTATGTTATTTTCTGTGTCTGTCTTATTTGCCCAGCGAATTGCATGATATATAAAAAGTGAACAATAACGATACATTGTTCTGTTTGCAGTGCCCTCTGCAAAGGCAAAAGGCCACATTGGCTCTGTGATAACCGTAAGAGTACAGACGTGTGAAGGAAATCCGCTGATACACACAAGCTGGGGCTCATAAAATCACATCATAACTGAGGAACGATGTGCAGCATCCCACCTCCAAGGACCCCCGAGAGTCCCAGAAATGAATAATCCTCTTTATATGAGACACTACTGCAGCCCACACTGACAGGGCTAATTCTCGCCGAGGCGTAGACCGAAACGGAGACCGCTAAAAAAACCGCCACAGCGTAGACCAAAACGCAGACCGCTAAAAAAACTGCCACGGCGTAGACCAAAACGCAGACCGCTAAAAAAACTGCCACGGCGTAGACCAAAACGCAGACCGCTAAAAAAACCGCCACGGCGTAGACCAAAACGCAGACCGCTCAAACATATTTATCTATTCACAACGCAATCCAGAATGCAGTCAGTACAGGCACGTCTGAAAGGTCAAGGACAGACGGACAGGCAGTCAAATAAGATGGACAAACGTACATGCTGGACTGATAGAGGAATGTGACAGACATACAGCAGAGAGATGAGCAAAGAGGACGGGCAGACAAACGACTAAAAGGGACAGATTTTATAAACAGAATATACTGGCGAATGTAACACACACACGCAGACATGCAGCGGACACACACACGCACACAGCTGAAACAGGACAGACACACATGCATGTGGCCAGTAACACAGAACGGATAGAAAGACTACTATGTAAACACAGCAAAATGTCCAGTGGTTATTCAACTCTAACAGAGTACAATATACTGTTTGAATCTCATAGGGACCATATACTGTATACTCTATATACTGGACCCATACTCTGTTTGTTTAAATTGTACTGTGCAGAGGCCAAAATAAATGCACTTATAAGGCAAATTAAGAAGGCTACAGCTTTAAATGCCAGATACAGCAGTGCAGTAAAGGTAAAGTACCCAGGTGTATAAATGGTAGAGTAATATACACAGTTAAATGTTCGGTCCTAATTCAACTCTTCCAGAGTACATGTGGTCCATAGTGGACTCATATGCACTCTAGTGGACTCACATGTACTCTGTTAGAGTTGAATTAAGACTGGACATTTTATACCGTGTAGTAACACACACACTCGAGAGGTCCCGTTGGAGAGAAAACTATGGATTGTAATTAGCTCTCGCCTGGAGCCCGGCTAACAGCATCAGTGCCAGTGCAGAAGAGCTGCGTTCTCACAGTCACCCTATTAAAAGTGTAAGAGCTGTCGTGCTGAAATGGGAGATGAGGAGAAGGGACTTCTGTAACACAGTGTACTGATCCTGCCATCCATTTAGCTGCGTGACATTTATATATAAAAATAAATAAATAAATAGAAAATGGAGAGTTTATTCTTCCTTTTGACAGGCTTTCGCTGGCCTGGTAACCACACTGTGTGACTGATATGACAGGAGAGGCTATTGTATTGCTTAGTTGTGTTGCAGAGAACTATGCTTGATGTCCATTGACAGAATCATTTGTGAACATTTTTCTTTTTGCTCAGGTCTTGAACTCACATCTGGCTGCCAAGGCTCATTGCGTTAGAAAAATGCCGCCTTTCTGCTCCAAATGAAGTAGTCACATTAAAAAGGGGAATACATGTAGATTAACACCTAAAACTTGGATGATTATATCTGTCATTTACACAATGATCTCTCATAAGTTACAGTATGTTTTTTTGTCTGCAATAGGATCAACACCTCCAGTGACTTTTTAAAGCAACAAAACTATAGTGCTAATACAAAGAAATGTCATACGGGACTTGCATTCAAAATGAATGTGCAGACAGGTCCCTATAACTGTAAAGACACCGCGCATATGAACTGATGCTGACACTCATCCATGTCATTAGAGTGGAGATAAGCTGCTGCTAATCCAGGACATCGATGACCACGTAACAATGGTGACATTGCGTTTAGCTAGCATTTAGCTAACATTACACCGTGTTACGGTACTGGCAGCTATTCCTAATGCTGGGAAATAATTGCGTTAGGGGAGGAGGGGAAAAGCCTTGGTCTGTGTTACGACGTCTGATCCGTGGGCTTGCTTGCTGAACTGAAAGGAACAGGAGAAGCATTGATGAGGAAAGGGAATTCTGGGAAGGGCCCTGGAGCTTGCCGGAGGGCAGCGAGAGAACGTGGTAACCGGGGGAACCGCTCTGCGGATCCGTCAGAGAAAACGAACGACAGACAGCCGAGCACGATGGCGGCAGAACGTAGATCAGAGGGATTATATAATTCCGATTTTCACGGGGGATTCATAAACTAATGGCGTTTAAATCTAAAGGGAGGAGCTCACGGGCGCGAGCGAGGTGAGCGTTAGCGTGTGCGTGCGCGAGTGCAAGTGGGCAAAAATGTCGGTTTGTCATCGGTACAAAATGGCTACAGGTTCTCCATGGTAACAAACCAAATCAAATGATGGTGTGTCTAATTGCTCTGGTGTTAGCAAGAAATTGGATTATCATGGTAAATGCCCTTCCGACAGACAGGTTTTTCTGTCTGTACTTTATAACCAAGTTACAATACTATTTTACCACAATAAATAAATAAATAAAAGACCTATGTTTAATTGTGAGTCAACAATACCAGTATTAACAATACCAGAAAAGTGTGGAAATGACATTGTGAGTGACAGTCGTCAGGGCGACAAAACTAATGACATCTGTACTGTTTATGATCGGACTTTCGAGAGCATATGAATCACGAACGTTCCTGAGCCATAGGCCACCCACTGCATCTTAACACTTCCCGTGTGCAGTCTAGATGCCTTCTCATGCTTTGGAGACAGAATAACTAGAGTATGTTCACCTGCTTCAGTCAGATAATGGCTTTTGGGAGCAGGCTGTGTGTAGGATGTCCTCTTCGATCACTTGGAGCACCTCTAAGAATGCTTTTAAGGATGACCACTGCAACATTAAGTCAACAAAAAGTCTAAAATAAATATGTTTTCATTGTGAGTATATCTTTTTTTTAATATGAGTGAAATTACTCTTTAACAATGTTTGTTAATGTAGGACACTGCAAATGCTGAACTTCAATTTCATTATTTTTTTTCTTCTTTCTTCTTAACAGTCATTTTGCATGATGCAACACATACCTCATAAGTGAAATTGAGGTTTGAAGATTTTCATAATGCACTGTGAGTCACTGTGTTTAATATTACTGCTTGTCTCAGTGCACTTGTGAGACTCCATTCAAGTTTCAAATTAAATTCAAATTTACATTTACATGTTCCCTGGGAAATCATTGATGTTTTGCCAGTGACTCATTACAACGACCGGACGTGTTAAATAACAGGAACTGTTTAGTTACCCTTTTCCTATCTATTGATTTTAGAATGAATCCAACTGTTTTTGTAATATTTCCTGGGGTTTAACACTCCTGAATCTCCAGTTATCTATCATCTGAATAGATGGTCAATGTTAGAAAAGACTTTCCACAGCCCAAAAACCGATAAGGAAACTAGTCTTCTATCTCTTCTGGTCCCCCGAAATTCAATATCGTATACTGCAGCATAACCATCATTTATACATGGGCCCCCGACGTATTGGACTTCTAACTGTGAAATAATAAAATAAACAAAAATGATGTCATCTATCAGAACATGACCTTCTGTCACTGCCTTCCTTATATATGGTCATAAAAGGAGTGTATTTTTGAATGATACAAAGATCCACAACACAGCTATCAAAGACACAACACAGCTATCAAAGATAGTCTACTCTGACTCCGGGCGTCCATGTCTGACTGATATGTCTCTCTTTCTTGTCTAATTGCTGAACTGTCTGCTTCTAAAAAATGGCACCAGGATGCAGTTTCTGAAAAGTGCAATGTGGTTCAAGCAGCTGAAAAATAAGGCATTGAGGAGGCAGTATAGAGGCCCAAACATGAAAACATGAATAATAATAATAATGATAATAATAATAATAATAATAATAATAATAATAATAATAATAATAATGAGTATGAGCGCCCACTACAGGGGGAAAGATTAACTGCAGCTTGGTAATATGCCATCAATAATGTGGCAGTAGATGCATGGGCTATAAGCACACAAAAAGCCAGCGTCATACTGCTGGTCACACAGCAGAATAAAGACCTCTAAGAAAAGCAAACAGAAGGGGGTAGTATTCCCAAACCCCCTGCTCCAGTAGATTAACTCATTATTGCACGTTCTGACTATGCATATATTAGAGACAGAGTTGAGTTTAGTCATGTGAATGTTTGATTGAACACCATGTATAATGCACATAAAATGCATAATTGTATATTGTGTACTCTGCTTCACAAAAGACATTGAAATCAGCAGAAGGTCAGATTGAAAACGTCTTGCATAAAGCCAACGCATGAGCGTTTTACCTTGGCAAACTTACGTCCACATCACCGAACCACGGAGCAGGACATGAGCTCAGCTTTCACATTAGCCAAAATCAATCAGGCCGCCAGCAGGGGTGTTGTTTTGGTCGTCCTCCAGCGGTGCGGTGGGGCGAGCCGCGGGGGTGAACAGTAAATCGCCGGCGTCTGTTTTTCGAACGGCTGACCCCTCACGGGCAGGCGCACAGCTGGGCGTGGCCCTCACCCACTCAGCAGGGCGTGGGGCGCGTGCCAGATTTTGAGTTTGATTGTGAGCACATCAGAGAACAGACGGTTTATAAATACGGCGTGTGAGGTGAATGCACCGGGCAGAACACAAGGGCTTGTGCTTTATTAAGTGATCTTAACTCTGCAGTTCAGTCTGTGTGGCTCAGGTAAGACTCTACTTTATGACACCTGAACTCGTTACGACTGACTGGCCTTTATCTAATTAATTGTTGCCTAATTGCATCCCCATATGTTCAGCTGGACAGACAAAGCACACGGTACATTTCAACTGAATGAGCAAATCATAATATCATGGACATTGCTTTGTATGGCAGAGTTGATCGATTGAATCAAGTATGCATGAGATTTCAATTATTAAAAGGATATCCTGCAGAGATATATGTTTTGAATGGCCAAATTCAGTAAAAAGAACAGAATAATACATTTAAATGTAATGATTACATGTACATTCATATGCATTTTTAACTACAACACGCTATTTTGTGGCTAACTGTGCGATCTATGAATAAAACACTGTGTACATGTTTGAGAAAGGTACCGTATGATTTGTTTGAAGTGTGTGTGTGTGTGTGTGTGTGTGTCTGTCCTAAAATCCAAGTGCAACTTTCCTGTTATTTCTAATGACTGTGATCAATCACCTCGGTTCACGATGGATACATTTGTTTGGATTCAACAAAACAAATAGAGATGGTTCATTTCAGAAACAACCTTTTTTGGATTTAAAACATTTCAAGCAACTATTATTTTTATTGCCTTGTGCCAGGTAGATTAGGCTATTGACAGAGCAGGGACGGGGGCATGCGGGGAGCTGCTGGCGTCTGATTTATGGCCGTGTTTTAGTACATTAATCACGCCGGGCCTCCGCGTGCTGATTTGACAAAAGATGCTTCAAGTTTGCCTTTGGTGAGTGTGGTACTTTCTTTTCTTTTTTTTCTTTTTTTTGTTAAGAGTTCAACCAGCCGAAAAAAAACAAAAGAAGAAAGAGAAAACACAGTGTACAGACACAGGCTCAGCTGCTTGTGCAGCACTAGGCACAGAGTGAGACTCAAAGTGATGACACGGCAGAGGGGGATCTGCCAGCTGAAGCTGTCAGCTGGAGCAGATACTCAGCAGCTTCGATGGAGAGAAAAAACTGCGCTCATATACAGCACTTACAGTGAGACCCGGCTGTCTGTGGACCCCCCGTCCCAAAAACAACTTTTTAGTCCCGGCCGTTTGACACATGCACACGCACACGCACACACACACATACATACACACACACACACACACGCACATACATACACACACACACACACACGCACATACATACACACACACACACACACACACACGCGCACACACACATGCACATACATACACACACAGACACACACGCACATACATACATATACACACACCCTCACACACACACATACACATACACATGCGCACACACACACACACACACACACACACGCACACACACACACGCACATACATACACACACACACACGTACACACACACACACGCACATACATACATACACACGCACACACACACACACACACACAGACACAGACACGCACATACATACATATACACACACTCACACATACATACACACGCACACACACACCCTCACACACACACATACACACACACATGCGCACAAACTCACGCACACACACACACACACCCACACGCAAATCTTACAATGCCTCATAAACCATCTGTGCATATTGACCCTGGGATGTATCTCCTGGTCCTCGGTAACCACATGAAAGTCATGTCCAGTCAAAATATTGATCAGCAGCTCAGTTGTGTTAGCTACACAGTGCGAGCATTAACTTCAAACAGGCTCCTGTTTTTGCTTTGAAGGGTGTAGAAATTAGCTGATTGGCAAAAAAAAGAATACACACACGCAGAAATAAGAAATGAGAAACGTTTGTTGGGGGGAAAATTTTTATCAGCAAGCATCTAAATTATTAATCAAGCCTGCATTATGAGGTAAAACATATGTTCTTTCTATGAATCAGTTAATATTCTGTCTCACAAATCCGCAATAACAAATCCTCTGCCAACTCCCTCCCTCTCTCTGTCTCTCTCTCTCTCTGTCTCTCTGAGATGCTGAGGTAATGCCGAAATCTAAATCAATCTGTCTCTAAACTCTGTCTGAAACCGCAGCTTGTCTTCTTAACTTTGTTTCCAATGGAAAGAATAAAACAAATATTGCTTTAAAGTATGTTCTCCTAATTTCATCTGCAGTCATGTAACTGCAAAGCAAATGACCAAATCTGAGGATACAAGTTCAAATTAACTTCAAAGGCACTTAACAAAGTCCACCTGAATAAATTACTGAAACGAAAGGCAATTATTATCTTTCATCATCTTACGTAGTTCAGTATCCGCTCAACATTTGTGCGATTGATCTAAGTTCAGTTTAGTTTCTTTTTGAATTAGGAAGTTTATGGATGGAGACTGGAACAAAGAAGGAAATAAGCAAAAATGTCAAAGCATTTTTTGAGCAAACGCTATCAGCATTCCTTTCAGTTTCTAAACGGCTGATCTGGTACAATTACGTCTAACAAATAATTTCCTTTTTCTGTACAAAGCCTTGCACATAACAAAGAAAAGTTAATTTATTTGAATGCATTATTTTCTTTGCAATTATGTAAATCCATCTATCCATCCATCCATTATCTACACCCCCTCATCCTGGTCAGGGTCGCGCGGGGTACTGGAGCCTATCCCAGCATGACTTGGACAGGTCGCCAATCTATCGCAAGGCACACACACACTCACACCTATGGACAATTTAGAGTGTCCAATTAGCCTACCTGCATGGACTGTGGGAGGAAACTGGAGTAGACACAGACATGGGGAGAACATGCTAACTCCACACAGAAAGGTCCATGCAGGGATTCGAACCAAGGACCTTCTTGTTGTGAGGAAAAAGTGATACCAACTGCACCACCGTACAGCCCCAATTATGTAAATGTAGGCTTTAAAAATAATATAGCTCATTCAAATTTTAAAATTCCTCTCGTAAATGAACTGTAAAGTGTAATTAGTCCCTCAAAACTGCCATGAAAAAGGTAATTCCGAAACTGGCAAGAAAAAAAAATCTTTGATGTTGGTTTGAATTTGCAGACATTTGCCTGTGTTTGATGAGAAGGTTGATGAGAAGCAGAGCAGTTGGCAGAACAGACAGGAGAAAAAAAATAGAGGAAAAAGAACCAAGGAACAAATTCAGACATTTTCAAATATTTAGATCTTAGAATTACAGACACATGTGACAGGGTGCGAGGAACCTGGGGGAACACTGTCATGAACAGAACAGTAAAACCAATAAGAGAAGGACTGAGCGGACCTGTTGAAGTGTGATGTGTTGCCTTCGTTCTTCCAGCTTGTTCTGAAGTGCAAACACAGCACTATAAATTTGGCAGGAAGCGGTAATGACAATTAAAGGAAGTTGCACCTGAGAAGGACATCTCAACTTTCCTGGCACAGCAACGCAAGGATGCAAGTGTCAAATAAAATACTGGGCTGTAAGAATCAGACAACGATTGGAATAGTGCGCAATGAAGAAACCCCAGTATTGACTTTAAAGGGCATTTTAAATGTCTTTAAATGGGCGTGGCTTAACAGGAGGGGTCATTTTCATAGGGTGGATTTCCACTTATTCATGCTGCAGGACTTTCTATATATTTTACCTACGGTATGTAATGCCTTCTGATGTTCAGCCATGACATACGCACTTATTGTATGTTGCTTTGGATAAAAGCGTCAGCCAAATAAATGTAATGTAATGTAATACAGACACTCCCTTCAGCAGGGAACAGCTGGATGTCAGACACCATTACCACCTCTACCGCCTTTATGCTTTGGTGTCTATACAGTCTTTATGGTGACATGGTGGCCTATAGAGGCTCCATATTGTTATAATTAGAAGGGGAGGGGATGGCTGGTGATCACAGTCATGTTCGGTTGAGAACGTTATTGAAATGAGTGAAGCATTAGGAAGGGTGTCATGGCAAGAAGGTTCTGGGTTTGAATCCCGGCCTGGGCCCTTCTGTGTGGTGTTTTACATGTTCTCCCCATGTCCACGTGCGTTTCCTCCAGGTACTCTGGTTTCCTCCCACAGTCCAAAGACATGCACGTAGGTGAATTGGAGACTCTAAATTGCCCATAGGTATGAGTGCGAGAGTGAATGGTGTGTGCCCTGCGCCAGACACTACCCCCTGGTGGACAGCAGGACACATAGCGGGGTTCTGACAGGTAGCACCAGCAGGTCACGCCCAGACACTCCCCCTGGTGGACAGCAGGGCACAGAGCGCAGTTCTGACAGGTAGCACCAGCAGGTCACGCCCTGACACTCCCCCTGGTGGACAGCAGGGCACAGAGTGCAGTTCTGACAGGTAGCACCAGTAGGTCACACCCAGACACTCCCCCTGGTGGACAGCAGGGCACAGAGCGCAGTTCTGACAGGTAGCACCAGCAGGTCACGCCCAGACACTCCCCCTGGTGGACACACAGAGCGCAGTTCTGACAGGTAGCACTAGCAGGTCACGCCCAGACACTCCCCCTGGTGGACAGCAGGGCACAGAGCGCAGTTCTGACAGGTAGCACCAGCAGGTCATGCCCAGACACTCCCCCTGGTGGACACACAGAGCGCAGTTCTGACAGGTAGCACTAGTAAGTCACGCCCAGACACTCCCCCTGGTGGACAGCAGGGCACAGAGCAGGGTTCTGACAGGTAGCACCAGCAGGTCACGCCCAGACACTCCCCCTGGTGGACACACAGAGCACAGTTCTGACAGGTAGCACTAGCAGGTCACGCCCAGACACTCCCCCTGGTGGACAGCAGGGCACAGAGCGCAGTTCTGACAGCTAGCACCAGCAGGTCATACCCAGACACTCCCCCTGGTGGACAGCAGGGCACAGAGCGCATTTCTGACAGCTAGCACCAGCAGGTCATGCCCAGACACTCCCCCTGGTGGACAGCAGGGCACAGAGCAGGGTTCTGACAGGTAGCACCAGCAGGTCATGCCCAGACACGCCCCCCTGTTTGGATCCTGCTGTGGGCTTCATCAGGATGCCAGACGCCATGGGCAACCTGCAGCAGTCTGGAGTGGCATCAAGGTCAGACTGTCATTCTCCTGAAAGAACAGTGCACATCAAAGACTTCAGAAGACTCTGCACTTTTTGTTATTATTATTTTGCATAAATGGACGGTACTCCCAAATGCAACATGGCTGAATAAAATATTCCATAAATACAACTTTAATATTAATTATGCATTTATGCACTCTTATTGAAGTATTTGTTCGCTTTCTTGACTTTCGATATGTGATGTAATTTCGGTTTTAGTGTATGTTTTTCACTGGCACAGACAGCAGTGTGTGGTGAAGAATATATTATATATGCATTTCTCTTCTGATCAGCAGGCTGTACAATGGCTGGTACAGTATTGGGGAATTCGAGGGTTTGTTGTGTAAAGCGAGAAAATACGCTTCAATTATCTTCAAAGAAACACGTAATATCACTTGAACGACATGTCACTCATGTATCCCAACATGTAAACCTGTGATCTATAAAAGAATACTTGGCAACACTTAAGTAAAACGCACATTATTGATGCACATTTGATCTTGGGATAGGAGTCTGGATACGGGGTCGAACCTGGCCACAGGGCAAGGCTGTTTGACCCCCCTGGACATCAGTGACGCTGGAAAAGCAGGAAAAAATTAAAAATGCAGTATAAAAAATTGATATGAAGATGGAAAGATTGCAGAAAATCACTAATGCGAAAAGAGTAGATGTGGGTGGTGTTTTATACCCATGGGGAAGACTGCTTTAGTAAGTTTGAAGTAAAGTTGAGTTAAGCCTGAGGGACTGTCTGAAAATGTTCTCTTTGTTTTAAAAAACTCCAGTTATGAAGATGCTTATACTGACAGTTTTATAACCTTCTTAGGCATACACCTGCTCTTACACCTGCTCTTACCCAGCTTTTACCTTGTAAGGCAGGGGTGCCAAACTGAATCCCAAGGGGGCTGCAGTGTCTGCAGGTCTTTTCGATCAGCAGGCCAATTAAGCTGCCAATTAAGACCCTGAGAACAAGATGTGTGGATTCCTCAGGCAATCAGTGACTTAAATGCAACACTTGTGCTGAGAGCTCCCCAAAACCCAGCAGGCACTGCGGCCCCCCAGGACTGGAGTTTGACCCCTGTGCTTTAAGGTGTAAAGGCCAGTTTACAGTCCTGTGACTGAGTGACTAATGACGTGCGATGGATGTCGCTGGTCCGTGCAACGTTTGGTTTCTACTCCGGGCGACTGTCATCCTGTGGTCTCTGACGATCGCTGAGGAAGTTGCTGGGACATAAAATACGCTGAACTTTGACCCTGTCCATGCCTCTGTTGTTATGGTTACGTTTTTCTCAGAGTCTTTGAGTGACAGTATCTGACCCAATATGATTGGTGGTATTGTCGTCCGAGTGTCATTTGTTGCTGGATTGGGGTGCGTTTCTACTTTTTGGCAACGACGATGACCGCGGTCTATGACGGGCGACAATAGAATGTTCATGAATGTTATGCTATTTCATAGAAGCAAAACTGTCGCTGCGCTATGAAGTGGGCTAAAAGGGTTATTTCATGCTTTTATAACTTAATAATGTTGTGGAGCGTACCCCATTGTATTTGCATAGCGAGAAGACCAGCAGCATCAGATGCTCCAGTTGACCGTTATCAGCACAGACCTTCCTCCAAGTTGTCGGGCCACTAATTCACTCTCGTTCATTTTCAAGACCTCGCCGAAATTAATAGTTTTGTGGCATGAACTAACTATGGCGAATAAGTAAGATGGGGAAAGCAGAAAGTAAAGCACAGGCTATTCTGTTGACTAGCGTTGAGTACCAAGTCTCTTCTGTTGTGTGAAAAACCTGAACATTATCCAAGAATTTTGTAGAATTTCGTAGAACTCTGGACTTTGGTCATCCTTGATGTTGACTGAGTGTCTTTTTTGCCGAATTGCAAATAATGTGGGAGAATTCTCACAGAGTACAAAGAAATTGCAATTCACTCTTCCACCTGAGAACTGTGATCAGTTTGAAAGCAAGAGCTGCTGTCAGTTGCTGTGTCTCTGTCAGTGATGCGAAATGTCATCTCACCCTTCCTGACTCAAGACCAACAAAATGAAATCTGAACCACTTGACACCTTGCTGCAGTAATAACACTCCGTTCTGGCAAAATCTCAGCGTTCACACTGTGAACCAAAGTAGTATGCATGCTAACATGTAATTAATAATTATTAAATCTCAGAATGTCATTAATTTACTACATGGGGGGTTAAAATTATTATTTAATCTAAACGTTCTTTGGTGTTATTTAGTGATATTTGGTAATGCCGCACAGTAAAACGTTTGGTGTTTCTCAGAACATGTGAGTCCAAGAGGGAGGACATTCTGTGCTAAAAGTGCTGTATCTGTTGACTGAACACTGAGAGTTTTATTATGTGTATTCAACATAACTTAACTTAGCATTCATCTGAGCGTGGGCAGTGGCCACAGCCCAGAGAAACACAGCGCGAGTGGCTCAGAACCTTCCAGAACTTTGGGCCTCCTGGGTATTAAGGCATACCAAGACCCGGGTGTCCTGGAACTGAACTCAAATCCGTACGGCAGATCTAAAAATTCTGGGCCCAGACCTGACAGAGGTACGGGTGTTCAGGTTAGGCTGCGGCTGTGAAGACCTGTGCCTTCAAAAGCGTCCACCACGCCCACCGTCTCGCCCACTCGCTTTATAAATATTTACACAGGAGGCGATGTTGCCCCGATGTCTCTACTGCCCTTTCATGATATCAACAACAACAAAAAAAAGACTCCAAAAGAGGATACAACTCCTGATGGAACTGAAATTTTATCCTTCTCAAATACGCACGGTGAATTTCTGAAATGGCCTTCACCTGGTGGTCAGACTTCCCTCTCTCTGTTCTTCTCTTCTCTTCTCTTCTCTTTTCGTTCTGTGGAACAGACAGTTCCCTTGTTTTTTTTGCAGTCGAACCAGCCGCCGTCGTTAGAACAGCACAATCGGGCCGCTCTACCGAATCATTCTTCCCAGCGGCGCGTCTGTTAAAATATCACCTCTTCATTTCCGCCCATATTCGCCGTCAGCCTGCTCGCGCTTCAGACGGCACGCGCTTAACTTCGATCACGTAGAACTTTAATAACTTTCACGTCTCCACTTGCCAGCGTTGTTCGTCGCCGTGTCTGCGGTTTGAAATAGATAACGTAATAATCTTGTTTTATTTTAACACGGGCAGCAGTGTGCAGCGCGCGAACGCAAACGTCGGATGCGATTAAATGCGTCTGAAGACGGCTCGGCGCGCAGGTACCCAAACCCTCGCCCGTCATGTTTCGTTCCCTCGACGGCGTTTTCCTCCTCCCGTCGTCCCGTTCCCCGGCTACGGCGGGACGGGCGACGATCTGTTTTCATTACCGCCGATGTCAACACTCTCATTTGCTTTTTATTGTTGTGTTGCGACGATGACGAGCTAGCGGGAGAGCGAGCGCGACGTGCGCCAGATCCGAGCGAGGGACGGATGGTTTAACATGCCGTCTAATGGACACGTCAATCAGCCAAATTAATCATAACGCTCCCTTTCCCTTCCGAGCGTAATGGCTGTGGGTCTATGGAGGCTTTTAAACAGGAGCTTCACATGGGAAGAAAAACTTTTTTTCTTGCATGAAATATTGAATTTTTTTTTTTTAAATCAATAAATCAAAAAGGCATATTTGGTTATTTTACTCTCTATGTTTTGCATAACTACACCAGTACTCTTTTGACACTGGCAGACAAAAGGCCTGAATTCAGTCCACATTTGTATTTGACTTACACATTGACCAAATTAATAATCAATTATTAAAAGTTGAAATTGTTTTCTTCACAAGACACAATTTTTGTGTGGGGGAAAAAACATTTAATTATTCAACCCTAACATTATGCTAAGCATGGGTGGAATGCTCCTGTAATAATATTGTTAAACCATAATTATGATTCAGCTGTGATGGCAGCATTTTAAAGTTTGAAAGCTGCATTTTGAGAGATCAAAGGTTATTTTCAATGTGAAGCAAACACGTCAGTGTATTCTGATGATGGATTTGAAGGGCGAGGATTGTGTTTTTTGGCTTTATAAATGGCAAGCAAAAAAATAAATAAATGAAAGCTCTTTCTGACATCTGTCATTCAAAACAGAAAACAAATATATCGCAGAATGGCTTAAATATGTTAGTCCAGGGCTCAGGACAAAACATAGCATGTGGTTGAATTGCATGAGGTGCCATTCCACATCATCATGCAGATAACCCTCATTGCACCAGACTCATTATCCTAAATTACTAACACCGTCATGTAGAACAATAAGTAAAATGGAAGCAATTACAAACCCATATTTGAAGACGAGGAGATATTCAGTTTAACAGCTGGTGAGCCAGTTAGGCAAAAAGCTTTGCTTGTTAAATTATAATTATAATTATCCATATACAGGAATATGGGATGGGCAGGGGTTTAACCCTTTGCAGAGTAGGTTTTTAGGAATGTTTTTAAAAATACTCTAGACTCTAGAACTCCATTACTTTCAGTCTACCAGTAGCGATTGTTACATCAGCATCAGAATGCTCAGATAAACACATTCCGATCACACATTTGTGATCTCACACCTCAAAGGTTTGAACACACTTCCAATGACGTGAGGTAAACTTGGTTTTCTTCACTTATTTCTAGTGCCAAAGCATGCGTTCAGTGACACACTTTTTGGCGGAAAGCTGACCGATGATTCGACAGAGCCACATTTATAATGATGGTGCCACTGAGCAAGGAACCGAAATAGGGTAATGATTTGAAATGATGCGGTAGGGCCACCCAGAATCAGACAAACACAACAAACACTCCTCAGTCATTCTGCCTCATCCATCATTCTAATGAGCACTGCCAAGCACGCGAGGGCAAAGCAATAAGCCTGTGTGTTTTTATATTAGCAAACAACTCCTGCAGACAAAAGTTTTAAGGAAAATCAGGAGATTGAAGGCCGTGATGTCACCTTGTTTGTTGAATAAGGAGAGGCACTCGACCAATCATAGCGTGCATTCGTAACAACCAATAGAACAAAGGTCGATGGTGATTGATGGATTTTGGTCCTGTTGTTTTTGTTGTACTTTCAAGGAAACTGCACACTTTTTTGGAACTTGCTACTTAGACACCCAGAAACAGAGAAAATTGATGCCAAGATTCCGGAGATTGGTTTGTTTGTGTTGAGCCAGCGGGCATTGTGTACAGTAATGTAAGTCATGCTAAAAATGTGTATGCCACCTGTTTCCCAAATTAAATTAGAAAATAAAATATGATTTGCGGCACTCTCCTGATGCTGCAGTTAAGTTCACATCTTTAGTGTTTTCACCACCTGGAAGTTGGAGAAATGTCTTTTATTTGGTTTTAGTTTGAACCATTCTTTTACATGAAAAAATATATATGTACCATATTAATCATACTTCAGTTAGGATAAAGTACAACATATTAACAATGAAAAATATACTAAACAATTTATAAAAATGTTTTCATTGCACCCTTGTCCTTAGTATGAAGTTAGATCGAACATGCATGGTGTGTACCCTGTGATGGACTGGCGACTAATCCAGGGTGTATTTCTACGTCTTGCCCATTGCATGTAGGGATAGGCTCCAGGACCTAAGGATGTAAGGGTGTATAGATGTATGGGTGTATGATGTGTGGATGTATGAATGTATGGATGTATGGCATGTGGATGTATGGATGTAAGGGTGTATGAATGTATGGATGTATGATGTGTGGATGTATGGATGTAAGGGTGTATAGATGTATGGATGTATGATGTGTGGATGTATGAATGTATGGATGTATGGCGTGTGGATGTATGGATGTAAGGGTGTATAGATGTATGGATGTATAATGTGTGGATGTATGGATGTATGATGTATGGATGTATGGGGTGTGGATGTATGGATGTAAGGGTGTATAGATGTATGGATGTATGATGTGTGGATGTATGAATGTATGGATGTATGGCGTGTGGATGTATGGATGTAAGGGTGTATAGATGTATGGATGTATAATGTGTGGATGTATGAATGTGTGGATATATGGATGTATGGTGTGTGGACATCAGCAGCAGAGTTACCCTACCGAATCGCGTGGCCTGTAGGTGCCCCTTCCTTCAGCCCTATCAGAGTAATGGGATGGGCCGGAGATGGTTCGAGGCCAAGTTGTCCATTTGCATTACGGCTGCTGGCACTGACGCCCGCTTCAGATGGCTTCCTGATCAGGTAAACGGTGATCCACAGCAGAGTAATGAAGGTTCATTAAATGAGTCATTAAAAAACTGGGAATGATGCCGACCACACATGGGCGGGATAATGAGATGGACAGGATCTGGGAGATTTATTATTATTATTATTATTATTATTATTATTATTATTATTATTATTATTATTATTGTTATTATTGTTATTATTATTATTATTATTGTTATTGTTATTATTATTATTATTATTATTATCCCCCCCCCCCCTTGATGCATTACCATATTTAATCATGCTGAAAATAATTTTTTGGAAAAGGAACAAAACTGATAATGGTATCAACCTGTTTTTACATGTTTTAGGATGCGGACGAAGTAGGGTAACATTATAATTTTTTTTGTCATTTGTGTCATCCTGTGACATTGTTTTAATAGGCATTTTATCTCATCTGGACTGCTGTTTTCAAACACTGTCAAATCAAACGACTCGTGATGAAGGCGCAATTGAATATTTTGGAGGGAATTGGAGAGCTTTTTAGTTTTTCACCCTTCTCTGATAGTGAGATATGTAAAGCTCTAACAGGTTTAATTCCTAAAAAATCGACAGTACGTCAGCATGAGAATGTTCAGCTACGAACATTCTAATCACACATTAGTGATCTCACACCTTAAATGGTTAATAGCCAGAAGTTGGCACGACCATTATCATGTAGATCATTGGTTTAGCTTATTTTATACCAGAAACACACACACACACACACATACACACCTATGCAAGTGTGTGTGTATATGTGTGTGTTTGATTTCCCTAAGACCCATACTAATGAAAGTGAAGAGATAGCACTTCTCCTAAAGGTGTATAATCCGGGCAATAGCATGTGTTCCTTGTGGCTTTCTCAGTCCGTGTTTGCTTCACAAATGCAATTCCATTTAAGTCAGCAAAGCACAGCTTCCATTATGTCATCCAAAAGCCCATTCACGCATCCTTCATACCGTCGGGTATTAACACCGTGATTAGTTTCGAGGAAAAGCAAATATGCTCACGCCGGGTCTGTCCGCCGTTTCGCGTAGCGGCCGCGGCTAAGCGTTCACAAACACGGAGACGCACCCCCTCAGTCTGGCCCGTGGCCACACCGCCAAAAGAACAAAACAACGACGTATTAGCAATCAGGAACAGTGTCCTCAAGGTGTGTTTGTCTTAAACAAAAGGATAAAGGCAGGGGGTGGGGGGTGGCGGGGGGATATTATCCCCTCCCCGAGGCAAACTTTGGCAGAACATTAAGCCCATTCATTCCATAATCCCTTATCTGTACGTCCCGGCGTGGCTGTGAATTAAGTAGCCTGCGCGACGTGGAGCTAATGCATTCTCCGCACAGCTGAGGGGATGTCAGTGGACGTTTCTGCCAGACTCTCCTTCCTTTTTGTTTTTCTCCCCCCGTGATTAATGCAGGTGGGTTCTGGCGTCTCTTAATTAGATTGCAAGGATTGTGATCGTGAGGCCCCGCCTTTCTCGAGAAGGACAGAGGAGTGACGTGTTTTTTTTTAACGGTCCTTCTCCAAGGGCAAACCGTATAGCCTGCCCCGCGCTGGGCTAGCTCTTCACCTGCTGAACCAGCAACAGCTGAATATTTTGCCCCCTGCACCAGCACCAGATTATACTGGAACCATCCAAAAATTATAATTTCATTTCTTTTGTCAGCATACGTAAAAGGTACAGTAAGCTGTATCTCAAAGAGTTAAACACCTAACCCGCCTGGCCTAATCCTGAATTCAATCGATGTTTGCCCTTAACTTTGACATCAACAAATCTAAACTGTTTTATTATTATTTTTATTATTATTTTATTTTATTTTTATCGTCCCTGGTTGTTGCTGACCTTGGGAAGCTGCTGGTAAATAGTAAAAACAGAGACTTGCATGTAATTGCAAGTCAGAGTTAATGCTAAGTGCCTGAACACCGCTCTTTGAGAAGCCCCAGAGGAGTGCATGATGGGGGATTTTAGAGGGAGCACAGCTGGACACACCTCACAGAATTAATCCTCCCTAATTCTGGGAGGCTCCCTGCAGTGCAGGATGAAGACCGTTATTTTTATTTGTACATTTTTTTTTTTTTACTGTTTCTTTCCCTTTTTATATTTACACCTTAGGGGGTATTGCAATCACACGTGTGTGTGTGTGTGTGTGTGTGTGCCTGTCCACAACAGCCATAGCTCCTGCAGCTCTGATTTTGATGTTGCGTAGCATGTATGTTGACCAGTGGCCAAGGACCTGAATTATAGAGTATTTACATTACATCACTACTAATTCAACCGCCATTACATAATTACAAATGCACTTATATCTTTTGTCACACTCCTTTCATTAATTTTCTTAAGGTGCTTCAAATTTGGGGGTTTTGGTCGCAGTGGTAGGAAAGCAAAACTTTTGATATTAATCTGTTAGAGTGCCACTCACAATAGGGCTGTTCCTGTCCTTTGTGGTCCTATATACACCCACAGTGAGACAGGGTAAAGGAAATGTGTAAGTGATGAAGTGTATTGAAACTGTTTG
The DNA here is from genome assembly GCA_039654925.1 of Anguilla pacifica. NCBI lineage: Eukaryota > Metazoa > Chordata > Actinopteri > Anguilliformes > Anguillidae > Anguilla > Anguilla pacifica. Next base: position 49,268,973 of record CM077295.1, read on the forward strand.
ATAGATGCATGTTGCATATAAAAATGTTACAGCAATGTCATTATGAACAGGTTTTTAAACAGATTTTTTATCTCAGTCATCTAACCTCAATTAAATATTTTCTGTTTTCTTTGTGACGGTGCTTTCTGAAGAGTCATCAGCATACAAAAAGTTCTGAGACCAAGAAAATGTTGCCATCATTCATCTTCCCTTGATCATTTCCCCCCCTCTCTCTCAGCTATATTGACTATATTAAACTGCAATGGGGCCGATGGATCCTTTTTAAAGGTCCTGGTTATTAAAGCTGTCCTTGCTTATTTGAAAACTGGGAGCGTAATCTCTGTTTAAGTCAATGAGCCTTCTTTGACCCCGGGGATAGTGCATAGCCCTGTCACTGTTTAATGTAATCCCCGGATTATTTACGGCTAAATTTATTCATGCAGTCATAAACGCTGAGGTACCAAAAAAATAAATAAATAATTTTTTTTATAAAGATTGGTGAAGCCAGCAGCAAATAAGAAAGACTATAAAGTTTCTGAGGTGGAAAATTAAATATTAACTTGACAGGTGTGGACTGGGGGAGGGGGGGGGGCAGCTAAAACTTTTTAAAGCTGCCCCCGTTCACCTTAAGTAAGGGATTGCTTTTCCACAGCTATGTCACCTGTCACCTGTCACCACTTCCATAACCAGTTACGATATTATCCCACACATCACAATATGCCATTGTCTGCTTTATTATTAAATACATATGCATGGATTATACAATTTTCCCTAATGGTGCCGTCAGTTTAAACCCGAATTGCCAATGCTTGATGGTGGTGGTGGTGGTCTAGAGATTGTGGTAGTGTGACCTCTCATTTAGGCTCTAAGCTATGAGTGTGTGATAGCAGTCTGGCTGCCATGAGTTATGGTCTGCCATGTGAAGAAGAGGACAGAGAAAAATGAGAGCAGGGCGGCTTCTCCGCGCGAACGAGCTTCCAAAATATGGACGAATGCATTTATAAGTGCTGCACAGTGTGGAAAAAAAAAAAGTCATTACTCGTACTGCACTTATAAAAAGCCACTGCACACAGTCTAATACTGACTGGGCCTCTGGATAACATCTGAATGGCTGTCACTGCTTTCATGAAATATGAACAGTTTCTGTCTGGCCAGGGCTGTGACAGAGGAGGGCGGCTTCGTCCCGTTATAACCTTCTCCTTTTTGAAGTTGTAACGGTGTCAGGTTTTTGGCCGCATTTTATCCGTTTTTTTTTTTTTTTTACAAGAATTAAAATCACACATTGAGTTCCTTTTACCCCCTATCTCTCTCTCTCTCTACTGGATCAATACACATAAACTGGCACAAATTTGCACAAGAAGGCAAAATTCCATGGGGTGCACTTCCTAGTATGGAAGCCCAAACAGGTCAAAAAAATGCATGAAATTGACATCTGGAAAAACCCAGTGCGACTTTTCGCTTCTCATGTGTCTGTCAAGCAGAGTAAGATTAAATCTTTACTTCCCTCTTCTCTGTTTTTAACTTCCTCGTATACTTTACAAGATTCAGTGAAGATTTCAGCCAGTCTCTGCCGACGGGTCCCCTTGGAGCTTAATCTCTCAGAAGTCAGACAATATGTTGTATCTTCAGGCTAAGTAATCAGCTCCCGGGAACCTTACCTTCTTCCTACAGACCCCCACCATGACCCCCAAACCACCCACCCCCCTCCCCTCCATTCCATTCCTCAAACTGACAAGAATTTTACAATTACAGCTGTCAGCGGGCTCACCTATTCTCAGAACAGCACCCCCTAGGGCAACTTCCGCCTTATCTTCCTCCTCTGGCTGCCAATCACGGCCTGTGCCTGGTGAAAAGCCCTGTGTGTAACGGGCAAGCCTGGCTCTCTAAACTGCTGCCCCAGAGTCTCTCATCTCCCCCCCCACAGGCCCCCCTCTTCTACATCTCCTTCCTCTTCCACCTCTTCTCATCCATCTTTCTTTCTCTCAGAGAGCTCTGCAGTCGTACACAATCATAGGGCCAAATTTATGTTTTTAAAACATTAAATCTTCTTGGATTTAAACTTAAATGTAATCTTGAGATCATTTCTCAAGTTCTGCTTACTTATTACATTTAAATAATTATATTAGAATAACTGAGATAATGTTGGTTTAACGTGACATACCTGTGTCTTATGCACCTGTGATATACAGTATATCTCAAATAAATTCAAGGTGAAGTCATGTGAACATGCCTACGATTACCCCGCCTTGAGAATGTGGGCAATAATAGCCATTCCCCTCTAGATAAGGTCGCCATACCCGTCTTCCTCTAAAATGGAACAAGTAACAGATCAATGATTTTGCAGGTTTGAATCCCAAGTGGGGCATTGCTACAGCAAGGATTCCAACCTGAGTAGGCAACAAAAAAAAATCCATCCTCATCAGCCAAAGCCGTAGGGTCTGCTGGTCTTCATTGTTACCCTGCACTGAATTGATTAAAACAGTTAATTTCACAGTTAGCCCACCTCACCACACCTAAGTTCTTGGTTCAAATTAGTTGCTTATTTTAAGATGAAAGTCAACAGACTCTGTGATTGGGGTTAGAAAGCACTGCTCTATTTGGCTGGATATTTATTGTTGGACGTACCCTATTTGACCAGTAGTGCCTGGACACCCCTTGGACTAGGGCTGTTTTTCATTGTAACGTTTGCCCAAGCCCAAAGGTCCCCATAGTTCCAGTAAAGACAATTCTACAGAATGCAATCACATTCTAGATGATTCTGTGCTTCCCCAACAGTTTGAGGAAGGCCCTTTCCTGTTTCAGAATGACAATGCCCCCAGACACACAGTGAGGTCCATATAGAAACGGTTTTGTCGAGAACAGTGTGGAAGAACTTGTCTGGCCTGCACAGAGCCCTCACCTCAACCCCATCCAACACCTCTGGAATCAATTGGAAAGCCAACGTACTCCTACATCGAAGCCCAGCACCACACGAATGCACATCAATACAAGGAAACGGAGGTACTTTGTTGTCTTTCAACCCGCTGTGCTCTCCAGCTCTCTCTATTTGCTTACCTTAAGCTGAACTGTCGCAGATGAGGGGGTGGAGGGGGGAATAAATGGCATTACCTTAATAATACCTTCGCAAGATAAAGCGGAATCCATTTTGTTTTTGATCCCCCGCTTTTCGAGAAACCGGCGCAGAACTGCCTGCGAGCGATAGCTGGATTAGCCTGTTTGAGAAGACGTACCGGGGGCCTTCCCAGAGGCCCAGTGACATACCGCTTCTCCCGCCATCGCGCCGTCACAGATTCCCTGCCGTCTCAGTGCGTGAGCCACCGATCAACGCAAGCTATTTATAGGGCGTTTACCTTGTATATGAGCTGAGTTGTGACTCGCCGAAGTCTCTCCGTTTTTTGACGCGCTGTTCCCAAAAAAAAAAAAAAACGGCGTTTGTTCAAATGGGCTCCCCGCCAGGTCTGGATAGCCGAGGCAAGGAGCGGCTCTGTCTCCACGACAACGAGCACTGCGGGCGATGACCGTGTGGTGTAGGGAAGTCGCAGCTGGAAATTGAGGTCTAAGATGGAAAAACCTTCACTCATACATACATACATACATACATATGTACGTACATACATACATACATACACACACGCTCACAAATACATACAAACATACACACACATACACACATACGTACGTACATACATACATACATACTTATGTACATATATACATACATACACATGTACATACATACACACATACACATAATCATACAGTACATACATACTGTATCTACATTAGTCTTCATTTCTTTCTAAATTTATGCATTCTTAAAACAAATATGCACTTATTTATGTGTGTGCATGTTATAGATCTCTGTATTTATAGATTTGCTGTGGACGCAGTGCTAGTTTTCGTTTATTTGTGTCAAACTATCCTGTTCAGGTCAGTACTGACTTAATGTGTTCAGCCATAGCACTTTTATTAGAATTTGAAGCTGCTGGACTTCAACACTGCAGATTTTAGACATGCTTCAGATAATGGATGACTGTGATGAATGTGGTAAAACAATATCTTGTGAAATGCATTTTATTTAAATTGATTTCATATAGCAAGTAATGACTCGATGATGGATAGTTTGCACTATTGGATAGTTTCATATATTTGATTTATAGAGGTGGTTTAACCTTTATAACAAGCTTTTTGCAGCTCATTTAAGTCTGTTAAATATTGTCCTCAATTTTGCTTGCTTTTGACATTACAGTATCTGTGCTACATTGTAAAAAGGCATCTAAAAATATATAGGTTACTATAATAATTTTCAAATTCACATTTTATTAATTTGCTACATGAGTTGACTGTAAAACCTGCTCCAGTAAAGAATAAGTAGGACGAACAGGCTTTCCAGCATTATACATAAAGTACATTCATCATCCTTCCTACCTTTATATACAGCAAATCCAAAACACTGCACATTTAAGGATGTTACTGAATAGCAATAAAAATAAATGTAATTACATTGCTGAAAATAAGACAATGGTCAGTTACATTTATGCATTTTTTAATGCATTTTTGTTCAATAGCATGCACATCAGAATTTAAGTGTTAAATCAACAGCCGTAAGAGTTTATCCGAGGAACCACATTACACAATAGGAACTACATGTATTCTCTTGGAGGGAATGGTAGTCTTCCAGAGTTTATACTGAATATGCAACATTGTATTCGCCATATTACTGTGTCCATGATACATCCTCGATAAATGGCATGAAATGGCCTGAAATGCCATGTACTCTACCTTTAAATAAGCGTACTGAAATGCAATGTAATGGTACCGAAATGCCATGCACTGTAAGCTCAAACAAAGCCACTGAAATGCTGCCTGTCTCCAGTAATTTATGCATTATTTAGGTTCCATGTTTCGTGGGTCCTAGTAGTTACACTGAATTATGTTTCTGTCGTGCCGTATAAAGCCTGCTTGGAAAATGGGCCTGATCACTATGCACCATTATGTCTAACAGACTGCCGCATTACATTAGCTATGTATAGCATCATTTATAATAGCATCTACTTTGCCTTATTAGTACATGCATTTATCATGATAATTATTCATGTAAAAATAACATGAGTGCACAGAAGAAGAAAGAAAAAAAACATTCTCTCATCCATATGAGCCCTTGGTCCAGAAATGTCATCTTCCATTATAATGTAATGACAAATGTGATCTTTAAAAGCACACAGAAGAGAAGTTGCTGGAATACTTAATAATGCTTTCAGAAGATTTAACCCTTTGAAGACTAGGTTTGCTTGGAATTTTTCTTTAACTCCTTAAAAGTTAAGTATATGCTAGCGGAAGACATTTGCCCAAAATTTGTTGGATAAGTATGGGTCTTTGAACTTTTTTGTATCGTTATAGCAGCTTGTCCATTTGTTACTGCTAATTGGGCCTTGTTTGAGGACCCTGGCTACTACGGTGCTTTCTTTTATATCAATGGTGAAATTGATATCGAAAGACGATATCAAATTTGATATCAAGGTGTATGCCCGCTGGAGTATAAACCAGCTTCTATTCTCAAAGCATAAAAAATAGGAAAATCACATAAATATACAAGCCATACATAGAGCAAAGCGTAATACCAAACACTGAAAGAAATTGATGCGTGAAGTTGAAAAATGAAGTCGAAAGTCAGGCATGGTGTTCATTCTTATTCCATGCAACATTTAGTTTTCTTTTTTTTTGCAGAGCCTCTGATTCATTGTTGTTGTCCATTTAATGCAGTTTAATGTTCATTGGGGTTGTTTTCCTTCTTAAATTTTATAACTTGGATTAATGTTCAGTTGGCAGTTGAGAAGTTGCCAGTTGAGTCTATTCTTCTTGCACTTGCTGTTTCCTTGGGGCTATAAGTTTTCCCCCTAGAGGGAATGGCTGCACTCGGATTCCTGAGCTTTGCACTTGAGTTTGCACTGTAAGTCACTCTGGATGGGCTAAATGCTACTAAAGCAAAGGATTCCTTCAGACTCTGTTTCAGTTCAGGTGGCATGTGCATTCCTCTGTTTTAAGACGATGACCGGGTTTTAGAGTCCTGTGCATTGTGCACGCACGTGTCTGTGTGCAGGGTGCTCTGGGTATGTTTCTGCACTCGCTTATTTGGTATATTAGTGTGGAGAGAGTCGGGCAACAAATCCATAACAGTGGAAGTGATGCATACCTTGAGGTCTTAGGAGAACAGCAGTGGACAAGAGAGAGCATAGGACGTGGGAAGTGACTTGTAAGCAAGGCTAAACATAAAAAAGATGGTGGGAAGCCAAATCCAGTGCAGGGGAAGACTGCATCATCCAACTGATTTTGGGTGGGGTGGGGTTTTTTTTTTTTTTGGGGGGGGGGGGGGGGTGGTTACTTTGTGAAAGGAGGCCCTTTTCTGTGGAGCCAGGCTGTCATGACAGCCCCCCCCCCCCCCCCCCCCCCCCCGCCCCCTTCCAATTCCCCTGGTTCTTCAATCACAACAGTCTGAGCCTGACTCAGCTTAACATCCATAAGCTGAGTGTGTGTGTGTGTGTTGGAATAATTTATTTATAATTCCAGTCGAATTTATCCTGAAATCAGGCAGTGAGGAAAAAATTAATATAAGTGCAAAAATATTGTTTTATTTTTACATAACCTATCAGAAGAGAAAATACAGAAAAAGAGAAAGAAACATGCTAAAATAAGATATTGAGCCGACCATAATTACAATGAAAAATTAATGACTATATTTACTGAAGCTTTCAAGTGTCCTTCTCTGTTTTTACATTAAATCAAATCAAATCAGAGTTGCAGCATGTTGTTGATGTCTTCCCCTTCTTCCATCCCCATGGATACCAGCTTGCAAAGCTTTGTTCAAACCATTATTGTAGCTCTATATCTCAACAATACCCTTAATTTATCACACACAACACTATCAAGAACATGTACCGCTGCCTCTGAAACAGCTCAGCATCACACAACAACACTAACCAGTTTAAATACTGTACCATGATTTAGGTTAATCATGACTCAGCCTGATATTGCGGGTTATTGGGGAAGGAGCCGGTCCTGTAACCTGAAGGTCACAGGTTCGATTCCCAGGTGGAACACTGTCATTGTACCCTTGAGCAAGGAACTTGATCTGCATTGCTCCAGTATGTATCCAGCTGTATAAATAGATGCAATGTAAATGCTAAGGTTGTGTATGTCGCTCTGGATAAGAGCGTCTGCTAAATGCCTGTAGTGTAATGTATTGTTGAGTATGGTTAACACAAACAGAACATGTATGGGTCATCCTTTGAATCTAAAGGGTACCATGTAATAATAACCTGAATACTTGCTTTCAGCACTCTCAGAAAATAAATAAAAATGTGACCTTTTCAGTGTTATTGTTTCTTATTACTTTCTCGGAGTACATTGCATGATCAAAGCTCCACATATGTCAATATAACCTCGTCCCCCTGGCTCTTAGACTGTATGAACGTACGTTCTCCAGTGGTTCAGCAGCCTGTGATCTACTGCTTCGCAGTGGCGTGTCATATAGATTCACTCATCATGCAGTGCCACTTCTCAACGGGAAGACGCGCATTTCAAGCGTACGCTTTATAAACGATGTATTAAATACATTAAACCGCGTGCGTATAACAACTTTTTCATCTTTACTGGACACACGGTAATTAGTGTTCCAAACGTCAAACAGAGCTCGGATGAGGTCAATCGATAATCAGGTAAGTGCATCTGTGCGTGAGGCTGGGGGCAGGAATCACTCACCTGCTGATGAAGGTGAGAGCGAACGGGCCGTACTCTGCAGAATTAGCCGTCCGCCTTTCCTGTGCTGGAGGTTAGCTTTAGCTCTAGTGCGGAAATGATTTATTGCGCAGGAGGCTAATGAACACAAGATGAAGTTACATAAGCTCTCGACGGCCTGGGAGTAAGGGGGCCCAAGGAAATGCGGATGGCCCTGTTTTAATAAATATTCAAATGGATAAATAAGAGCAGAGGTTTTTACCGTTGTTTTAAATACATTTTTGAGTACCTGATTCTCAGAAAGCTTGACTCATGAGATCAGGTAGATGTAAAGTTTTATTTTTATTTATTTATTTATTTATTTTCTTTTTAAGTACAGTGTGCTCCATAATGGTGCTGTAATTTCTACAGGGTGAAACCGGTGTATTACAATACCCTCATACAGTACAAAAGCTGAGCATCTGCACTTTAACCACCGGTGAATTGATTACACATTTAGAATAGTGAAGTACAGAGCCAAATTAAAAATAAAAAACCTTATGGAGCTCACTGGATTTTTTAACACAGGGGTAAAACACTATGCCTACTGCACACTGAACAGTGGAGAGGAGCACAGCTGCAGTCCTCTATGGGAACAGATGGCTTTGGAAACTCTTTACAATCCTGAAGTTTCATTTGAAGTTCTGCTGTTTCTCAAAAAAAAAAAAAATCTATTTAAAAAAGTGAGATTGCTTTTTCTATCCAGCTATAGCCAGTTTTATGTTTTAGGTCAAGGGTTGAGTTGGCCTGTATCCCTGTCTCTGATTGGAGCCTTGCCTACACCATGGAGGGGGGGGGTGGGGTACCGTTGGATTAACAGTGCGGAAGTTTGGCAGGTTTATCTTGCATCAGTGTCTGTCAGGTCAGAGACGTGGGGTTCGTTCCAATCGCTTATTTTTGTCTGTTCTCGTCTCCTCCGTCCTTGCATGACCCAGAAATCGATCGAGATCTGCCATCTTTAAGGACGATCCAATCCGTTACAGGCTCCCAGAGGGAGCGGGGAGGATCCCAGAGGATGCTTCAGTGAGTGGAAGTCTTTTTTATTCTTCATTTTTTTTTGAATATGTGGTGTGTAAATGATCCACCTGTGGATTCACCTCTCTTCATCTGCCAAGACTGTGATTGACATGGCTTCAAACTGACGCTGGACCCAGCGAGGGCGTTCCATTAGCCCAATACATTTCAATTCCTTCGTCCCGGTATCTCGTCCCTGCATCTCTTCCTCATGTTCTCTGTTGGGTAGAGCTAAGGAGCGAGGAACAGGCTCAAGGAAGGGATGCAAGAAGTGAAAATAAGTGACTGGAATATACCCATAGTGCCTGATATCACGATGCGCCAAGGGCTCAGAGGCTCTGAGGCTAGCAGTTCCAGCCAGGGGGAAATGCATCTCTCCTTTAATTAGCGCTAGCTCTCCTGTAGCACCATGTGACCTGCTTTGTGGATGGTAGTCACGGGCCTGTATGTGAGTACGACAGACAAATGAATTTCCAAGGGCAGTGTTAGATTAGTAATGTAATAATATTCAAGGCACAGTCTCAAATGGGTAATTTAAATAAATAAAAAATAACATCTTTTGCTGGAACTTCATAATTTTATATCACTTTAAAAAAAAAAATATTTTACATATTCAGAGTCTTCCCTGCAATAGATTGGCTGCCTGTCCAGGGTGTATTCCTGCCACTCACCCAATGCACGCTGGGATAGGCTCCAGCACCCCCCACGACCCTGACCAGGTTAAGCGGGTATAGATAATAGATAGATGGATGGATATTCAGATTCTTTTATTGCAGTTTTTCGGTGCACATTGACCTCTCCTGGCAAAGTCTCCCTGGTGAAATATGATTTTGTATCTCACTGGGCCTGTCTGGTTAATACATTAACGAGTGATTGTGAATGAATGAATGAATGAATGAATGAGGGGGAAGTCCAGAAAAGGTGTAGGCCATGCAAAGGTGTACAACATTAGTCAATTTGTGAGCCATATATTTTCCATCAGTCACTGAAGCAATGTGTTTAGAATGTACTGCTTTGAATATACTGCTTTCAAAGGAATCTGTTATGGATGTGGTACATCAGCCAAGATAATGGAATTTCAATGGGCCTGCCTGGTCATTTGGACAAATTAACATTCTAGTACCATTCAGCCCTGAAATTATGGTTGTCCAAAGAATAGAGTCTCCCATTCAGTCTGTTCATATCGGTTCAAGGTTATCCCTTTCATCATTCAATAAACAAAGACAAACATAATTAGCACTAATTATCTTTTGGACAAGCGTTGATCTTTGCCATTCTGTTTCAGTGGCGTTTATGTGGAACTATGCTGTCTAAGGGTGTCCCTAGATAAAGCCTGGATTCTTCTGTCTATTAATGTGACTATGTGCTATGAATGCACAAGCACAGCACCAGCGTGTAGATTGGATTCCCTCTAAGTGGTGACTTGTAGTTGTTCCTTTCTTTAAAGGAGGGGGCCATGGACAAACAAAGAGGAAATGAACTGCATTTTTAATTTGGTCAGATGCATCATTTGAACTTTTGGTGCTGGTAAAATCCAAAAAACGCTCCTGCACATCCCTGAGAATGTGCACTGAAACACATTTCCGTGAAACCCAGCCATGGTGAAGGGAGAATTCTGAAGGCGTCGTTTGGTGTAAAACGATTCGGGTTTCCCGTAAAGGGAGAGGAGCCCTTCAGGAGCTGGAGAGGCGCAGGCCAAAGCTGAATAAAACAGGACAGTAATAATGAAACAAATAATAATAATAATAAAAATACATAAACAAAAAGTGAGTGGATTAATTTCCCTTTGGTAAAATGCGATGGCGGTTTTTTCAGACCTTAATGTGGATCGCAGGCACCTTTCAAACTCAAATTGTCTTTGTTTGGGAAGAAAGGGGAGCCAGACGGGGGGGGGGCGGGGGGGGGGGGGGGGAGTATAAGACCTGTCGCATTCATTGCAGAACCCCTCTCCCTCTCATCATAAGAAAATTAGCAGGAATTTTTTTTTTCTTGCTTATTGAAATTTTAGCACGCTTCAATCTCTGTGATTGACAGCCCCAGACAGTTTGTTTGCTGCTGGTACACGTTCGTCTTTTGAGACTTAAATATCCCATTATTGGACGGGGAGGCCTTTGAGATGGTAATTTCCCCATTATTGTCAAGAAAGGACTCTTTGATTTCCAAAGTGCGAAAAGCGTCAATATGCTTTCATTCTCGCGCTCCTCCTTATAAAAAAAGAGCCTTTTTAATGTGTTTGCAGTAATGGGATTGCTTATCTGGGTGCTGAACAAACACATAATTTCTGCATATCTGAGTTATGCGCATGAAGCCATTCTGCCGCATAGAGGAACAGAGAAGGAATGCTGAAAGAACAGGCCCCAAACATTACGTCAGACTGAGTAAACGATATTTAGCAGACATTTTTATTAACGCTGAGCCAAGGGACCTGGACTCTGAAATATATGTCCCGTTGTATGTATGTACCTTAGTGCTTCATCGTTAAATAAATTAAGGATTTTATTTTAATTGCCGTCCTTCTTCGTTTTCGTGAATGACAGGTGTTGATAAATTCAGTCCAAACTCGGACCATCTCGGGGAATTTGTGCGCAAAATCATAAAATATGAAAAATTAATACACTCCACTGATGGAATCGATCCTGTCAGCGACAGTGTCTATCCTTTTGACCCTATTCATGTATTAATCATTACTTATTAAGTCATAGGTGAGGAAGGGGACAGCCGGATACTCATTGCATATTATTTGTATGCACTTCTGCTAGCTTTCCAGAGCAGCACTGTAACTTCACTCGGCAGAGTCCCTGATGGAAATGCACGGGACGCACATTATTTGTGGATTGTTAAATATTAGGAACAGGCTAGGCTGTCAATCGTCACCTCACAGCAAGAAGGTCGTGGGTCCGAATCTTGGCTTGGGGCATTTCTGTGTGGAGTTTGCACGTTCTCCCCGTGTCCGCGTGGGTTTCCTCCGGGTACTCCAGTTTCCTCCCACAGTCCAAAGACATGCAGGTAGGCCAATTGGAGACCCTAAATTGCCCATAGGTATGAGTGTGTGTGTGAATGGTGTGTGTGCCCTGTGATAGATTGGCGGGCGGTCGAGGGTGTATTCCTGCCTCTCGCCCAATGAATGCTGGGATAGGCTTCAGCACCCCCTGTGACCCTGCCCAGGATAAGTGGGTATAGATAATCAATGGACCCTGCTCAGGATAAGCGGGTATAGATAATGGATGGACCCTGCCCAGGATAAGCGGGTATAGATAATGGATGGACCCTGCCCAGGATAAGCAGGTATAGATAATGGATGGACTCTGCTCAGGATAAGCAGGTATAGATAATGGATGGACCCTGCCCAGGATAAGCGGGTATAGATAATGGATGGACCCTGCCCAGGATAAGCAGGTATAGATAATGGATGGACCCTGCCCAGGATAAGCGGGTATAGATAATGGATGGACCCTGCCCAGGATAAGTGGGTATAGATAATGGATGGACCCTGCCCAGGATAAGCAGGTATAGATAATGGATGGACCCTGCCCAGGATAAGTGGGTATAGATAATGGATGGATGGATGGATGGATAGGCTGTCAATCTCAGGGTGCGCTTCTAAAGTATCAAATACTGGGCAGTTACTCATTCGGTACGTTTCATAGGTGTCTGAATTCAATGCTACCTTGTTTCTCAGAATAGCACAAAAAAGGAACAGCCGCTCTAACCACTTCCTGCTGTATTTAAGCCCCACGTGTGTTTAAAAAAAAAAATTTTTAATGGAGACTCATCTCTAACGCAGACTGACAGGCTTTCTCAGTTTCGTGCCCAGATTCACTTGTGGTTGAACCCCAGCTTCTGAACCCCAGCTTCTCCTGGGTCAGTTAGCGATCTCAAACTTGTAGCCTTTTTTCGGAAGAGGGCTCACCTGTTCAGTGTGTCATCGTATAATTAATTCTACAATAACAGCCAATGGAGAAAAATGAATAATACTTAATGGATCCAACAGGAAAATACTTTCCAGCTGCTGTACCTCAGGACTCCCAGTGTATGAAGCTGTCTGGAACCTGAACCTTAGGAAAAAATACTGATTTTCATTTGAGGAGACATTTTTATTTGTGGTGACAGATTAGTATTGAGTTTGCTACACTACAAAAATGGCTACCACTGACAGGGGGCCAAAATATGAACCCAGCCTTGTTTGGTGGGTATGAACATGCGGTGATATGTTCCTATTATTGTAAAAAAGAATGGAAAACACAGTAATTGTTTATTGGTCCGATTTAATTTATTGACCATTGCCAACCTAATTGTTTTACGATTTACTTGTCATTTGTCAATAGGAAAATTTAAATGTGTCCACAAAACACAGTAGTTTCTGTCTTTGTACTAGTATTTGTTGTGATTAGGCTCTGGATTTCCCTTTTACATTTGGAGCCCTGATGCTGGCCTATTGGAGTGTCCTTACCAATTACGCTGTATTTCTATGTATTGGATTGCCAGTGGTATTGGCCTACTGTGCATTGCCAATGTGTCTTTTTCTTTTTCTTTAGCTTTGTATGGTTGTGTTTAATATCCATCACAATCATGCTGTAATGTAAGTCAGTAATACTAGAAAAGCTGATTATTTCTTTATTTGGCACCTCTGCATTTATACCTGTGACTTCTGCTCTGAATTTATCCTGGAGATTGACAGTGTTCTGAAGCATTGCATCCTGGGTAATCGCACCTGAACGGTCTGACAATCTGTGCTGTATTGTAAAGGCTGCTCACTGCTCTCTTTCTGGAGCTGCACGCACACGCACACACACACACAGACACACACAAGCACAGACACACACACACACAAGCACAGACACATGCACACATACGCACGCACACACACGCACACACACAAGCACAGACACGCACACACACACACAGACACACACACGCACAGACACACGCACACACACACACACACACGCGTGTAGTCAGCAGATCAGGGATATCCCATCAGGGTCAGGGAGGACGGGAAAGGGCGTTCCAAACCGCACGCCTCGCTGCACCTTACTAGCATTTATATGACCCCCCAAAAAAAAACATTTACGCTACGCTACTAAGATAAAGGTTAACGAGCAATCATGCAGTCATACACTGCGTAATATATTTTTAATAGACTTTTTTACAAGGCAGATTTTTTTTTAACGTGGTACCTACCTTGCCAACTCTGACCACATGTGCACATGTGCACGCAGTAGACAGTAGCCCCCACCCCCCCCACCCCACCCAATTTTGTGGAATCTGGAATCTGCACTGTGTCCTCCTTCCTCTGCCTGCTAATGAACTCAGAAGCCAGGGTGGGAGCAGTGCTCAGTTTGGCAGAGGATACTGTACGGGCAGATTGAGAGAATAAGGCTGAAGCCAGACTGAGGCAGGAGAGGCACACACACGCACGCACGCACACACACACACACACACACACACACACTCACTCACTCACTCACTCACTCACTCACTCACTCACTCACACACACACACAGTGGGATGCATCTGCAGTTTATATTTATGCATCAGCATTCTCTGAATTTAAGTGCATGAAAATTAAGAGGTACATTGTCAACTAGGGGGTGGGGGGGGGGGGGGTGTGGAGGTGTTTGTAAAACTGCGTGAACACAGAAAGTAGGTTAAAGCTACGATGGCCCCTCCCCATCGGAACAATACACATTTCAAATATTCCAATTCCAGGCCTGGGCAGAGACATAATGTACGTATTCTCATAGATGATTATTTGCATCATTACACTGATAATGCAGGTCCAGGGAAGCAATTTCCTGCACAAACGTACTTCAGAACTGGCAAAAAGAGAAGCCGTTTTTTTCCCCCAAAGTTGGGACCCGTCTGTCCGATGTACCGGCAAGTCCCATTTTTACATCTACAAGCGAAATGCAATCACATGCTCTTTTGCTTCCTCGTTCTGCTTTGCTTGCGCACTGCCTGTGACAGTCACAAAAGCACCGACCTCGACCGCGGCATCCAGGGCCCAGAGTGGGGGGGGTCGGGGGGGACTAGACCCAGGTCAAAACCTTTATTTGAAAATATTAATAGCCCCTCTAGACACCATTAAAACTCCTGCAGGCTTTTTTTTAAAAAAAGAATGTTTCCTGTGATTGTGCTATTAGGATTACAATTCTCATGGGCCTGTGGGACTGTTTTTAAATTACCATCCTGCTGACTGCATTTTAGTTTTGATCGTTCTTATGAAATGTCTCATATCAGTTTAACACAGTGGTAACCAATTCCTCTTCCTGGAGATCTACCGCCTTTAGGTTTTCATTTCAGTCCTAATTTAAACAGGGGTGGGTACCACAAGTTTATCATCACTGTGCCTTCCAGGCCCCCCCCCCCCCCCCCCAACCCCTCAAAGGACTATTTGACATGACACAGGCTACACTGCCTGGTTTGCAGTGAACCAATTCTTCCATCTAGGTTAAAATCGACGTCCATGCAAATTAATGAACCAGTCGATCACAAGAAGTATTCATTAACTAAAATTGCTTTCCATCACCAATAAATAGTTAACCAGCGCAACAAAGTTTACACAGAGTTTTCCTATGGCTGGAGTTTTTGTTTTTGGTTCCCACATTGTTTTTTTACACAGTTTCCCTGTGGCAATTGGATAAGTAAAGCTGTTGGACCGATATTGTCTTGTCAAGAACATCACATTTTTAATCAGAAATTCAGTATAAAATAAAAAAGGTGTCATCTATCTGAGGCCATGAATGAAGGCTGTAATTATAAAAAGAAAACAAAATAAATAGAAAGAGTATAAAGAATAGTACAGAAACAGAATGAGAATATGTGTGTGAAGGGCTAAATTATGATTATTTCATAATTATCAGAACACAGAGTTCCAGCAGTACAAGGCCTTCATACATATTTTTATGCATCCTGTCCACAAGCCTGTCTTTCATAATTAGTAGCTTGGAAATGTTTTAGACATTTACTGGCAGAATCGTTCAAATGTGGCATTGCTGAATGATTGACAGTTTCCAGGGTTTTTTTTTTGTTTGTTTTATTTGTTTTTTTATTTTAATTTTTATCCTCTCTCAGTTCTCTATTCCTCTCTCAGTACTTTGGCACTTGCACAACCAGTTTGTTAGCACATGGTTGCCATGCCAGCCAACTGCTGTAGCCTACTCTCAGATAATAAAATAAAATAAAACAGAAGCATGTCCCTCTGTCTGTGTTCACTGGTAAAAGTCAGTCTTCTTAACTATCCCCATCTGAATGCACAGGTCTGTCTCTGCCCGTCTGTAGTCTTTACCTCACAGATACTGTGTCAGTCACACCTGGAGGGCCACAGGGTCTGCAGGTATGTGTGGTTTACTTTCTATAAACCGCCCGTTTAGGCTTGAGGGAGAAGGTGTGTGTGTGTGTGTGGACTCTTAAGGCCTTTGAGGGAGAAGGTGTGTGTGTGTGTGTGTGTGTGTGTGTGTGGACTCTTAAGGCCTTGAGGCCTTGAGTGTAAAGGTGTGTGTGTGTGTGGACTCTTAAGGCCTTTGAGGGAGAAGGTGTGTGTGTGTGTGTGTGTGTGTGTGTGTGTGGACTCTTAAGGCCTTGAGCGTAAATGTGTGTGTGTATGTGTGTGTGTGTGTGGACTCTTAAGGCCTTGAGTGTAAAGGTGTGTGTGTGTGTGGACTCTTAAGGCCTTGAGTGTAAAGGTGTGTGTGTGTGGACTCTTACGGCCTTGAGTGTAAAGGTGTGTGTGTGTGTGTGTGTGTGTGTGTGTGTGTGTGTGTGGACTCTTAAGGCCTTGAGTGTAAAGGTGTGTGTGTGTGTGTGTGTGGACTCTTAAGGCCTTGAGTGTAAAGGTGTGTGTGTGTGTGTGTGTGTGTGTGTGGACTCTTAAGGCCTTGAGTGTAAAGGTGTGTGTGTGTGTGTGTGTGTGTGTGTGTGTGTGTGTGGACTCTTTAGCCAATCAATGACTTTTAAATGGATCGCTGGTGCTGAAACGCGGATTCTGACGCCTGCTGTGGAGAAAGGCAGCCCATATGCCTGTTCCTCATTCTCTCTGTGTTTAATTTATAACAGCCCCCGCTGTGCTGTCTGCCCCCTCCGCGCTCCTCAGTGCTTTTGCAGTCCCCTGTCCTGTACCGTTATGCAGTACTGTACATTTCACTGAAACTGCCTTTCTGATTTTAGTTTAAAAAAATAAAATATAAAATAAAACAGACTGGCTGGCTGGATAGAGTAATTTAAAATGACTCTTGAAATGGATCTGAGAGGACTCAGTATTATTTAAAATGTTGTAGAGTGGGATGTATTTACCCCAATTGAACTTTCACCTTTGCCTGGTTTTGTCAATGTGAATGCATTGACATAGGATTTTTTATTTTTTATTTTTTATTTTTTGCGCCAATAGAAATCTCATTCAGGTTTTTTACGCCTTTTTTATGCAGTTGTATATGGGCGTGAACATTCAGTTAGCATTGAGTGACTTGCTCTTTTCAAGGGGCTGGACTTACTCCAAACCAGCCTGTAGAGAGAAATGTAATTCACCCCTGGAAATGACATTTAGAAGGAGCAGAAGAAGAAGCAAAAGAAAAAGAAGCAAAAGCAGACGAATAAGAAAAAGAATCAGAAGAACCAGCAGAAGAAGAAGCAAATGAGAAAGAATATTATGATTATGATCATTATGAATAATATGATTGTTATTGCATAAGTGATTGTAAGTAAAATAGTAATTATATAAATCTTTCTCCTGCACTAATAAGACCCAGATGCAATTTGCGCAGAGCTCTTGTATTTTAATTTAACAGAATAACTGAACTGGAAACAGCTCCACTTTATTCTTCCACAATAAGAATCTCATTCCCATGAATGATGATGCAATGATAAAATTAAATCCCTGCTTAACTTCTGCTGTTAATGTGATTTAAAATAGGCGATTTGCAGTTACATTTGAGGCGAGCTGCTGAGCCAATTCGATAATTGAAACAAAGTTTTAAACGAGATTAATTTGTCAGGGAAACACCCTCCGTTTTTTTTGCCTTAAAGATTCTTTCCACGCACTAGCCCTCCCTACCGCCACCCCCCACCCCCCTACTGTGCAAGCATAATGGATATTTTGGCTAAATTGGATTACACTATTGCAATGTCTTATTCTAAACTTTATGCAGTGTAGAAATATCATCTATTCACATGCTACATTAGATGTTTGGTTCGTGGACTCAAGTGTCATAACCAAATGACACTTTAACACAGAAAATGTATTAAAATTCTCTACCAATGATGGACATATAGTCCCCAGAAATTAGTCTACGAAGCAGAGGCTCGAAATTCTTAGTGTTTTTACTTTAGTTTTACGGATAGATTCACCCTTTCGTTTTCCTGTGCTTGCAAAAAAAACATTTTGGTGAGTGTGGAGCATAATGAACGATGTCATGTACTCTAAATAAAATTAAATATGAATGTTTGCCTAAATTAATAATTAGTCACGTTTAATAAGCCTGCTGACTGAACAGCCCTCAGCACAAAATGAAATAATAATAACAATAATAATTATGATCGTTAATTTAAAAGCCCTAATGATCCCAGGCTTAGCAGAGCGGGACGTTTTCTGCGTGGAATAACGACAAATGCAAATTCAATAAGTGGTTTATGGCTCCCTTGGTAAATGTTAACCTGCCAAAATTGTAAGCATCCATTTCAGAGTGTTCTGCAGTCTGGAGAACAGCCGCTTACGCAGTGAAATAATGGCAGGACTCTCATTATAAATCTCAGCCATGATAAATTTAAGCTCACCTCGTACGCTGTTTGCAGGGGGGGCAAAAATGCCCTTATTTTCGTAAGTACCATTGAAAGTCTCTCTGTTTGTGACATCAAGGATAAATGCTTTTTTTAATATATATTGGAGTGTTTGGAAATTGCTAACGTGCTAAAGCGGCTCTGCAGTAACTCCCAGGAGACGCCTCATTTCCAATATGCTGATGTCGTGTGTTTGCTTTCCCCTTTACAAATGGCCCCGGATATTAAACTCAGCACTCCATTCTAAAATCCATTTACCGTCTTCTGGTTTTAAAACCATTCCTTCCACTGAAATAAATTTGTTAGTCTCCTCCTGTAGGTGATGCGCATTAAAATGGTATTAATGAGAGTGGCTGCGATTCAGACTGCCATCCGCTCCAGAAGATCCTATTCGCGCGGCGATTATTCACACGCAGTTCTCGGTTTTTCCGGAAATTTCATTCGGCAGAAAGTGTCTGTGTTTATAAAGTATAACCCAATCAAACTGCATGATGTAGAGGGAGAAATATGCGGGGGGGGGGGGGGGGGGGGGGGGGGGGGGGTTGTTGTTTTTATATCAGCAAGTCTCTCACTGGTAGTGGAATGTTATCAATGAAATCTTATGCACCCCATCCGCCCCTCCCCCCCATCCATATTTCTAAAATGAGCCCAGCACCACAAATATGATGCATATGTATCAGTGATGTAAGAAGAAGTACTTGTGTTCTAAGTATTATGAATCTAAACAAAGCAGTGATGGCTTTCATATTGTAAGTTATACTTACATAGTGCTCACCACATAATTACATGACTAAAAGTTGACTCATTTCATCCATTGAAGAGTAGTTTTTTTAGAATGTTTTTTTTTATTTTCAAATTCAAAAAGTCAGTGTTCTAGAACTCGCTTTAAATCACCAGCAGTGCTTGTTACATCAGCATCAGAATGTTCAGTTAAGAACATTCTGATCATATATTTGCGATCTCACACCTTAAAGGCTTAAAGTGTGAACCGACATCCTCTGCCAAGGCGGTCGTCCCTAGAGACTGTTGGGATGGTAACTGGATTTCCCAACAGTGAGTTAGTGTAATGAATTTCATTAACGGAGCCTATGCACCCTTACAGCTCGATGTAATGCAATGAGCTGCTGGACTGTAATCTTTAACCTTTCACCTCATGTAGTTGGCCTGTGCGTACTATTGATCCCAACTGGACTCTCTATCTCTGTTAGAGTCAAATTAACACTGTTTAAATTCATCACTGTTTTATTTTAACAAAAGGGTTGAAAAACATCACTCAGAAAATAAAGGCTTTTTTTATATAAAGAAGCTTTTTTTTTATCTTCGCAGATTGGGGAGTTAATTTTTGTGACTACTGAGCTTTCCAAACTGTCTTACAAGAGAAGGAAAGAATTAATGAAAGAAATGAGAAAAGAAAGAAGAGAGGAAAGAAAGAAAGACAAAAGGAAGAAAGAGAGAAGGAGCCATGTTGATTGAATCCAAGTCAAAGGTGTCTAAACTACCCTTCTAATGGTTAAGGTGATTTATACATGGTGCTTATTGATTCTCAGTTTCTTTTCTTTTTTTTTTCTTTGCAGTGTTACCCACTCATACTACATATCTTCTGTGTGTTAAGTCATTTACTTTGGTTCATTCTTCTGACGAATAATAATATTGAGTAGCTGGGTCTGCATTTAGAAATGGGGATTAAACTTGCATGTACAAAAAAGTATTACATAATATTACCTTTTAAAAATTATTTAAAGTACGCTTGAGTACTTTATAAAACTAAATTCGGCCATTTTAAGTGTACTTACTGAAAATACACTTTAAGTATTGCCTTCATGAAGTACTTCTGAACTAAAAGTAAAGAGTAAGTGCACTTTAAGTACACTATACCAGGGATTCAGTTCACAAAAAATGCAGTGAAAGCATCCATTTATGAACTTTGTTTCCGTAAGGGGAACTCCAGCGATGTTCTCTGACATAACACTGGCTAAAGCTTGCCAGGACCAATCAGATTAGAGGAAACCGTTCCTGTTAGATGTGACTTCTGTAAAGAGAATCTGGGACTGAGACTAATCCAGGGGTGTCAAACTCCAGTTCTGGAGGGCTGCAGTCTCTGCTGGATTTTATGTGTGTGAGATTTCCTTTCAATCAGGAGCCAATTTAGCCCTTCTTAAGGTGTAAAATTGTTATTTTTTAAGCCAGTTAATGACTTAAATGAGGCGCTGGAGTGTGAGAACGCATCGGTAACCAGCAGACACAGCAGCGCCCCTCCAGGATTTGGGTGTGAGATCAGCGCTCCCGTCGCGGGAGGAAGCCGCGGGGCGGATGGCAGGGGCGTCTCTTCGCCTCGGGAGAGAAAAGCGTCCCGCCTCCCTCTTCCACTCTTCCTCTCTTCCTCTCCCTCTGGGGCGGGGATCTCCAGCTCTGGAGCTTCTGGAGCTTCACATAATCTGATTTCAGTGTATTTCAGTGTATTTCAGTGTATTTCAGTGTATTTCACTGTATTTCACTGTATTTCAGTGTATTTCAGCTCGGAAGCTCATAATTGCTCATGATTTTCAACTTAGTTATTTATTTATGTGTATTTATTTATTTTCTTCTTTTTTTTGTCCCCACGGCTTAAAATTTCTGCTTATAGAAAGGGGGAAAAGCACAGATACCTGCAGGCGTAGATGTGGTCCTCCAGGACTTTGAAATCCCGGCAGTGGGGAGTTTTTATCTTACATCACCTCCTGTTGACAGCCCGGAAATGACTGTCAGTCGGAGGGGAAGATTGGTCCTTCCATCGTGCCTAAATTGAAACATCAAGATGATTGAACAGTTGCGGTGGAATTAAGTTTTTTTTTTTTTTTTCCTCCCCAAGTCATTGCTTTGCTGTAATAACACAATCACACCGCGCTGGCGCTTACAAACTCTCCTCCTCCTTCTCCGAAGCGGGTTATGAGGGGGTGCGAGACTGTTGCTAAAGAGCCTCACTGAACCTCGGGGTAAAATAACTTGTGCCGCTGTGTGACTGTGGAGATGCAGCCTCGCGAAATAGCATTTAACGCTGCCTGTCTCTCCTGACACGACAGCAATTTTCCATCTTTCAATAAATAAAATAAGAAGAAGAAGATATACTTTATTGGACCCCATGGGGTAATTTGTCCTCTGCATTTGACCCATCCCAGTTACTTAGGAGCAGTGGGCAGCCACAGTGCAGCGCCCGGGGACCAACTCCAGTTCTGAGGCCAGTGCCTTGGTCAAGGGAAACTGCAGGGGTGCACCTAACATGCATGTCTCTGAGTGTGGGAGGAAACCGGAGTACCCGGAGTATACCCACGCGAACACGGGGAGAACATGCTAACTCCGCACAGAAAGGCCCAAAGCCGAGGTTCGAACCCACGACCTACTTGTTGTGAGGCGACAGTGTTAACCACTATGCCACCATAAAAATGTATTTTATTTTTTAATTTCTTTATTTGTTTATTTACTTATTTATTTATTTCCCAGACTGATGTGTTGTTACTGTATGTGGCTTAAACAGGCTGTGCAGGGATATGATTGACAGGACATTGAAATATGGCGTTAGCGTCAAAGTGGCTCCCCTTTACAAATGTGGAGTAGATTATACAAGAAATAACAGTGAGAAAATAGATCATGGTGCCTACTCAGCACGGTGAGCGTGTTTACATAGTTGCCATTTCGTGTTTATACTGATATGCGGTGGCATTTATTCCAGCGTTTTCATGACTGTGACCCTGGGATTTGTATGATTTGTAATTTTTGTGACATTTCCTAGGCGCTTGCATTCTAGTCTTTGCTGTCCAGAGGGAAGTGGATGGCAGTTTTTGTGACATATTTCTGAGTGTAAATTATTGAGAACCTGTCAGTCGTTTGTTACGCCCCCTTCTCTGACTGACTGAATGTCTTCAGCATTATTTAGAGCATTCCCTGTGATGGACAGAAACCAGCGTCTGCCTTTTGGGCGGGACTGTTTTCTATGGCAGGCTCCATTCATAGGGAGCAGGTTATTGGGGGGGGGGGTGTGTGCTTACCTCCCCCCCCCCTTCCAAAGAGCAACAGTGTGATACTGAATAATTGCAGTACAATGGGGAGAAAAGGAGGAAGTGGGTAACCTTATTGGAAGGAAAAAAGGAAAAAAGGAAGGAAGGAAGGAAGGAAGGAAGGACGGTTGAACAGATCCCAGAGAAGTGTGCCGTAACTGAGCTCAATGACTTCCTTCTCATTTTGCAGAATGAAATAACAAAGGTTCAGCTTTTAGGCAGAAATCCAAGAGAAAACAAGGGGATGCAGGAGCTTGTGTGTGTGTGTGTGTGTGTGCGCAGGGGGTGGGGGAGAAGGTATTGTGTAAAATTGGAATCATAAATAATAAAAAATAATTTTTTTTCAGGGTGTCTTGTGTACTTCCTTGTACATGGGCATGGTGTCTGGAATCAGCAGTAATTCTCTTGTAGTTTTTGTTTCTTCTTTCCTCAGTCAGATAAAATGCGGTGTTCCTCGCTGCTCCGGTCCGTGTTTACACCTCAGAGGAAGATGACTCAGCTAAGCAAGCTAAATCCAGATTTGCATTCAAATAAGGAGTGGCCCAAGGAGTCCTATCTGCTGAAGCAAAGCGCATGGCCAGCGTGTTTACACTACGTCTGTAAATAATGAGAAAATTCAGGCGCAGTCTAAAGAGAGAGGGGAAGGCACATGGGCTTTGTCCTTTGCTTACATGCATTTTAAATGTTCGTTAAGTAGTTCAGTATCGTAATCCGTCTCCACCTGTGGCCCCCAGTGCCAGAATGAGCCCCCCAACACACATGCGTGCACGCACACACACACGCACGCGTGCGCACACACACACACGCATGCATGCACACATACACGCACGCACACATGCACACTCATTCAGGCAGAATCCGCCTCATACTGAAAACAAGCCTATTGAAACCACCTTGCCTCACCTTGCTGAACTCAAAAATTATGTTTGTTTTTAAACTATTTAAGTTTAAAACTATATTTTTCCAAAATAATGCTGCATTCTCTATTTCAGTCTTAACATACTGTGCTGTCTGTCTTTGTGTTGTAAGATTATGTGATGCTCACTACTCAATTGTCACTTTAGAGACTTCATCAGCTCTGGATTAAGAGGATAAGATCTTATAAATGCCTTAAGGTAAATAAAATATAAATGATATCATGCAACACTGACTCAAGCTCTGTGTTTGGGGAAATAAGCAGATCAAATAAGCATTTTTTAAATTAAAAACCATCTGAGGATAGTTTATATTTTCATTTCATTTCATTTATCACTGTGCCAGCAGAATATCACTGACAGTCATATTTCAGTATGGAAATATTATTCTGATTATTCATACTGATAAAAGTACTTTACTGTCTGTGTTTATGGTGGTTTAATCGTAAATCTGTGTTATATAGAATAGAATATGCAGTCAAAGTAGTGCTCAGGTGAGACTAGGCCTTGTTGGCTGTGAAGGACAGTAAAGAGGCTGTTCAGTGACCTCACTTTTTAAATTATTTTAATATTCATATTGCTTGTGCATATCAAGCGGGAGGCTTCTGCCAAAAGCTGCAGTTTTCTGACGGTGCTGTCAGTCAAGTCAGCCCTCCTCCATCAGTCCTCCCAGCGTCTCATCTCACTTCTCACCTATCCCATCATGCCCTGCTGCAGCTGCACCACCCTGATTGAAAGGGCGTCTGTCACTGTTCCTGTCCGAGGCCCCGCCCATTCTTGTTATTGTCCATTCAAAGCGTGGCTGTTCTTCTTATGAGCAGCGTCCGAGTGACCAATCGTGGCCCGGAACAGCTGCCACACAATGCTTCCTGGCCAATCGAGACTGCTGGAACGTTTCTCTGACGCGTGTAAATGCAAACGCGCATTTTTATTTGTATGCATTTACAAATAATGCTTGTATGTATGCTTCAGTGTATTAGTACATCATTAATTCATGTTAATAACGTCATTAGTTAATGGCAATTCATGTGACCATATTGTAAAGCGTTACCAAATATTGTATATGACCAGTTTTTCCCCAGCCAGACATTGTTTGTTTGTTTTTTGTTTAATCACTGGAATACTATAGAATTCTAACTTTAGAATTTAGCAGCAAAAAAATAAAAAAATGAAATATATGATATGAGCACTGTGTGTGCTTTATTCACACAATGCTCATATTATATATCTGCACTATTCCTGTTGGGGCTGATGACCTCTACACAGCAGTCCCCAATCCAGTCAGACTGGATTATATGGTTCCTGTGGTTCCTCTTCAAAGAGAACAGGCCTCCTGAGGTCTCCGCTCTCTCGCTCTCTCTCTCCCACTCTCTCTTTCTCTCTCTTACTCTCCCGCTCTCTCGCTCTCTCTCTCCCACTCTCTCTTTCTCTCTCTTACTCTCCCGCTCTCTCACTCTCTCTCTCTTTCTCACTCTCTCTCTCTTTCTCTCTCTTACTCTCCCGCTCTCCCACTCTCTCTTTCTCTCTCTTACTCTCCCGCTCTCTCACTCTCTCTCTCTTTCTCGCTCTCTTGCTCTCGCTCTCTTGCTCTCGCTCTCTTGCTCTCTCTCTCTCACTCTTTTTCTCTCTTGCTCTCTCGCTCTCTCTCTCTCTATCTGTGTGGCACTAGGGTATATGTCTCTAGGGTCTCATTGTTGAAGAAACTCAGAAGTGCAGTGTTTGATCACCCAACAGTGGTTTCTACCTTTCGCCTGCGTATCTAGCTTAAGACCAACAGTTAGGACACATTAGAAACAGGTGCTTTATGTTATATATGAGAGAAATATAATTACAAAGAGCAATACAGAGTAGCCTATCGCAGTATTATGAAACCATAAGATCAATGTGTTTGGATTATTTTATATCTTCGTATAATCATAAACACATAACATAATGATATTTTCACTTATAAAAAGTTTTTTTTTTGTGCTTTCAGCTGTTGTATAACAAAAATGGAATATCTGCATAATCTTTAAACTGAGCTGTGCACATTGTGCTATGTTTAAAACAATCTATGCTTCAATTTACTAAAACAAAAATGCAGTCGGATGAGTTTCAGTAAACAGATGATCATATTTATGTAAATTGAACCTTTAATCTAAGCTTGTCTTTGAGCAATGGCTTGCTGAATTTAACCGCACAGAATGATGGAGTTAATGTGATGGAAATTTAGATTGGATTGCATCAGAAAAGCCTAACTGCTTGCAGGCAGCCCCTTCCCAGAGTGCTTTGCAGGTACACAGGCTTGATGCGCTATATCAGCCTCAGTGGTCTCTCAGGAGGAAGAGTGCTCTCTGCACGGACTCCTCCTCAGCCAGTAAACTGGATTTACAGCACTTAGCATGGGCGCCATTAGACCATGATTATTCTCATCAGTTTGTTTTTCTTCTTCCATAAAAAAACTACCCCCCCCCCCCCCAAAGAAAAAATGAAAAACTTATAATTGTATTATTTCACACTCAGAATTGGCTCAACAATTTCTTGGTGAAATAAACAATGATCTGCTGTGATACACAATTGTAGGGAATCGTTTGCCAAAACCAATCAGCATTGCGCAATGCTTAATGTTTGTCGGACTTTACGGTTATCGTTTATAAGCCTTCTGTGCTGTCTTGATGCCATTGTTTTAAAAAATATATATATCCCTCTGTCTGGCGGTGATATTATCCAGTGTCGTAAGTCACTCTGGAGATGAGTGTCTGCAAAGTCACTGTAAATGTAAAGTGCCATCCATACGCTCAAATGCTAATATTTCTTGTCGGCAGCAAAAACATTGACATGATACAAGGAAATTTGAACTCATAACTTTATCTCTCATATTGTGAATGGTAGTATTTAACATTAGGGGACACGTTTTACTATGCGATCAGATCTACTTTAAGGATTGTATTGAACACCAGGCGTCCTTATTCCTGACGTTCAATTAAGTGTGTGCCTCATATTTTTTGTAAAATTTCATGTCGTGACAGATTGTAAAGAGCTGTAAAAATCATATGGAACAGAAAAGCACAAACACGAGCACCCCATGTTATATTCCTTAAAATATTCCTAAATATGAAGTGTACAAAGGCCACTTTTGTGCATGCCATTTCATAACCTCAAATAACCCATTAGAAATAAACCGAACAAACAAAAAACAAACAAACAAAAAAGCATTAAACAGAAGTAAAAGTTTTCTGGCACAATTGCTGATGAAGTGAAGATGGATCCCCCCCCCCACCCGCCCCCCCATATTTTCATGTGTAATTTGCTGCGTTTAAAAAACGAATTTAAAATGTGCAACAGCGATAAAACGGCTCCTTATTTACTTCCCCCTGGCTCTCCCGGTGTGACAGACGTTCTCCTGTTGTTTGTAAGTCCCCTCTTCCCAGGACACAGGCCTGGATATTTACAAAGCGAAAGCCCCCCCCCCCCCCTCCAGGGTCCCCCCTCCCCACCCCCCCGCCCCTCCGGGGGCCGTTTCGTTTCCAGCACCATTTCTCTTTCGCTCGCGCACATTCAGAGAGTCAGTCGCTCCAAATTCAGTGTTTACCACTGAGCGTAAACAACTTCTCATTCTCAGATCCCCCCCCCCGCCAACACCCCCCCCCCCCCCCCCCGTCACCACCTTTCCAGGATTTCTCAGTGCCTTCCCTTTTATCTTTAAACGTCCAATTTTCTACATGAGCACAGTAAACAGATCCCCCCCCCCCTTTACCGTTGGGCTGAATTTGACAGAGACACTGTGCTAATCTGGACCCCCCGATGGTGGGCATTGTTAACTATGATAACTTCAATTTTTATTAAAGTTTTTCTCAGAATTCTCCATATTTTTCAGGCTGTGTGCGAGGAATAACAAATATGAAAATGTGAAACAGCTCAAACCACTATACAGTGGGGGGTGGGGGGGGGCAGGGGGAGTAGCCATGCTTTCTATTTGTTTGGGGGGGGATTCTTGGAGGAAAAAGTTATTGCTTTTGTTTCATCAGTAGTTCAACATTAAGAGGAACCTCAGTGGATCTCAGTGCTACACACTCTGTCTGGCTGCTTTACCTGAGTCCTGAGTCAGGGCCACATTCAGATTTCTGTGAATCTGTGAAAATTGTCAGTCGCATGATCTAATTGGCTCAATAAATGTCCCGCTCATGGAGCAGCTGGCTCCGTTGGCCGAGGGGGCGGGTGAAATCGCGGCTGGCGGACCGTTGAGGATCGAGCGATTTTGGGTAATGAGACTGGAGAACCGGAAAACGGGCAGAGCGAGAGAACCGCACTTAGCCCAGGTCAGAGGTCAAAACCCCCAAAACGCCGCAGGTGCGAGCTCTGCGCCGCCGCATCTCCTCTGCCGTTGCCATGGCGATGGCAGAGTGGGCTGTCACATGCTGTTTTCCGTCCAGTGGATTTCTCCCTTTCCGGTCTTTTAGGCCTCCCTTTGGGGCTGGTTTTATTTTTATAGATATTTTTTTTGGTGAATTCAATTCCAGTCAAGAGGAAAACTTTACGGAGGATTTGCACGCGTTAAGCTGAACAGCTGAACGTGCTGAACTTCCCGATCCGCGTTTCTGTTTCGGCTCATCGGAACGTCTCAGAACGCCACGAGCCCCTTCGCCGATCTCACGGGCTAGCGGGAGCGGGTGGCAGCGGCGAGAAGCGAGGTCACGTGACCACCCTTCTCAGACGTAACGCTGCAGGACGAGGGGGGCAGTGCTCCAGATGCCAGGCAGCGGCGTACCGGTGAACCGGGACGTCATGTGTTCTGACTCGATGGCCGCACCTCTGTAAGGGTCAGATAACCCTGCAAAGAGAGAGGGATTTCTCCCAGGCTTTTATGGAGATATTCAGCTCTTCTGTCCTGCTTTCGAGCGGCACGGTGGTGCAGTGGGTAGCACTGTCGCCTCACACTAAGGAGGTCTTGTTTTTTAATCCGGCCTGGGCCTTTCTGTGTGTAGTTTGCACGTTCTCCCCGTGTCCCCGTGGGGTTCCTCTGGGTACTCTGGTTTCCTCCCACAGTCCAAAGACATGCTGTCTGGGGTGTATTCCTGCCTCTCGCCCCAATGCATGCTGGGATAGGCTCCGGCACCCCCCGTGACCCTGCCCAGGATAAGTGGGTATAGAACAGTCACAGTAACACTCAGACTGTTCAAATTTCTGTCTGCCCTTGTCATTTTGTTGCAAATTGACTGACATCATATCGTCCAGTTTTATCTTCTGTTTGTTTAACCTGTGCCCACAGCGCTTATTCATTTCTTTTATATTTTTTTCCATTTGCATATCATGCTAATGTCACTTTTATGCATAGCAAATAGCTAAAAGTGTCTGCCAAATGATTCAGTTGTAAACTACATTTCCCTCACCATTAAGCCCTCACCATTTGCTTTTACGAGCACATCATAACAAGAGGCATTCATCATTGTACCTGAAGCGTACACAGGTAGTGGAGAAAAGAAAAAAATAAATATATATATATATATATATATATACACACACCCACAGAGTCTGTTAATAGGCCCACATGTGGGCTGTAGGGCCTGCATGCACTGTTACACACGCTCTACACCAGCCTGTGGGAGTCTGCAGGGGGGGAATGAGACATCAGTCTTCCCTGGGAAAATCAATCAGCTCACGCTTAGCTGATGGAGGTGTAAAACACCATCTCACGCCTGATTGGGTTCAGATCTAGGGACTGCTGGGAGCATGGAGTATAGATAGCGTTGGTGTACTGTTCCTCAAACCACTGGGCGAATACTACTCATCCTCTGTGGACATTGAGGGGGGGGGGGGCATTATCTTGAAATACACCCACTTTGGAGGAAAGATAAGATTTAACATGGGGTGATGAGGATCAGTCAGTAACAGGACCAGTAAGTAACCATCGGCATCAATCTTGCTTTGTACGGCTATGAGCACTCCCAAACCGTAGCAGGGAAGTGTTCTCCACACCACCGAACACGTGCCTCACAAAATAAATACCCACCAATCCTTGAGCTATGACAAGGGCGTTCTGAATCCAGTATTACTGTTGGAACCTTTTAAACTGGAAGTGGTTTCCTTTCAAAAAAAGAAGATTGTAAAAGTATGCCTTTAGTATACTTTTTCTTACTGTAACTAAATCCCAAGTAGTGCATTTTAAGTGCACTTTCCCTTTGCTCTCTGGAAGTAAAATTAGATCATGGTTTAAAATACTCAGTCTACAAATTTAGGATACAATGTTTAGAAGTAGTTCATAAACAATACACTTAAAGTATAGCTCCAGGAAACACTTTATAGTGTACATAAAATGGGCCAATTTAGTTTAAAAAAAATATGCACCACTTTTTCATAAGTGTTGTACTATCAGTTATTGGATAACATCAAAATGGTCTGTAACACCAAATTTCAGATTTAAAACAGAATTCCAGGCATAGCATGAAATTCTAAAAAAAAAATTCTGTGCAATAGCTGATATAGTTTTTTTTTTATTTTTAATCTTGAGTTCTGTGTTTTAGATAATTTAG
Organism: Anguilla pacifica; assembly: GCA_039654925.1. Taxonomy (NCBI): domain Eukaryota; kingdom Metazoa; phylum Chordata; class Actinopteri; order Anguilliformes; family Anguillidae; genus Anguilla; species Anguilla pacifica. The sequence goes on from CM077295.1 coordinate 49,298,964, forward strand.
CTCTTTAACTACGGCTCTAGCAGGGAATGAGCTAAGAGTGTTCACACCTGCCCATGATCTCAAAGATAATGCCTTTCATTTCATTACTTACTTTCTGAGGGACAGAGGACATTATTGTGTTGTTTTATTACACACCACCTGCTCTTGGGAATACGTAGATTAACAAGGAGAGGAAGGAACTTATTGTGTTGTTCTAACACACTACTTGCTCTTGGGAATATGTAGATTAACAAGGAGAGGAAGGAATTTATTGTGTTGTTTTATCACACACTACCTGCTCTTGAGAATACGTAGATTAACAAGGAGAGGAAGGCAATTATAGTGTTGTTCTAACACACTACCTGCTCTTGGGAATATGTAGATTAACAAGGAGAGGAAGGAAATTATTGTGTTGTTTTATCACACACTACCTGCTCTTGAGAATACGTAGATTAACAAGGAGAGGAAGGAACTTATTGTGTTGTTTTATCACACACTACCTGCTCTTGGGAATACGTAGATTAACAAGGAGAGGAAGGAAATTATTGCGTTGTTTTATCACACACTACCTGCTCTTGAGAATATGTAGATTAACAAGGAGAGGAAGGAATTTATTGTGTTGTTTCATCACACACTACCTGCTCTTGGGAATACGTAGATTAACAGCTTTAAATCAAACCCCATTATGAACCTTAAGAGTCTCTGGGACTTGGGGATGATCTATAAAGCTACTAATAGATGCTGCGTCACTTTCTTGTTCACACCACTTGTAAGGCTGAGACCCATTAGCCTGGTTCTCAACAAGTGCATTTACAGCTAAAAAAAAATAAAAATCAATCGCATAATTTATGACTTTGATTATTCCAGCCATGAAATTATGTAATGATGAACTTGCATCTGTGGCTGGGTGCAATTGCAGTGTACAGTATGTACATTAACTGAACCACATACAGTAAGTGGTGGTGCAAGGGGTCAGTGTGACTGCAGGGACTGTTGATTAGAGAAAGGACACTGGTGTCATTGTTTTTTCACATGGCAACCAGAGGGGGGCTCCACCAATCGCAGTGTATGTTGGTGGGATGTTATAGAACAACCTGGTTGGTGATTGGTGGATATTTTCTAACTGTACTTCTGGGATTCCTTTTTTTTTGTTGAGTGCTGAGTGGAGAAGGCACCCTGGTGTCATCATTTTTCACATGGCAACCAGAGAGGGGCTCCACCAATCTCAGAGTATGTTGGTGGGATGTAATAGAACAACCTGGTTGGTGATTGGTGGATATTTTCTAACTGTACTTCTATCATTCCTTTTTTTGTTGAATGTATTATAGCCACAAGGCATCCACCAACTGCCGTTGATTTTGTTCTATTTATTGATACAAAGCTAGGTAGGCTTGGCCCTCTTTTCTAGCCCCTGTACAGACCTCTACTCCCCACCCCATAACATTCCTATATTTTGTACTAGTTCAGATTTTACTTTATTTTTATTTATTTTTTTAGGTTTTTAGGTGTTTCCTTGGGGATTGTTATTGATGTAGTCTGTGTGTATTGAGGATTTGTATTGTGGTTCTTGTCTTGCATAGTTAATTTTCGTTAGTGCTTTAGTGATGTTAAATACACACTAGCTGGCCAGGAAGCCCCGTTGGCTAAGGTATGGCAGCATTGCTGGTATAAATCAGTTGGACGTGTTTATGTTCTCCTGCGCTGTAAGTGGCTCTGCTTTCGAGCATCTGCTGAATGGCTGCAGTGTAAACAGTCTGTATTTAGACCGGCTTTGGCAGTCTGACATCACACCTAATGGGACATTTTAGAATAAAATTACGTCTCATTAAAACAGCAGTGAAAAAGACGATTATGCTTTGGTTGATATCTTAAATCAAAGCGACGGATTTTTATCTACAAGTGGAACGTGTTCGCGTGTGTGTGTTTGTGTGCACACGCATGTGTGTAATATGAATGTATGTCTGAGAGGTGTGTGTGTGTGTGTGTCCAGTTCCCCAAGCAGCACAATGTTATTTCATGCTTTAAATGAATGACTGATTTACATCTTTTTTTAATTGTTATTTTAATGTTGAATATTTTAAACAACTCCATTGGAAATGGGCTCTTTTCAAATATAATAATGGCATTATGGACCATTTCAACCATCCATTTACACTGTGTGGAGACAAAGTCAAATATTAAGAATTAATTTCATTTGGTTCACCACTGCACCAATGTAGCCTCAGATAAGCTTTACAATTAATATGAACAATTAATCTCCACCATTCTGACACATCAAAAACACATTGTGACCGGAAATTGGTTTGGGCTTTTTAAACGACTTCTCAATGAATTATGACTTTATTAGGTTGCTATGGGAATGCTGAGTTGGCTCATCTTGATAAGGCTCTGTTCTGTGGTTTTGGCATTGGATTCTGGACCGGGCCGGTGCACCCTCTGCCAGGCTGTCCCAAAGGGGCGATTCGTAACAGACACTGGGGGGGGTCGCTCTGGGAGGAAGGGTCCCTAACCCGGGATGGGGGTTTCTCGCCCTACTCCGGCAGGCTCTACTGGTTCAAAGGCTGCTCCCGGTTCCCCTGTTGAGCTGCACTTGAAGTGTCTTCCACCCCAAAGGTGGAACGTCTAGGGTTCAGAAAGTGAAAGTCCTCCACAGAAATGTGTTCCAGTCACCTGGATTAGCTAAGTCTTCACATTAGCACAATTCTTCAGTCAGCAATGAGTGAAATCAGCTGGCTGAGCTTACGGGTGGAAGAAACACAGGGCGGGGCTTTTACCCTCTGACCCCTGGGGCCCTTCCACCCCTGTTAAAACGTTCCAACAGACGGCTTTAGTCCGGTCTGCTTCTGCCTCCCATTGGTCGAATGTCTCAGAATGCAGGTGCTCCGGGAGCTGGGCTAAAAGCGCTTATTCGTCATTACCTGCGTCACATGACTGCAGGGAAACATGCAGATGAGGTGAATGGGACGGTCAGCTCATTACTTACTGCCCCTCCCCTCCCCCCATCGCATTAGCAAATCAAAGGGAAAGTCAGACAATGTCGGGGGGGGGGGGGGGGGGGCGGAGCCCCGTTGCAGGTCTCGTCAAGGAAATGGAGGAGGCCAGTGCGAATAAGACAAAAGAAAAATGGCGAGGTGTTCTGGTAAGAGACTGATGGTGTTTCCTGATGGCTTTCAAATTTAGTTGAATAACAATGAGGTGAGTCCCGCAGTGTCCTATGTCATCAGACTATGCGCTTCTTATCCTTGAGTTTGCGTGTGCACACCTGGCTGGCACCTTCGTAATCACTCACGATAATTAGAAAATATATGGCAACAGAGCTGCCTAACCTCTCCGCAAGCACTACTTCATAAATGTAGTATAAAGGATAGGACACTGGACATGTAGCTCAGATGACGTGGGGGAGCTGCAGCTGTAACCTTGAGCAAAGTTACTTCACCTAAATTGCTTCAGTAAAATACCCTGCTGTTTAAATGGATTGTTTGTAATGTACTCTGTAAGTTGCTCTGAATACAGGTGCCTGCAGATTGGTTAAAAAAAATCTATAAGATGTAAATGTATTTTAATAACCGCAATTAGCCATATTGTATGTGCCATTTGGTGTGTCATTTGCTGCATCTGTGGTGATGTAGCACAACATATGCCTATTTTTTAAAAGAATATTTCCTGGATGTAGTTTTTGTGAAGGTGCTATATAGTGGTTATGACGAGTTATGGAGCACTTACAACGGACCACTAATAGAAAATTCCAAAAATATTTTCTATAATTCTTGCCCAAATGTGTACATGCAGTAATCTACAGATTAAGTAATTAAGTCATTTTGGGGGGAAAAAAAAATCAAAAAAGAATGTTTGATTGTTGTAACATAATAAGGATGATTAATATGTTCTGCAGCTGTTAGAACATGAATGTAATTAAATGTGATGTTCGGTGGACGGGTCATTGCAGTTTGAGTGCCTCACATTGTTTAATATTGCCACACATTGGCCCCGTGTATCTGCAAAGGGGTGACAAATTACAAGTCAGATGTCAGCCATCTGAAATTAAATCTAATTTCTATTAATATTTCAGACGGGAGAATCTGAAGGTAACTGCTTCCTAAAGACCTCAATCAAGGGACATTTCTCAAACAGTGTGATAAGAAAAGGGGAGGAAGAAATCTTATCTTGGACCACTTACAATCCAAACCGAATCCATTAAGTTTTTATTAAATATTTATATGCAAATAATGTTCGGATGTGTTCACACATGCAAAGAAAAAAGTGTTTTTAAAAGAGCAACAGAGCTCTTATCGAGCCCACACAGTAGAGAAAAAAGATAAGATATGAGCACTGATAACCATGGCACATCAAGTCTTGTTATTTCCCAAATAGCATGGCTAAGCTAAACGTATTCTGCTAAAATGAAATGACATGCACGTCAAATGATAAACCTTTCATTAGGAAACATGCCATATTAGGCCCTGCGCACATTAGATCACATATAGCTGAGTGCTAATCTCGTCTTAATGTTTAGCTGATATACCATACTTAAAATCAGGCAGCCGGTCATGCTCAGGAATATCATGCTCTAACCCTCAAGTGATAGTGATGGTGATAGTGATGGTGATGGTGATAGTGATAGTGATGGTGATAGTGATGGTGATAGTGATAGTGATGGTGATGGTGATGGTGATAGTGATAGTGATGGTGATAGTGATGGTGATGGTGATAGTGATAGTGATGGTGATGGTGATAGTGATGGTGATGGTGATGGTGATAGTGATAGTGATGGTGATAGTGATAGTGATAGTGATGGTGATAGTGATGGTGATGGTGATAGTGATAGTGATGGTGATGGTGATGGTGATGGTGATAGTGATAGTGATGGTGATAGTGATGGTGATGGTGATAGTGATAGTGATGGTGATGGTGATGGTGATGGTGATGGTGATGGTGATAGTGACAGTGATAGTCTTTAATCATCATCAGGGTTGTCAGAAAGCTGCCTGCATTTCATGGAATCATTGATATATCATATTTACAAAAATAATGAAAAAAACAAGTTAAAAACTTTAAGCTTGATCAACGTCAGTCCTTCATTCCCATAGTGCTCTGTGACACCGGCCTATTGGTGCATGCCTAGCACAGTGATTGGATGTGTATGAATTAAAGATCACACTGAGGAAGAGAAAAAACACTTTAGCAAGAATGCCATACAGTCATACAGCGTTGTGGAAAAAGTGTATCACCCATGTGAAAGAGTAATTGCCCACTTTGTTACTCAATCGACTAATTAACCACATTTAATTGATAATTACATTCAGCTTACTGAACACAGCCACCATATTGAAGGATTCACCACAAAGTTTCTACAAGCACAGGATCAAAGGAAATTCCAGAAGAACTTTTTAGATAAAAGTAAAAATCTCGAAAGGGTTGTAAAGCCATTTTTGAGGCTCTGGGACTCCACCGAACCACAGTGAGAGCCATTATTGGAAAAAGGAAAACACTTTTGACCAGTGGTGAATCTTCGCAGGAGTGACCGGCCTAACAGAATTTCTTTAACCTTGCAGCAAGAACTCATCCAAGGAAGGCACGAAAGATCCCAGAAGAACATTCAAAAAATCTTGCTGGCCTCAGCTAAGGTCAGCGTTCAGCATTTCACAGTAAGAACATCACACCAACAGTCAAACATGCTGCTCGCAGTGTGATGGTGTGGGGATGTTTTGCTGCCTTGGGCACGCACACACACACACACACACACACACGCATGTGTACACAGACACACACACACGCACATGCATACACACGCACATGCACGCACACACACTCACACACACACACATGCATACACACACACACACACACACGACATAGCTCAGGAGGTAAGAGCGATTGTCTGGCAGTCGGAGGGTTGCCGGTTCACACCCCGCCCTGGGCGTGTCGAAGTGTCCTTGAGCAAGGCACCTAACCCCTAACTGCTCTGGCGAATGAGAGGCATCAATTGTAAAGCGCTTTGGATAAAAGCGCTATATAAATGCAGTCCATTTACCATCCATTTACACACACACACACACACAACTCAGGTATGCCGTCCCATCCCAGCCCAGAGGGATCCCATCTCCCAGATCCACAGATGTGACTCTCCTCTTCCATCTGGGCGGTTCTGGGTTGCGGAAGCATCTTGTTCATCCGATCTCTCCCAAGGCTTGTCGTGCTTAACGAGCCAAATGGGAATGAGCGCAGTTTGAAAGTGGGAAGGAATGCTTTACAGCCTCACTTTGGGCACCTGCTGCAGCATTCACACTCGACCTCACAGCACAACAGCTGCTTTAGCAAAGTGTACCAGCAGTGGAACACTGCCAAATAACAGAGTGATTACATACAGTGGAGATAAAAGTTAATTGTGAAGGCATATATTAATGAAACATTGCCTCCCACTTGCCCAAGCCGCACCCCCCCCCCTTCGCTAACCCAACCACAGTCAGAGCGTGGGACTTTATCTTTGTCAGAAACATCAGAGCTTCATAAAAATTGTGTCAGGTATCAATTGTGTCACGGTCACAATTCATTTTTCAACAGGAGCGTTCTCCGGATCATTCTGTCATCACACGAATGGAGTTAATATCACATAGCCGGCGTTGTATAGCGGCAGTGGAATAGATTTGTCCGTCCAATCATCTGTCTGTGTTATGTACGGGTCATTGGCTGAGCACTGCAAGCCTGTGAGATCAGCTATTAATTTATGAACCATACGGAGGACAAATTCAGCACAGTTACACGACACGTTGTTTGTCTGTTTGGTATTTATTCGGAAATAAAGTGTGGAGATGTATCTTTTTATCTTTTAAACGGAATGCTCTGAAGAAAGCTCTCCTTTATCTGAGGGGATCTGAGGTTGTTGTATGTTATTGTAAATCTGTTGAGCAGGGGAATCTCATTTTATTTTATTTAACCAGATGGGCCCAGTGAGATACAGAATCTATTTTACCGGCGACACTTTGCCAAGAGAGGTCAATGTGCACCAAAAAACTCCACTGATAAGAGACGCTGAAGATGCACAATAAAAAAAGTCAAAATAATTAATTTAACTTACAAGTCATACAAAATTACAAAGTTCCAGCAAAGCTTCTTGAGTTCTTTAAATACACATATTATCAACATAATGTGTTAATTTCCACTTTGCCTCATCCAGTACTAACTGTTACTGTAAATCATTTGTCAGAGAGAGTGGAGTAAAGACGGTTTGTAGGATTGGATTTTTCCCCACATAAAAAAGGGGGGAAAAGTCACAAAATTTGAGCCCTGCGTGACACTGCTAGCCCCTTTCCATGCAAGGGGAATTCGACATTTCTCTGCAACCCCTTTTTTTCCCTGTTGTTGAGAAACATGGAGTGCTTGAATGTGTTAATGGACCCGTGTGAACTGACTGGCACAGACAGGGAGCAGAACCCCGAGAGAAGGGAAGTGCAGACCGAGTCACCCCGCCATCATTTCTCGTTTTGTCTTTTTTTAATTAAAAAAAAAAAAACATTTTTCTACTGATGTGGGGAAAATTACCTTTCTAAAGCACACGGCCAAATGCCCAGTGCATTTTCAAAAAAAATATTGGCACATTTTGATTTAATTTTAGACAAAAACAAAAATCTAACAAAAGCAAAGTCATCAAACCATTTAGACAAACACCTTTGGCAATATAATAAGGGAGCATTAGCAATTAGCAATGTGCCATTCAAGGGCAGGTTTTGGCTTTGGTGACTGTGAGCTGTCATGTGGAAGGCTGCATGGATATGCACCATCTGTAATTAGACCTGACCCGAGGGACAGAAATACTGTGTGTGTGTGCTTGTGTATTTGAGTGTGCGTGTGTGTGTGTGTGTGTGTGTGTGTGCTTGTGTATTTGAGTGTGCGTGTGTGTGTGTGTGTGTGTGTGCTTGTGTATTTGAGTGTGTGTGTGTGTGTGTGTGTGTGCTTGTGTATTTGAGTGTGTGTGTGTGTGTGTGTGTGTGCTTGTGTATTTGAGTGTGTGTGTGTGTGTGTGCGTATGTGTGTATGTGACACTTCACCTCAGTGCTTCAACTACATATATACATACACCATATGCATTTTTGACATCATCATTTATTATTATTATTATTATTATTATTATTATTATTATTATTATTATTATTATTATTATATAAAGATCTGTAGAATGAGTTCCCACATGCAGTATTGCATGGTTGATGAAAGAATGAGAGATTAAACATTCAGAGGGCAGTCGGATGTCGGATAAGGGTGGGTGTCCAGTCGATACGGCACATCAGCAGGATGCCCACTCTGCTTGCTTCCTCTTCCTCTTCCTGAGGAAGGTTTTATTTCACACCCATGTCGGCTGAGTGGAGCCTGACAGTCGTTTGAGTGTCGCTGCATCCGCTGCACCAGGATACCTTTCATTAAAAGTGTTCCTGATCGTCATGACGACTGCACGCTGTTCAGCTACCCCCCTACCCCCCCCACCCCCACCCCACCCCCCCCAACACAGGGGTGAGCCCTGATCCTTTCATTAACAACTCCCCTGATCGTCATGACGACTGCACACCTTTCAGCTACCCCCCCACCCTCCACAACACCAGGGTGACCCCCGATCCCTTCATCCTTCATTAACAGCTCCTGTAATCGTCATGACGACTGCACACTGTTCAGCTACCCCCCCACCCTCCACAACACCAGGGTGACCCCCGATCCCTTCATCCTTCATTAACAGCTCCTGTAATCGTCATGACGACTGCACACTGTTCAGCTACCCCCCCACCCTCCACAACACCAGGGTGACCCCCGATCCCTTCATCCTTCATTAACAGCTCCTGTAATCGTCATGACGACTACACACTGTTCAGCTACCCCCCCCCCCCCACCCTCCACAACACCAGGGTGACCCCCGATCCCTTCATCCTTCATTAACAGCTCCCCTGAACGTCATGACGACTGCACGTTGTTCTGCCCCCCCCCACCCCCCCCACCCCGTCATACTGCAGTATAAATATAGCTGGATAGCTCGGGAGCTCCTGTCAGAGATGTGAAGGTGTAGAGGCCCTGTCCGGACCCAGGGGAACTGACCTGCTCATGTTAGTGCAGCTCTTTGCGCCGGATGAGCGAGGGGAGGGCCAGTTTTTATTTGATACAGGTTAACTGTATTTTTAATGAATGCCGGAAATAATTGATGACATGCCTGACAGCATTACGTTTTTTCCCTCCCTAATGCGTACAAATCATTACAGCCAGGACGCACATTTGAGATCCTGTAATTCGCTGCATTCTTATTCGGTGCAGTGGGCGCTGGGATGAGCGATTCCTTTCCCCGAGTGTGCAGAGAGCCAGACCGCACAGGAGGGCTTAGCGAGGGCTCGTTAGCGAGGGCTCGTTAGCGAGGGCTCGTTCGTTAGGGCTCGTTCGTTAGGGCTCGTTCGTTAGGGCTCGTTCGTTAGGGCTCGTTAGCGAGGGCTCGTTCGTTAGGGCGCTCCCAGGCCCTCCGACACTTGCGGGCTACTTTTTTCGGGCCTGACCCTGAACCTTGGCTCACTCGAGCGAGCGAGGGTGCGCGCTGAAGTGTGCGCGAGCGCACAGGCGAGGCTTTCGGACGGACGGACGGACGGACGGAGGGAAAGAGAGTAGAGTTTCCAGACCTCTCTGCTGACTCATTTGCCGGACAGACGGCGGCTCGGAAAGCATCGGGGTCCTCTCTGTGTATCGCGCTGCGTGTTCACACCTCGCCTGTGTGTAGAGAACGTGGGCTGTTGGCAGAGAAGAATGAACAAACGCTGTTTAATTTCACAAACTCTTTCGCATGCCCCGTTTAGTTATCTGTATCCATGAAGACCCTCGTGTATGACCTCGGTCAAATACCTATTTGAAAAATCCATCCATCCATCCATTATCCATACCTGTTTACTCCTGGGCAGGGTCGTGGGGGATGAGTATAGTTATAATTACATTACATATTACAGGTGTTTAATTACCATTGGAACACAACACATGTAGGTTATTTGTAATTACTGTGTGTGGCACTGTCGCCTCACAGTAAGAAGGTCCTGGGTTTGAATCCCAGCCTGGGCCTTTCTGTGTGGAGTTTGCATGTTCTCCTTGTGTCCTTGTGGGTTTCCTCCCACAGTCCACAGACATGCAGGTAGGCTAATAGTTATGAGTGTGTGAGTGAATGGCGTGTGTGCGATAGATTGGGAGCCTGTGCCGGGTGTATTCCTGCCTCTCACCCAATGCATGCTGGGATAGGCTCCAGCACACCATTTGTGACCTTGCTCAGGATAAGCGGGTATAGATAATGGATGGATGTATGGACAAAGCTACTGCAATTGTATTGTATAACCCAATTGTATCGTATAAGCTTATAATCAAAAGAAGTGAAAATTCACAGCTTCCTAGTCTATTGAAAATACCAGGAAGTTATATAAATTTTGGATTAGATATGTATGCTATCTGATCTGAGCTTCACACTGTAAATTTAAGCATTAGCAGGCAGTGCTTACGTAGAGCAACTCGCATTAATGGTTTATGGAGCAAAGAGCCAGTGTCAAGTCATTAGGGTCGCTGGCGATAAGTAGCCATTACATGAGTTACTTAGGAGCTGAACGGACATAAAACCGCACCATAAAGCTAAGTGCCGTTGGAGGGGCAGGGGGGAGAGTGACAATGCAGTGTTTCAAGTAGCGAACGGGTTCGAGGGCAATCAGTGGCCACCACATCAGGTGCACTTGCTTGTTGTTAATGCAAACAGCCTGGCCCCTGCAAACAAGGAGTCATGTGGCTGCAGTCCAGTAAATACGGCATGTAGCCTGGCCCTGGATTTGTGTGGCTGCGGTTCAGTAAATACGGCATGTAGCCTGGCCCTGGATTTGTGTGGCTGCGGTTCAGTAAATACGGCATGTAGCCTGGCCCTGGATTTGTGTGGCTGCGGTTCAGTAAATACGGCATGTAGCCTGGCCCTGGATTTGTGTGGCTGCGGTTCAGTAAATACGGCATGTAGCCTGGCCCTGGATTTGTGTGGCTGCGGTTCAGTAAATACGGCATGTAGCCTGGCCCTGGATTTGTGTGGCTGCGGTCCAGTAAATACGGCATGTAGCCTGGCCCCTGGATTTGTGTGGCTGCGGTCCAGTAAATACGGCATGTAGCCTGGCCCTGGATTTGTGTGGCTGTGGTCCAGTAAATACGGCATGTAGCCTGGCCCTGGATTTGTGTGGCTGCGGTCCAGTAAATACGGCATGTAGACGCAGTGGAGAGGTTTGGATGCTGTTCGGCCGAACGTTAGAATGGGGGATTTTACGTGACTTTGACGGGAGGCGTGATTGTTGGTGCCAGACACGGTGGGTCCAGAGCACGCTGCCATCTTGGGTTTTTTTCCCACACACTACAGTCTTTGACGTGAACAGAGAAGGGTCAAATTAACAAAAAAAAAAGCTAAATCCAGTGAGCGGCAGTCAAGCTTAAAATAAGCATTCAGCATTAGCTGAGCTGAGATGTAATGCAGACAGGCGTCTTTTCAACCTGGAAAGAAGGTAGACAGTGACTCTGCGATTGTACTGCCAATCTCATTCCACCAATAAGGGGGGTGGGGGTGGGGGGGGGGGGGGGAGACGGGGGGGCGCAAATTCTTCAAGGTAGGGGCCAGAAAGGTGACCTTAGTGTCCCACTGTAAAACATGAAAATGCAGCTGAACCTATAAAATCTAATTCTGACACATTGGATTTTGAAAATGAATACCAGCAATTCTACTCTATTTGCACATGTCAACTTCTGTTTTTCGGTTTTTCCATTTTAGGGGAATGAGATAAGAGAGCAGTTTATAGAAATGTCCATATCTGGGGCATTATGAAAAAACACAGGCACAGAGCCCTGAAACATTTTTTAACTAAAAGTGACACTTCAGTAATATCCAACAAGCTCCAAATATCCAAAAATAATTTTACTGGGGAGTATGTACGGGGGCGGGGGGGGGGGGGGGGGGGGGAGGATCTTATTACCTCTGTTCTGCACCTAAAACTCCCAAAAAGGGTTCAATGACCCCTATGTGCTGAAGGTCCTGACCTCATAGGGAGCAATGGCATTGATTTCCCTGGGGGGTGAAGTTAAGGGCATTTAGTTCAAAAATATTTAAAAACTGAATAATTTCTGCTGACATTTTACCCGTTGCGGGTACGTAAACCGGTCTAAACTTATTTGAAATAATGAGAGGTTCCATTCTTTTAACATTCGGTGAAAGTTTGGAACTCACTGTGCGCAATTATCCTCAAAAAAGTAGCAAACTTGAGGAACTTTAAAAATAAATAAATAAATAAAAAACAATTTTGAAGGCTACTGCCCAAAGACCTCAAACTTCTTCATCGTGAGTGGGTAACTATACTCCAGCACTACCTGGAGAATATTTAATACAGCTCATTTTATAGACCTCAACCAACACCCTGCTGATCATTTTACACCCATTTATGATTCCATAAATATATTCCAATGAACTGCTGTCAATAGAGAGAAGATGAATTTAAGCAAAGGGAAAATGATCCTGACAGAGATGCCTGGGGAGCTGCCGTAACTGTAGGCCAAGGGTCGGCCTGCTGGTACACAGACGGCAGCAGCTAGCAGGGTTTAAATGAGTCTGTAGGCTTTCTGTTTTCCACCCCATCTTTGTATCAAATGTAAACGCAGTCCAGAGGGGATGCTGGGAGATGCAGTCTAGAGGGGATGCTGGGAGATGGAGTGCAGGGGGAATGCTGGGATACACAGAAAATGCCTGGCATCGTCCTTGATCTTATATTCATTGTGAAGGTTATACAGAGTGCCATATTTTTTCCAAAGATGTCCTTTATCAAAAACGTTAAAGTAATTTATTAGCTTGAGTATAATTGAAATGAGCAAATATAATTGGACAGAAGGACATTCAGAATTACTCAAAAATCATCGATCATCAGCCTCATAGTTCAAAAGAACTTCAGTTTCTTTGTAATCTTACTAAAGGAAGTTATGACCACTCTTCCTGTATCGTCATAGCAACAAAATGAGAATGGAGAAGCAATCTTTCCTTACATAACTATTATAAATGAAAGGAAAGCATACATTTTATGAATGTATTTATTTATTGAGTCATACATTTATTAATTTATTTAGCTTATTGACTGTTTGGCACACACTGTGCTTCTGAATAGTTAGTTTAGTTTCGTTTCTTTTTTGGATAGCTGTTGCCGTGACAGCGCTGTAGCGAGTTATATTTAACGGCTTGGAAATGTGAGCACCGGCTTCTTCACCACCTTTTATTTCTAAAGGTGAAGCGTGCTAACAGTGCATTGCTGTGATCCCCTTCACCATCCAGGCGCTGTGGGTTCCAGTGTTTGTTCCTGTAATTAGCGCGGCACAGAGCTTAGCGTACGTGTCTGCTCTCGTTCAGTCCGTGTTTGTCTCCCTAATCCTTACGTGTGAAGTACCTTCCTTCAGGAGGACAAGTGTGCCATCTAAAAATAAAAGGAATAAATTAATAGATACGTTTGTGACTTGTTTGATTCTTGACGGTTCTTAGATAGTTTCAAGTGTGTTTAGAAAAAGGAATATATTTATATCCCATGTTATCCCATGTGAGTGCGTGTGTGTATGTGTTTGTGAGAGAGAGAATGTCACTGGTGTTCATATAACGGATTTCTGCTCCCTGAAACATTACCCCCCCCCCCCCCAAAAAAAATAAAAATCTGCAGAAGCAGTGTTCACATGGCCTCCGTGGCTTGAACCGGGGTCCCTGTGAGCCTTTCCCCTCTCCTCTGCAGATCAGCTCTCGAGGAGGAGCAGACTGTAAGGGAGATTTCGATGGAGAGAAATCCATCAGCTCCCAAACTGCGTATCGATCTCCCCGTCCGCCGTAACGATTTCTGTCAAAGCGCGTCGCGGCGTCAGAGTGAGCAGACACACCGCCAGTGAAACGCTTCGGTGACGGGTTCAGGAGAACAGGGAGGGGGGGGGGGGGCTGGGGGGGCTTGGGGGGGGGAGTTTTAAGCGCTCGGTCATTTTCTTCCCATGTCTGTTGAGTATCTGGGAGTAACGTGGGGGGAATCTGGGGGGAAACCGCGACAGCACGCGGCCTGAATTCCTGGCGCAGTATTTCACCCCCAGGAAGGCTCTCCTGGGCTTTGTAGAGCGGAGATGGCGTTGCGTGGAGTTCAGGTGGGCAGCGGTCAAAGGCTGAGGGAGGTCAAACGCCCTGTGACTGACAGGCAGGGGAGCAGGAACTGTGCCGTGGCGAGTCTGAAGTAGCTGGCTGTGGTGAGCGGGGGACGCGTGTGTACACGCGTCTCAGGCCCCAGCAGTGGAGCTTGGGAAAGCCGAGCAGCTGTGTTTGCGGAAGCGGGGAGACCAGGAATGCAAACCAACGTGAGCCCAGCCTGCACCAGCCTTGCCACTCCGGACCGCGTGCGACGTTCCCAACGTTCCCAACGTTCCCAACGGCGCTCCCAACAAGGTACGCACCTGCATCCCGGAACATTCCCAAACGGCCTTCCGCCCTTGAGTTCTCCACGGCGGTCGTCCTGGATATGAGCGTGTGCTGAGAGACAGTAGTGTAGTGTTCCCCGGTTTTACAAACATGTGCATATATTTGCAAATGACACATTCCAACTATAATTGGCCATCTATAAAAGCTATGCATGCCTCATGTTCATTTAAATAGTGATGTTGATATTCAAAATAATCAGGCATATCCTTTATGAGGGACAGAGTGTTTTATTCTGTTCTCCCTGAGCAAGAACTCATTCTGCATTTTAATATTTGTTCTCTCTCTTGCCAATACCAATATTGCTTGAATAGTGTGAATCATTTTGTGTGTGTGTGTGTGTGTGTGTGTGTGTAGCCTTTGATGTCTGTCAGCCACCATTTGGAGGATGATGAAATAAATCAGTGCAGAGTTTAAACATGAGTGATGGACGACGAATGATTTTCTGAACTCCATGTCCTTGCCCCTTTCCACAGACACCCCCCCCTCCATTCTCTCAGTTCCCTTTTTATTTATCAAGCTTTTATTATTATTATTATTATTATTATTATTATTATTTCCAGAATCATTTATATTACGTACAACTTTCATTCATAGCCAGATGCTTCAGGTCTTTTTGTGTTGGCCCGTGGGCTGTTTGCTCTTCCCTTTATGTGGTGATGAGTCATTATGGCTTTCAAAAAAAAAAAAACTTTATAAAGACATGTTTGTGCTCCTGACACATTTACAGGACCCGTGGATCAAAGTGATGGCCCGTTTGAGCAGGTGGGGAGGGGGGGGGGGGGGGGGGGGTTCACCCCCATTATGATTAATAAAGTGCACAGAATGAATGAGCGTCCAATTCACACATTTCCTGTTTGGCTAGCGCGTAAAAATACCCCTCCCTTTGAGCGGAAGGGGAGTGATAATTCTGTGTGTACAGCGCTGATAACAAACGTTAGGCCGCTTCTTTTTGGCGTTATTAACGGCCGGCGCGGAGGTGTAGGCCGCGGCGCGTCGCGGTCAGGAACCCCTGCCTCGCGTCCATTCTCACGCAGCGGGAGGGATAATTGGCAAGAAAATTGAGCCGGATGAGAACGGCGTGGACGTGTCAGAATGATAAAAGCCATCTTCCCTCGCTGATGCGATGACAGCAGTGACTTATTAGCCATTTTTATACGGTACTGTTTTACAGCCGGGGGAGAAAAGCAGTCGCCTGTCACCTTCGAGTTTTCGAACAGTATTCGAACTGGTCCGTTGTCGTGTGAGCCAGTTGCGGCAAGGGTGGATTTACAGTAAGAGAGCCCCCCCATCACTCCCCCCACACACACACACACTCACAAACACACACTCTCACACACACATACACACACACACACACACACACACACACCTCTAGGGGACCCCTGAACCCACCAGTGCCCGTGAAAGCTTTGCCTGTTCCACCCCCTCAGCTTCGCCCCTGAGGTATTCATTGAGAAACATTGACCCAATGGAGTTTCAAGCTTTTAAAAGCATGCACATGCTCCTGGCCATACAAGACCCATGTGTTATACTTTGTAGTCCTTAATAGACTCCTTTTAACTTTGACCCAAACATTTGACTATTCTGAGGGTACATTTTACACTGATACAGTACATTTGAAATGCCATGTGGACGAGAATAAAGAGAGCTGAACTGAATATATTATTATTATTATTATTATTATTATTATTATTATTATTATTATTAGTCTGTGTGATATTCGGCATCAGTCAGGGAATAACTGGCCCTTTGTTTTACTTCTGTCTTTAAAAGAGCACTTCATATTTTTCCTTCCATTGCTTCGTTTCACACAGACTTGCACTTGCTCAGTATAATTAAATAAGCCTGCTAACTGTTACTGGATCTTCCATCAGGCAAACGAGGGCTGCTGTCAAATTTAGCCCCTGGCTCGAGGCGGCCTCCTGGGACTCCCAGACTCAAGTCCAAAGTTAGGAATCATTTTCCCCCCCCTTAGGAGGCCGAGCCTTCACCGCTCGCTGAGAAAAAGTTTCTTATAATTCCCATGACTCATCTGCAAGAAACGGTACTGAGGAAATGAGACACATTGGAAGTAAAAAAAAAAAAAAAAAGCTGATCTTAAAACCACAGGACCATGTAACTACTGAACAGAAATGGACTCCAGTTGATGTTAAGATGATTACTCCCCAAGCCATTTCACGATTTTTACCTGAGGTGTAATTAACGAAAGGACAAATTGACAAAGGGACTTGGAGACTAGCTATTAAGCACTAGCTTTAACTGACCCTTTCCATATAGAGTGCCCGTGATTGTCAGGCAGAGGTGAGGCTGCTGGAACTGCGGTTGGATTCACTTCTCTTACTGAGCGAAGTCCTTAGCCCGTTATGCTTCAGTAAATATCAAAATACTCCCACACATCAAGCTTCTCTGGGCTACATCTGCATGGATTCCGGCCTGGTGGTGCTGACTTCGGGCCAGAATCGACCCAGAATCGACCCAGATCCAGCCCGGAGTCGCTTGCTATCTGGGTAAAAGCTGAAATATGAGAGATATTTTCTTGGGTTAGACTTTTGCTCTGGGTCGCTCTTTCTCCAACTCAGAAGTCAAACTCTGCGCTTAGGAAAGATACGTATGTACCATATCGATCACTGTCGTTATTCTACGAAGACAGCCTGAATTTAATCAACATTTGGCCTTAAATTTAATTTACAAATTAATGAAGTTGTTAGTCTTATTTTTTCATTCCCACAAACACCGTTTTTCACATTTAGCGAGCACCACATTTATTTCAACAACATATTTGTGAAGAAACATAATAAATAAATAAATCTAATTGTGAGTCAAAGTTAAGGACGAATGTTGATTAAATCCAGGCCTTTAATTCTAACGAATAATTGGAATTTAATGGGTTTCTGCTGCTACATATATTTCCTCAGGTGTTGATGTCTTGTTCGCAACCAATGAAGTTCATGAAGTTGTCCCCGTATAACATTGTGCTCCAACTTCTTAACACTAGTCTGGAGCTTAACAAATCCCAGGAATTTTTGCAGTCAGATTCCAAACTCATTGAAGTCTCCTGGGTCAAATTCCGAAACGCTCAGTGATACAGCCGGAGAGAAGGAATTCCGGATTGTAGACGCGCCGATGGCCGCATCACAAGAGCAGACTGCAAATTACAGCGAATTGCAGCGTCCGTGAAACCCAGCAGAGTATCAGTAACCCATTATGCCCATTACCCAGGAGAAGCTTTCATCAAACAAACGCGGTTTCTTAGCCACAGATGTTAGTTTCAAAGATGGCCGCCGCAAAGCTTCTTTCAGAACACGGTAGCTGGTACTGTCAGCCAGGTCATCCATCCATCCATTTTCTAAACTGATTATATCTGGGTTGGTTGGGTGGGGGTGCCTGGAGCCTATCCCAGCATGCTGTGGGCGAGAGGCAGGAATACACCCTGGACCGGGTTGCTGGTCCATCACTGTTGCCCACATACTATTCACTCACACATTCATTACATCACAGGCATTTAGCAGACGCTCTTTTCCAGAGCAACTTACACAGCTTTTTACATAGCATTATACACTCATGTCTGTGGGCAATTTAGAGTCTCCAATTAGCTTAAACAGCATGTTTTTGGACTGTGGGAGGAAACCGGAGTACCCAGAGGAAACCCACGCGGACACGGGGAGAACGTGTTAACTCCACACAGAAAGGCCCAGGCCGGATTCAAACCCGGCACCTTCTTCCTGTGTACCGGCAGCGCTCTCCACTGCACCACCATGCCACGCATAAGCAGTCTCCTCACACTCCCAGAATGATCCTCGCCCCCATTGGAGGGCTCTTTCTCATTAAAGCAGGCAGTAAAGCAAGGTGGGTTTATTTTTTTTTCTTCCCCCGACGAGATTACCAGGGAACGAACGCGGCTGACCGCTTCCAGACCTCGAGTACACCTCCTCTCCTCCTCACAGATGGAATTGATGGGGATTAAGTTCTCCAACAGGAATCCAATTTCAGAAGTGAACCAGCCAGCCCCCATTACATCCCCCAGGGTTGGGCTCGACGAGACAAGGTATGAGCGCTCCCCCTCATCACAATGCAGGGAAAACCCCAAAGGGGAAATCACTGAGGTTTGGGCACGGCGGGGCAAGGTATGAGCGCTCCCCCTCATCACAATGCAGGGAAAGCCCCAAAGGGGAAATCACTGAGGTTTGGGCACAGCGGGGCCAGGTATGAGCGCTCCCCCTCATCACAATGCAGGGAAAGCCCCAAAGGGGAAATCACTGAGGTTTGGGCACGGCGGGGCCAGGTATGAGCGCTCCCCCTCATCACAATGCAGGGAAAGCCCCAAAGGGGAAATCACTGAGGTTTGGGCACGGCGGGGCCAGGTATGAGCGCTCCCCCTCATCACAATGCAGGGAAAGCCCCAAAGGGGAAATCACTGAGGTTTGGGCACGGCGGGGCCAGGTATGAGCGCTCCCCCTCATCACAATGCAGGGAAAGCCCTAAAGGGGAAATCACCGAGGCATTCCGATAGCGCCACAGTGCAGTGAACAATCGGTTGGAAATGTGGGGCATTACAAGCGGTGAATTCTCGAGCGGCATTGTGCACGGTTATTTCACCCGGCCTCGCACGCTTCACTCTGCTACTTTCCTTCATTTATTTATTTATTATTATTATTAACCTTTATTTAACCAGGAAATCTCATTCAGATCCAGAATCCCTATTTCAAGAGATCTGACCTGACTGAGCTAGCGGCTAACGCAGCATCAGTATAAAACTATGCGGTACACATAACTTATAAAACGTACCGTTTAAAAAAATAATAATAAAAATTACGAAAGGAATTTGAGTGCAGTAGCAACGTCACATAAAGCATTTGCAAGTTTCAGTTACAATACTGTGTGCGCAGCATATGAAATCAGCCATAGATATGAAACTAATATGATTTGAGCTTCTTTTGTAATTTGTTCCAAGACTGTGGCGCATTGTGTGCGCCAGATGGAATTAGCAGCCGGGCTCTGATGATGCTGGTTAGGACTAAAGACCTTGTGGATCTATAATTTGTCCATATTTGCAAATGAAAACCTTGGGAGATTTATTTCTGTGCACTACAGCGTACTATAGTGTCAATGCTCATAATACTGTGGCCTAGATTCAATGAATATTTGTCCCAGACTTTTGACTCGTAGTTAGACGCTGATGAGGTTTCGTTTTTTCGTTTTTTTGTTTTGTTTTTGTTTTCTTAACAGAGTTTGGCGAGTTCATTAATCAGCTTCATCCCAAGCTGTGATCACAAAGGGAAAACAAATTAAACGCTGAATTATGAGTCAACGATAACCACGGAGTCCAGGCTGCGTGTTTTGCATTAGCATAATGAGCTGTCCACCACTTACTGTTGTTCATTACATTACATTACATTACAGGCATTTAGCAGACGCTCTTATCCAGAGCGACTTACACAACTTTTACATAGCATTTACATTGTATCCCTTTATACAGCTGGATATATACTGAAGCAATTTCAGTTAAGTACCTTGCTCAAGGGTACAACGGCAGTGTCCTTACCCAGGAATTGAACCTGCAACCTTTCGGTTACAAGCCCAGTTCCTTACCCACTGTGCTACACTCCGTCCCGTTGTTCTAATTTCAGGGGGTTCTATTTCCCTGTACAGGGGGCTATTGGGTAGCAGTGTAGTGTAATGGGTACAGAACTGGTCTTGTAACCTAAAGGTCACAGGTTCAATTCTCAGGTAGGAGCAAGATACTTAACCTGCTTTGCTTCAGTGTATATCCAGCTGTATAAATGGACGCAATGTTAAGTCGCTCTGGATAAGAGCGTCTGCTAAGTGCCTGTAATGTAATGTAATGCAATGTGGGATCATCCAGAGTAGTGTGTGACTGTCATTTCCATAGTGACCTGTATCGCTGCATTGCAATTCTGTCGCTTATACCCCATTCGTTCTACACTTGCTTTCTCTGCCTTGGCCCCTTCCCTTCCTCTTATCTGAGATCAATAGCTATTCCAAGCGTACCCAAGGCATGTCTGATCCAATTGAAAATCACTGTGATAACATGGGACCAAAATTAAAAGCCATAAAATGGGTGAACAGTGAGAAGGGCCAGGTGAATTAGTCGTGTAAATGTGGCATTACCGCTCATTGGATTCCTATAAAAGCGGCTCTTCAGTGAGGGGGGGAGGATGCGTTTTTGGGGGGGTTTGTGGGAAGTGAGTGTTCACCTGCAGCTGAACTCTCCCACAGTAACACTGCAATGCCCTCCTCAGCCGGATTTGGAAATTTTTATTTTATTTCATTTTATTTTTTAAAGAAGAAAGAAAGAATAAAAGTCTGAACATCAACAGACAACGCAAGCTTTGTGTGTGTGTGCGTGTGTTAGTGCGAGCATTTGTGTGTCTGTGTGTGTGTGTGTGAGCGTGCATATTGTTTATTTATTTATCTGTCTCCAGAAGCCATGCTTACATGAGTAATAAATTGAGTATTAAATACAAGTTCTGCTATCTCCATTGAATATGAATCTATTACAAAAGTCGACAAGCTAATACTGCAGGGTGTGCTGGAAAGTTCAGCAAGGAAATGAATGATTTGAACCTGCTGAGGTGCTCTTGTATAACTCTTCAGGCTTTATTGGATATGAACTTGTCCGTACACAGTCTGCTATTATGATTCTGTAAAGTAAAATTACTGTCAATTGTAGCATAGCATGGACATGCGGTTGGAATTCCCCGTTTACTGAATAGGCAAATCACACACACGCATGCATACAAACACATACACACGCATGCATACAAACACATACACACATGCATGTGTATGTGTGTGTGTGATTTCTTTGTGTGCCTGTGTGTGCCTGTGTGTGTGTGATTATTTTGTGTTTATTTTGTTTGTGACACACACGCGCACACACACATACACACACACACACACACACACACACACACACAGATGTGTGTAACTGTCAGGCATTGCAGTGCTACATTCAGGTGTGCTGTTTTGTGATTGGTGTGTTTCAGCATGAAAGAGTGCACTCTCTTTGTTTCTCTCTCTCGCTTCAGAAATGAAGAAGTAGGCTACTAATCTCAGATAATTAGTATTAATCGTCATGGTTACAAACTGTTGAGATGAGAGCAGGTGACAGGAGCTTACTGTTGCTCTGGATTCCCCTGTGCGTGAGACCGCCTGATCAGTGCCAGGAATTTAGAACCGCACGCTAGCGTGGCCTAAACTGCAGTTTATGGATAATGAAATTCCCTGTCTGTTTTTTTTTCTGTTTCCACCTGAAAGTCCCATTGTTACTACAACTTTGTCTGCTTAAACAATCTTGAAAATCTTGAGAAATGATGTGAAATCCATTCATCCATCCATCCATCATTTATCTATACCCACTTATCCTGGGGTGGTGGTGGTGCTGGAGCCTATCCCAGCAATGATGTAAAATCATTTCATATTAACTGATTAACTACCCAGTTTTTTTTTCCTTTTTTTCTTTTTGTCAAGGAAACTCAGCTTCCATTGCATTCTTTTGTTCATGTACTCTCCTTTTCTCCTTTGACTGCTGAAGTTAAATTTCTGCCGTTTCTGTTTTTCAGATGTTCAGGGTATTCTCTCCAGATTCCGCTTACCTGCTTTTATGTATCCTCCTGAGATGTGGCAGAAAAAAAAGTTTCAGTGAAAATATTTTCAAAACTTTTATTTATTTTATTTTATTTTATGTTATCTGAATGCTCCGTGTAGTGTAGGTTCCAGCAGAGTCGAATATATGGTTGTTGATATTAAGACCAGAGGCTCATATCCCCTACAGGGGGGGAAAAATGAATATATGGATTTTGATATTAAAAATGTTATATGTCTAGTATTTGGGCATTACATACAGTATGAAATAAAAATTTGAAAGTAAATGAATAAAATCACTTGTTGTGAAATCTAAATTGGCACATAATGCGCACGTAAAAAGCTGAAGACACGTTGCTTTCTCCCAGCTGCAGGAAAGAGCGATGACATGCGACACCTCATACTGCGCTCCGATATGACACAGAACATAACGGACCGCAGAAGAGAATGTCATTACAGCAGGCTTATGGGGTCAGCCCGACGCATCAGCGTTTGAGCAAGATGGATGCCGCTGGGCCTCTGACACCGACCCATATGTTTCATCATTGTATCCGTTGCGTCTGTCCAGATCCTGTGTCATAACACACTGCTCATCCGTTTGAGACGCTGCCGACCTGTTGTCCAGCTGTGTGGACTCAGTTTTGATTTTCCAATGCCGGAGCTACAAAGTTTAGCACGGTGGCTAAATCCGTTGGCCGCCAGCATAAATACAACAGCCAGATGAATGCACGAGGAGCCACGGATTTGCATTTGCCGTTCTCTGAAAGTTTCTGTGAATGACTTAGCATTTTGAATTATTAAAGATTCCTCAAATTACCCGACCCTATTTCAATCACCCATCCATTATCCATACCCGTTTATCCTGGTAAGGGTGACGAGGGGTGCTGGAGCATATGTGTGAATTCGGTGTGTCAACTCAAAAATCTGTCCTGAATTAAATGTCTTAAACAGTTTTTCATTTAGGTTTATTATGCAACAAAAATAATCAGGGTTCAGGGTCACCCAAGCCTTTATTCAGTCCTACAGGATTACATTTTCTATACTACAGTGAACACAGAAACGTAAAATTTACTTCAGATACTTGCACCTTATACAGATAACAGCATATACGTATCATCCAAACGTGTTTTGCGGTGTGTATTTAGTTGAAATGTGCTGTGTTTCTTTACAGTCGCTCTTGCTGAACGTGTAAAGTTAGACCACCAGGAAGAGGTGTAACTCCTCTTTATCGTCATTTCATTGGTCAGCAGCTTTTAGCCGTGTTTGCACCAGATTTGAGACGTGATCAAGCTTCCATACTTAGACTGGCCCCTTTCTTAATGCACCTCATAAATTACATGACTCAGTGCTCTTAATTAACAATGCACTAGTGTGAAAG
This sequence comes from Anguilla pacifica, assembly GCA_039654925.1. Taxonomy (NCBI): domain Eukaryota; kingdom Metazoa; phylum Chordata; class Actinopteri; order Anguilliformes; family Anguillidae; genus Anguilla; species Anguilla pacifica. The sequence continues at coordinate 49,322,426 of CM077295.1, forward strand.
CATGCTAGTTTTATCCTCCACTGGTTAAACAACAGAACGCAGGGTGCGACCTTCACACGGCTTGGGGAGAAAACTGTAACTCAGGGAGAGGAGAATAAACAGCTCTAAATGGGCACAACACTTTTTAATGCGCATGTCGAACCTGTAAAAGGCTTATTCTCATCATATTTCAATGGACATTGCCATATGCCACACACGAGATTGGTACTTAAAATATATATTTTTTTTAAATCCTCCAAGCCCAAAATGATTACATCTTCAAATGGACGCTGTGAAGAGACAGGCAGCTGATATATTAAAAGGGGATTAACTTGCTTCAGCACCATCATCTGTCTCTGCAGCAATCACTTTGCAGTCTACTTCAACGTGAGGTGTGTGTGTGTGTGCGTGTGTGTGTGTGTGTGTGTGTGTATGTGTAAGTGTGTGTGTGTGTCTATGTGAGTGTGTGTGTGTGCGTGTGTGTGTCTATGTTAGTGTGAGTGTGTGTGTGTGTGTATGACCGTGTGTGCGGAATGTATTGGTATTGTTAGGAGAAGCATTGGCAGTCAGACTTGTGCCAGTTCTTCTGTGTTTGAGGGCTGACCCAGGGTCAGTTTTGCTTTTAGCTCATAATGGAAAAGGTGAAGGAAACGGCAGTGGGGATCTGATCCTGGACAAACAGTCCCACTGTAAGATGCTTTTTCAATATGGGCACTGACCTGTGCACAGCTGAGTAAATTCACTGGCTTTATTTATTTATTATGAAAACCTTTCAGATATGAGCATTTCATTTTTTGTTTATATTTTATATTTGCTCAGCTGCTCCAAGCTCATCATGACTGATTTCCCAGCAGTTAATTACAGCCAATTACCTTGTCACACATTCAACAAGAGTAACTGTATACCGCATAGAGATACGCAGCACATTTCTCCCAAAATATAGACTAAAAAGCCTGTTTGGCAGAAACATTAGGCTAATTGTTACACATTATGTGAGGTTAAATTTACCCTCTCTGTGTGCTGTAGCATCAAAGTGCACCCTTAAATAAAACAGTTCTCACATTGTTTTCTTTAGGTATAGTGCCCATATTCGTCACATATTGAATGTTTTACCGATGGAAAGGGTGTCTTGTTTTTCTAGATAAAGGGATTTGCGTCTCTCTAGATAAATAATCGTTGGTGTGAGTCCGTGCGCAGCCTGCAGTCTCACATCCTGCCTGTGCTGTTCACAGCCGGGCTCCGTACCTTCCGGGCTCTTCTGTGCTCGAGTGTTCTGCCGTGCCAAGGTCATAAGAGCGGTGCTGCGGGCTCCAGAAAGCTCCGCCGGACGAGTTCGCATCGCCCGTCACTGAAAGCGTTTCTCCGCCTGTCAGACGTCCGGGGCACTGTGAACGGAGCTGGCGCCAGAGGCCTTTGGCGCAGTGGTATTGAGCTCCTGTGTCCAGCCTTGTCTCCAAAACGCTTTATTCTTCAACGGCCCTGCCTTCTAATTCCAGTGGGCATATCACCCATGTTTGGTAGAATGGTTCCCACCATTGTTTTGCCAGCATTTTGTTTTATGCAGAGGTGGAAAGTCCAGGAGGCAGAAATGCAGGAAGGCAGTTCTTTTTTTTTTTGGGAGGGGGCGGGGGTCTTGACCCAGACACCAGGGGGGGGTTAACCATTCTGGACCAGGAAAAGGGGTTTTTTTGTTTTTGTTTTGGAAAGCGCCGTGGAGTCACAACGAGCTGAATGATTTTCCTTCTCCTCTTACACAGCAAACGGACACACACTTCTCCCTACGTGAACCTGGCAACCCCTGCTGGTTATACGTGAGCGCGCTCCTCTCCGCGTGAGGAGAAACGGGCGTCGGCCGAGCGAGCGGACCACTCTTCATTCGGCAGAGAAAGCTGGCTGAAGGTGAAATGAAGAATTAAGTAGAGAAAAGGAAGTGGAGTGTATTTAAATAACGCAATAAATCCCCAGTGAAGGGGGGGTTTACGGACCTCTGCGTACTGACTGACAGCTCAGCGCTGACGGATGGCGGGCATTCATTTTATTTTATTTTTTCCTTAAAGGAAGTGACACGGGCCATAACTTTGTGTGTGTGTGTGTGTGTGTGTGTGTGTGTGTGTGCGTGTGAACCGGACCTTTCACATCTCTGGAGCAGCAGAAAACAGAACTGGACAGGCACTCCACTTTGACCTTTATCTCTTAGTAAAAGTCTGTTAAATCAGTGCTGCCAGCTGTCTGGTCCAGATGAAGCAGTGGATCTCCGCGCAGTGACTTGTCCCATGGCCTGGCACTGAACCCTGACCACACACGTTTCCTCAGATGCTACATCCTGGCATTTAACAAGCTCTCTCACCCAGACTGTCTTCACATGACTAAATGAATGAATGAAACATTGCATTTCTTTTGCACTTTTCCAGATGCTCAAAGTGATGAGGAAGAAGTCACCTCACCCACCACCAGTGTGTAGCCCCCACCTGGGTGATGCACGGCAGCCATATGGCACCAGAACGCTCACCACACATCAGCTAGAGAGGTAGATGGTGGAAACAAATACACGTTACACATTGCGTTGCATTTTTCCAGCTGGATATTTTTCCTGAAACAGTTCAGGTAAAGTACCAGGCTCAGGGCTGTAACTGCAGTGCCCCGGCTGGGATCTGAACCCGCAACCCCCTTGAATAGCAAACCCAGTTCCCTAAACGCTGCACTACACTATCACTGTTCACCGGCTGAGCGGCACAGCTATCGTTTCAGGAGCAGTGTGGCGGAGTGCTTGAGAGAAGCTTGCAGAGCCAATCCGACAGCTCTCGCTTTGATGTGATTGGAGGAAACCCTCAGGGCAAATGACACAGAGGAGCAGAGTGATGGATTGACACACTTCCTGGATCTGTCCTGAAGCCAGGTGCGTCAGAGTCTTCTGAGACGAGATGAATGAGCTTGTGAATATCCAACAGAACTGGCTTATAGATTATCCCTTATTATTTTACTCTGTTTTTCTGTTTTTGTGAAGCACTTTGGGTGACAAAGGTGCTATATAAATAGTTATCATTATTATTATTATTATTTGTTATGTAGCAACCCCCCTGAAAAACCAGAAGTTCAAAACTGCATTATTGCAATTTAGCCAAGTGGCATTTATCCTTCATGCTTTTTATTTCAACTTTAAGAATCAGATACCACTTCAAACCCAAGAAGCTGCACTGACAATAAATAGCTGTCCTTTTTCTCAATCCATTATGTTTTAAGAATGGCCAATTTAATACCTTTTTAGCAAAGCTTTAAAACAGGCTAATTCCGTGCCTGTGTGCCCATTTGGTAAACTCAGCTGAGCAAAACAAAGACCCACTCTTAACTAAATTTCATTTTCATAAAACTTGATTAGCGGATGTTCCATAACAACTGCACAAATGAATCATCCTCCTTTGTTTGAAATTTGATTGCATCTGTGATTCATGTGAACCATGCCACCACCTTGACACATCCGAACTGAAAAGCTAACAACAAACAACAACCAAAAAATGAAAATAAATTGCAGTTGATTTTTTACATAATAAACATATTTGTGCACATCGCCTTTTAGCCAAATACCCGTTATGTTACATTTATTCACTGCAGTTATTACTGAAGTATTATTATTTTACTCAGTAAAGCGTCTTTGTGATATTTTTCTGTAAAAACTGCTGGACAGTTGATTTGATGTGACTAAATTCGTTGATGTATTTTCATAGCCATTCATATTTATGCACAAACAGAAGATAAAATATGCCTTTGATTGTGAATGCTGTGGACTTTTTTTTACATTCAGTTATGTAAGAAAATACTATTTTAATCGCAGTGTTGCACAATGTCATTGACACAAAGGCAAAAAGTGAAATAAGGAGAAAGCCACAAAGAAACACTTCATAAAGAAACAACTCCCACATCAACATGTACAGCTTCCCTCTGTTGTCTTTTATTATGCAATACCTCAATGGTCTTTTTTTGTTTTTTGTTCGTCAAGATGAGGTTTATCAAGATTCAGAGGAATTGCAATGTTAAACACTATGTTGGTTTTCTTTGAAGGTATCGGCACTTCAAAGGTTGAGGTGGTTCGCTGTCAAGGTAAAACATATTTATCTGTTAATACAGGCATTTAGCAGACACTCTTCTCCAGAGTGACTTACACAACTTTTAACATAGCATTTACACTACTTAACACAGCTACCACATGAGGTGCGTGCCCTGTCAGGGGAGGGGCCTCGTTGCCACGGACACGCAGGGACGGAGCGTGCGTAAGCGAATGGGGCCTGACACCATGTTAAAACAGCCGTGAACGCCAACTGTAGTGCTGACAGGAGAAAAGACATTCAAAATTCTTCTCCCCCACTTCTCTATTTAATCAAGGCCCCAGCACTGTCCCCCCCACAACCCCCATCCCCCCCTATCCCTGGGGACTTAATAAATGTTACTGCCAAGTTTCATAAACGGGGGATCAATTGTAATTGATTCCGTGGTCCTGTACATTTATTAAAGTGACACCCAGTTATGCGTTTGCTGGCTTGTTCTCGCCCATTCTTCCACCTTGGCCTCCGCCCCCCCCCTCCCCTCCCCACCCCGAGGGTGGAGCGCGCTGCTGACTAGCCGCAGCTCAGTTAGCGGGGTGCCAGCGCGGAATGCCAATACAGTGAAGCAGCCGCGAAGGCCGGGGCGGGGCGGGACGGGAGGGGAGGGGGCGGGACGGGACGGGACGGGACGGGAGGGGACGGGACGGGAGGGGAGGGGAGGGGAGGAGGCGGGACGGGAGGGGGCGGGACGGGAGGGGAGGGGAGGGGGCGGGGCGGGAGGGGAGGGGGCGGGACGGGAGGGGAGGGGGCGGGACGGGACGGGAGGGGCGGGGCGGGAGGGGAGGGGAGGGGGCGGGACGGGAGGGGACGGGAGGGGAGGGGGCGGGGCGGGACGGGAGGGGAGGGGGTGGGGCGGGACGGGAGGGGAGGGGAGGGGGCGGGACGGGACGGGAGGGGAGGGGAGGGGGCGGGGCGGGACGGGAGGGGAGGGGGTGGGGCGGGACGGGAGGGGAGGGGAGGGGGCGGGACGGGACGGGAGGGGAGGGGGCGGGGCGGGACGGGACGGGAGGGGAGGGGGCGGGAGGGGAGGGGAGGGGGCGGGACGGGAGGGGACGGGAGGGGAGGGGGCGGGGCGGGACGGGAGGGGAGGGGGTGGGGCGGGACGGGAGGGGAGGGGAGGGGGCGGGACGGGACGGGAGGGGGCGGGACGGGAGGGGGCGGGACGGGAGGGGACGGGAGGGGAGGGGGCGGGACGGGAGGGGAGGGGGCGGGGCGGGACGGGAGGGGAGGGGACGGGAGGGGGCGGGACGGGACGGGAGGGGACGGGACGGGAGGGGGCGGGACGGGAGGGGACGGGAGGGGAGGGGGCGGGACGGGAGGGGAGGGGGCGGGGCGGGACGGGAGGGGAGGGGGCGGGACGGGACGGGAGGGGAGGGGGCGGGGCGGGAGGGGAGGGGGCGGGACGGGGCGGGAGGGGAGGGGGCGGGACGGGAGGGGAGGGGGCGGGACGGGGCGGGAGGGGAGGGGGCGGGACGGGAGGGGAGGGGGCGGGACGGGAGGGGAGGGGGCGGGACGGGGCGGGAGGGGAGGGGGCGGGACGGGAGGGGAGGGGGCGGGACGGGGCGGGAGGGGAGGGGGCGGGAGGGGAGGGGAGGGGGCGGGACGGGAGGGGACGGGAGGGGAGGGGGCGGGGCGGGACGGGAGGGGAGGGGGTGGGGCGGGACGGGAGGGGAGGGGAGGGGGCGGGACGGGACGGGAGGGGAGGGGGCGGGGCGGGACGGGACGGGAGGGGAGGGGGCGGGAGGGGAGGGGAGGGGGCGGGACGGGAGGGGACGGGAGGGGAGGGGGCGGGGCGGGACGGGAGGGGAGGGGGTGGGGCGGGACGGGAGGGGAGGGGAGGGGGCGGGACGGGACGGGAGGGGGCGGGACGGGAGGGGGCGGGACGGGAGGGGACGGGAGGGGAGGGGGCGGGACGGGAGGGGAGGGGGCGGGGCGGGACGGGAGGGGAGGGGACGGGAGGGGGCGGGACGGGACGGGAGGGGACGGGACGGGAGGGGGCGGGACGGGAGGGGACGGGAGGGGAGGGGGCGGGGCGGGACGGGAGGGGAGGGGGCGGGACGGGACGGGAGGGGAGGGGGCGGGGCGGGAGGGGAGGGGGCGGGACGGGAGGGGAGGGGGCGGGACGGGGCGGGAGGGGAGGGGGCGGGACGGGAGGGGAGGGGGCGGGACGGGGCGGGAGGGGAGGGGGCGGGACGGGAGGGGAGGGGGCGGGACGGGAGGGGAGGGGGCGGGACGGGGCGGGAGGGGAGGGGGCGGGACGGGAGGGGAGGGGGCGGGACGGGGCGGGAGGGGAGGGGGCGGGACGGGGCGGGGCAGGGCAGGGCGGGACAGGGCGGGGCGGGAGGGGACGGGAGGGGAGGGGAGGGGGCGGGACGGGGCGGGGCGGGATGGGAGGGGAGGGGGCGGGGCGGGACGGGAGGGGGCGGGACGGGGCGGGGCAGGGCGGGGCGGGAGGGGACGGGATGGGGCGGGAGGGGACGGGGCGGGGCAGGACGGGGAGGGGACGAGGTGTTCCTGACCCTCAGAGAAGCAATGGTTCGGCGTTTTTCCTCCCGTCCTGTCCGCCCACATCCCAAAGGCGTCCGTAGCCATGGTGACGGGGTCAATATCACGTGTTCTGCAGTTGGGAAACTGAACCCCCCCCCCTTAAGGGTGGAATAAATTAGTTCCAGGGCGCGGGCCCGTCTTGTTTGAATGGTGCCCAGGTTAGCCTTGCCCCTTTGCAGAGAGTGGGGAGTGTCAGAGCGACACGTTCGGGGCAAGACAGTCCCCCGTCCCGTCCCATGTTTCGGCAGGAGATTAAGGACCCGCAGATCCCCTCCAGCCTGGCCCGGGGAGGGGGGGGGGGCAGCTGCCCTGATGAGGAACAAACTGTGCGTGAACAAAGCGCTCTTTGACACTGAGCTTGTCTTGCGTGGGAACACGCTTTAGTTTGACATAACTGACGGGGAGTTGTGGAAACAGCCACCTTGTGAATCTCCTGCAAGAAAGTGCAAATTGTCCAGCGACACTTGGGCCTGATTTTTTTGTGCTGATGCGCTGCAGCCTGGCTTGCTTTTAGCGGAACCAGGGGTCAGGAGACCTGGCGGAAAAGTCTTGTTGGTTTAAGGGGATGAACGTGTTTTTCTGTAAGCTCACCTCGCCTCTTTCATTCACAAAAAAGACACATTACTATACAGCGCATTCACACTGCGAATCCGTGATTACTCCCGGCTTAGATTGCCTTCATCGCCAGGTTTTTAATTATCAGGCTTTTTATTGGACGCCCGCCAGGTGCGGCGCGTTTTGATTCGCCGGCTGCAGATTCCTGGACATTTCCACGGCACGCTCTGAATTAGAGGGGCAACAGTAAAATTGATGAATACATAAATGATTGAAAACACAATGAAGCCAATCGAGGGTGCTCTCCGAGCGCAGGCCATTATCTCCGTCGCCTTGGCCGTGTAATTAATGGACTCTTTGTGGATGTAAGATTAACGGAATGAGGTCCCCCCCCCCCCCCCCCCCCTTTGATAAATTGCCGATAGACTAATGTTAGTGATCATGTCCTAGCTGGGTTCTTCGCCCATTGTAGCTACACATGATAAAACAAGAGATTTCCAGTCTGAACAACATTCAAGGTTAGTCAAGGAGACACATTTTCAATTGTTCATAAGAGAATCTTCTCGTATTTATTTGAGCCTTCAGAGAAACTGAAATGTTCTTTTTTTTGCACAATTTAGCCTGTCAAAACAGGTAAACGAGAGTTAAGAGTTAACATTTACCGACAGAGTGGCAACGATTATTTGTATTGCTCCGCGTTTACGATTACAATCAGCAACCAAAACAGGTTGATTATGTCACTGATCTGTTTATTTGGAATAGATTTGCACTCTGGAAGGGAGAAAGATTTAGAAACACTTTCTGTGGATGGCCTTTCAAAAAAGAGCCAGCACAACTCCTTCTTAAGAAATGTATAGCGTGTTTATGAGCAGTGCATGCAGTGTATTACTGTAAGCCACCACAGATTCAGCATGTTACATTACCGTGACATACAGTAACAAGTGAAACCTTATGCCCTTTTCTCTAGCTATCGAAATACCACATTATGAATGCCTATGTAGTGCCTGTGAAGTGCCTATGAAGCCACTCTGTAATGCTTATGGGTGAGTTACATAGCCTTTATGATGACTACTCACTGAACGCTCCAACAAAAACTGTAGTCTTTGCAATCTGCTGGTTGTACTACTCTACCATTATACTCTACCTTGAACCCTAAGACAGTAGTGAAATTAAGATATTTGCATGTTTATATGGCCTAAATTCAATTTATGGTTATACTGTATGTTCAGATAAGGCCATAACTGTAGTATAGCTTCGTAAGCATTATAGCTCCGTATATCATGGCACGAAATGAGGCATTTCTTCATGAGCACATTGTTATTTTTCAACACACAGAGCCAAACAAAAATCAATAATGCAAGCAGCAAACTGGTTCAGTATGTGTTAGCTTCTGCTCGCGCAGCAACCTCCACTGTAAAATCAGGAGAGCACCGACAAGCTAAAAAAAACAAACAAACAAACAAAGAAAAACATGCTGTTCGCCACTGTCTCTGTTCAACCCCCAGTTCAGGAGGCCATTTCAGTTTGTGCAGACAGACTTTGGGTGACCAGTTGTCCGGAGGATGTAGGGCGACACATACAGTGCAGTCCATAAGTATTTGGACAGTGACTGCTTTCACTCTGTACTCCAACGCATTAGGTTTGAAATAAAACAGTGAATAAGAGGTTAAAGTACACACTGTCACCTTTACCTTTGAGGGTATTTTTACATCTCCATTGGGGTAACTATGTATAAAAAGGGCTGTAATTCCTACACAAATCACCTGATATGGGTTATAAATTACCTCACATTAAAGCTAACAGTCTGCCCTTCAACCGCATGGTCATCGCTTCATTTCAATTATATTCCAGTGTGCTGGAGTACACAGCCGAAACAACACAAAATGTGCTTCTGTCCAGATACTTGTGGTCTGCACTGCAGATGCCCAATCAGCTGAAGTGGCTGCCTGATTGGCCAGTGCTGCAGCCACCCAGCTGCCCATCAAAACCCACCTGTTAGCCCGCCTTTTCAAGGACAGCACAGTGAGAATGTGTTTTTCTTCAGAAAAAAAAAAAAAAACCTTCAAATAGCTTGATGGCTCTAGATCAGTGGAAATCAACCAGGCTCCAGGAGATCCAGCGTCCTGTAGGTTTTCACTCCAGCCCTAGCAAAGCGCACCTTGTTCAACAGCTTGAGATCTTGTTGAGCTGCTAATTAGTAGAATCAGGCGTGCCAAATTAGGGCTGAACAGGGTTGGTTACCACTGCTTCACTGTTACAGAGCCTGTGTGTTCATGCAGTTTGAGTTACAGCAGAACAGAGACGGTTCAAAGGTCACCTTCATCTCAGCTGCCCACTGTGCTGTCCACTTTCTTATATCCAAACTGTGATACGAGAATATGGGTCACATACACATACGCATACGCGCGCACACACACACACACACAGACGCTCACACACACGCGTACACACACACACATTTATGTACACATGCATGCACGCATTTTCAGACGCACTCAGATTCCCTCTCTCTGTTTGTCTCTCTCACTTGCACAAACCTGCCTCTATCATAATTTCTGAAAGACAGAGAATAGTCTGCTTAAGTTGTAATGCGATCTAAATTAAATCGATTCAAGCACAGGAAATAAAGCGGTATTAGAGGTGTTTGCGTTGCGGTTCTCTCGTCCGCCAGGTGATAGGACCGTTACACTGGGCCTCGGGTGCTGGGAGGCATTCCAAAGCCGATGGCGATCCCGCACTGTGCCCAGATCAGCTGTGCAGAAGGTGTGCAGAACAGAGGCAGACCAAAGAGCTCCACCCCTGGCTTTGGACACCATCACTGGGTGAATATGCAAAAATGCAGCCCCCCTCCCTCCCTTCCTCTCCCAAACCTCCCGAAGAGGACTTGGCGTGAAACACCTGAGTCTCTCTCCCAATCGCGTCATCGCGGGCGAGCGGAGGCGTTAGTTATTTTGTATTCATGGAAGCGCCGTGCGCAGGGAAGGCTACTCACCGGCTGCTCTCGGGCACGCCCGGGCGCATTAGCTTCTGCGCCTTTCCGATTTTAGATTTTAAAAAAACCTGCTTTTGCGCGCGGGGTTCACAGTCAATAAACATATTCAAATGCCCGAAAAGAAAGGGGAGCCCACTCGAGGACCCCGGCTGGAAAAAAGGGGGGCGATGGGCCGGAAAAGTGGTTCCGTGACGCGGGACGTGTGGGCGCGCCCCAGTGCGGGCGATATTAAACAGCCCGAAATCCGGGAGGGAGCGGCGATGTAAAAAAAAAAAAAAAAAAAAAAACTCATCTGTGTCATTTACACTTCCCTAGGCGCCGCCGCCGCCGCGGCGAAGCGGAGGGCCTCTCCCGTGCTCCCGCGGGCAGAGCGAGAGAGAGAGAGAGAGAGAGAGAGAGAGAGAGAGAGAGAGAGAGAGAGAGAGAGAGAGAGTGACAGAGAGAGAGAGAGAGAGTGACAGAGAGAGAGAGAGAGAGAGAGAGAGAGGCTCATCTCGCCGCCGTCACGTACGCCTGCGCTGCCGATGACATCGTTTGCATCGCGCCCGGGAGCTTTGCGTTTTCCGAGCGAGTTCCCGCGTCTGTGGAGACGGTCGTCGCCCGCGCGCCGCGCGCAGTCGGGTAAGTCCCGGGCTCTGCCTGCCGTTCTGCTGCGTGGCGTTCATTCCATGCCCGCTCCACCATAACAAGGCCTATTTTCCACCAGGCGAAGGTAGGCGGTGTTTCTGAATCCCCCTTTTCTTCCCCCCATTTAACTCTCCGATGCCTCAGATTTATATGGAATTATGCAGAAAGCAGACTCCTCTTTTGCGAGCCCGAATAGGAAACCATTCTCGCACTGTTATAACTGCCCATTAGAATGCATAAAAGACTCAAAGACTCGCCATCCATCATCTCACGCGATTGTTCCTGGTCAGGGTCGTGCGGGTGGGGTTGGGGGTGTGGGAAGTTTGGAGCCTATCCCAGAATGCATTGGGCGAGAGGCAGGAGTACACCCCCTGGCCTCTGGCCTCCACAACTCCACACAGAAAGGCCCTATCCAGTGTGCAAACCCCAAACCTTCTTGCTCTAAGGTGACGGTGCTGTCCACTGCACCACCGTGCCATCAAAGATTGTATGAATGATGAATATGCAAATATGACAATTTACAAAAACAGTATTATTTTTATTATTATTGTTGTCACAACTTTAATAGCAATACCTATTGCTGATTGTGGGAAATATGATCTGAACTCCTGCATTAATAGGTGTACGGTATATGCATTTATTTTTTTAAGTGTAATGTTCAAACTAGCTGACTTTGAGGGAAGTAACTGCTAACATCCCTATTCTTGTGGTCCACTCAGCATTTGAACACAGTTTCCTTAATTCCTGGCACCAATCACGCAGTCGGAGAAGATAATCGTGTTTTGTGCAGCTGTGGTGTTTGATTACTGCTGAAGGGAGATGCTAGACTTGGCATCTTCTGGAGACTGCTTGGAGCCATATGACTGACAGGAGCTGTGGGCTGATAGGGGAAGTGTGCCTCAACCTTTCAATGCCAACCCCCCCACCCCCCACCACAAGGGCCCAAACGCACTGTCGGAAATTCAATTAATACATGTGTATGTCTGTATTAATATATTATTATTATTATTATTATCATTATTATTATTATCTCTCAGTGATCTATTGATGTTTTTTTTGAGAATAGATTTGTAAATTATAAATTATATTTTTTTCCCATTTGGGCCCACCCAGCATATTCCATTTTGGGCCTCTATAGTCCGAAAGGGTTGAGTCCCACCAGGGGCCTCGTTCTTCAACGATGCGGAGGAGAGAAGCGGTGCGATTATTGTGCCTGACACCCTAAAAACACAGAATGGAAAGACAGGAATTACATCACCACCGGGCTGTCACTCTGTTTGCAGGCATTGATCAACGACAAAAAAATATGCTTTCCGGTTTGTATTTTCCTGACCGTTGTTTGTAGACACGGAGCTGCTAGACGTGGTTTGAGCTGTCAGGCGTCGTATGACGAAACACGGGAAAAGAGCACTGCCTGTTTCCCCTCACGCGGAACCTAATTTCCGGAACCAATCTTAATGATTTTAGTGTGCCCTCTTAATAATCCAGCCTCAGTAGCAGGTGCCTTGAATTAGTCTGATGTCCACATACACATTCTGGTGATCCATTTGCATAAGTGAATTATCCTAGAATATCAAATAAGGTTGAGTTATAGATATATTATTTTACCTCAAGCCAATATAACCATGATAAATGTTGTTTCAGCATGCGTCATGATTGCCCTTTCGAAGCGAAAGACTGTTTAGCTGATGCGTTGCATGGATTTCAAGTTAAGCAGAAAAAAAAAAGTTAAGGCTAGTTAAGCAGAAAATTGTCCTACTGTGTGTTTTTCTTGAGAATAACTTGCAGAAATGCACAAAATGAACATTTGTGCTTTGCAAAGGACATATCTGTCCCTCTGGCGTTCATCGGTTCAACGACAGCTGCAGAATTAGTCGATATCTTAAAAATAATGTGCTGATGGCATAATTGAGCAAATTAATTTGCTGAACGCCCTGCTCAGTAAGTAGTTTTCGATAGCATGTTTTTTTTTCGGCCGCATTTCTTGGGCCACTAATCCAAATTTAGCTTTGACTAGCTTGTTTAGCACCAACAACTGCACATCGATAAGGTTGGCTTGGCTAAATTAACTGAGGATGCAAGCTAATTTCATGAAACTGCTTATGAGAAGAAAAGAAAAAAAAACACTTTTGAATAAGTTGAAAGTTGTCTTTTTTCCCCATCTGTCTATGGTAGCTTCATTTGTTTCGGTCATCTGAAAATAGCAGGTGACTTTTTTAAGTCACACTGTTAGTATTAACAACAAGCAGCAAGTATCAAATTCACAATCTGTCCATACATACATTACAGGCTGGGAAAAGCATGTAGTTCCTGAAATGCAGAAGTTTCTGAAGTTGTCTGCTGTTCTGCTCAAGAATTACACAAACGAATTAACAACAGAGCTCAGTGACAAACAGACTCATTCCCTGAAATTCTATCTATATATGACAAGCTTGTTATCTCCATTATGTATTTTTTTTTTTTTTTTTTGCTAGATTAGTTTAATTCTGCAAGTAAACTGTCATTTGATTTTAGAGTAACTGGGAAGCTAGCTAGCACACACGACACCTGTTTGCATGTTTTTACTAGCTGTCTTAAAAGGTTACAAGTCAATTAACAAATATATATATATATATATATATATATATATATATATATATATATATATATGTATATATATATAACCGACTACATGTTTGTACAGCCTGCTAACTCGCAACTGATATATTATCTCTGTTTATGCAATCTGGTAAAGTGACTTTTAAAACATAGTCATTATTCCATTAATTTTTTTTTTCAATGGTTGATGTTTTTTTATTTGAGGATTTTTCAATTTTACACTTAAAAAAACCTTTTTTTCAAAGTTTTAAAACAGTGTGAGAGAGTGAGGCAGGATAACCAGACCCCTCTTTCTGAGGAACGTCTGCCGCCTGTCTGCCACCTGACTGCCCCCCCCCCCCCCCCCCCCCCCAAAAGTGAGCCATGCCACTCCGCAGGGCGACAGACACCACGCCATTAGACTTTTTAACCCCTCTCTCTCTCTTTCCGTGAAAGGCCTTCTGCCTGCCTCCCTTTCCTGTTGGAATATGAAGGCTTTGGTATTACTTGGCCGAGAAAGATTCTCCTCATATTACCCCAGTTGATTAGCCTAATGCACTGTACATATGGTTCAAAAGACATTTATACAGAAGTGTGGTCTGAAATTAATTTATTAATTAATTAGTTTTCCCTTTTGCTTTTCTTTACCGCTGATCCCCCCCCCCCAACCCCATTTATTCTCCTGTATATGAACCACATTATCATCACAGTATTACTATTTGATCAATATTTAATCTAGACCAGTGTAATTAATATAGTGTGGAACCTTGCACGGGCGATAATTGATTCAGAGTATGGGCCGGAACATTACCATGCAGGCTCGTTTTTCAAAGAGAGACAAATCTGTGTCTGAAGGTTGTGCCCGTAGGTGTGTGAAATGGCCCGTAGTTTTACCTACCTGGGCCTGTACAGAGGAGTCTGGGTAATGTAGTCTCTGTGTCTCTCTGGTTTACTGGCTCACATACAGAGAGGGGGCATAAAGCCTAGGCCCAATTTTCAAATTGCATTTATTTATTTATTTTTCCCATGAAAGAGGTTTTTGCGAGGTTCTGCGTTATTATACGATGGCACTGTGGACACGGTGGCCAGTCTGGCCTGCTCTGAATTACAGGGCAGTCATGTGTCTGCTGAGGCGGACACACGGGGGCGCATTGAATCTCCCGGGAATGAAGCTCTGGGAAAACTGTGTGCTTCCTCAGGAATGACTGGGAAAACTGTGTGCTTTCTCAGGGATGACTGGGAAAACTGTGTGCTTCTGCAGGAATGACTGGGAAAACTGTGTGATTCCTCAGGAATGACTGGGAAAACTGTATGCTTCCTCAGGAATGACTGGGAAAACTGTGCTTCCTCAGGAATGACTGGGAAAACTGTGTGCTTTCTCAGGGATGACTGGGAAAACTGTGTGCTTCTGCAGGAATGACTGGGAAAACTGTGTGATTCCTCAGGAATGACTGGGAAAACTGTATGCTTCCTCAGGAATGACTGGGAAAACTGTGTGCTTTCTCAGGGATGACTGGGAAAACTGTGTGCTTCATCAGGAATGACTGGGAAAACTGTGTGCTTTCTCAGGGATGACTGGGAAAATTGGAATCTGTATCAGCTGCTCCAGGTATTGAATCAGAGCCTGGGCCTTTCCGTGTTGAGTTTGCATGTTCTCCCCGTGTCTGCGTGGGTTTCCTCCAGGTTCTCCGGTTTCCTCTCACAGTCCAAAGACATGCAGGTAGGTTAATTGGAGACTCTAAACTGCTCATAGGTATGAGAGTGTGAAGTGTATTCCTGCCTCTGGCCCAAAGCATGCTGGGATAAGTTCCAGCATCACCCTCAACCCTGCCCTGGATAAGCGGGTATAGATAATGGATGGATGTCCTGTATCAGCTGCTACAGCATTTACATAAACTGTCATGGGCAATTGAGGAAAATAAATTACTGTGATCATGAATATTATGATGATGATGACATCTACTATTAGTTTTATTATTATTATTATCAGTAGTCGTAGCAGCAGTAATAGTAGTAACAGTAGTATTTGTAGTAGTAAAAGTAGTAAAGGTAAAAAAATAACTGCACTAGTTAGCCAAAGCAAACAGGCGCCTATTGGATCACCCTCAGCGACAGCTGTCGGCACACCACAGTTTTGCAAATCGACGCTACTGCAGGTCTTCATTACGACTTTTAACTGCCTGGCCTTTGAATTTTCCCTAGCGGGCCACCGTAGTGCTGGTTTTGCCAAACGCTCGTGAGCCGCTGCGCGCTCGCTAGCGGCGCTAATAGCTCCGTTAGCCGCCACCACCGCGGCTGCAGCGGTGTCACCGGTCGCCGTGGCGATTTTGGCTGCATGATACGCGTCCCTGAAGTCCCGGTCTTCATTAACTGGCTCTGGACCACAGAGAGGCGTTTTCTCTTTCTTTCTTTTTCTGTGTGGGTGGCTGTGAGGGGCCTTTTTTCATAAAACGAGTTCAGAGCAATTATCCAGGCAGTGAGAGACGGACTAAAGACCTCCCACGGCCTTTCCCTCGCACTGCCAGAAAACGCTCGCTTTTTTTCTTCCCCCGTTTCATTTCTTTTTAATCTTCACTGCAGAATCTGACTGATTATGTATTCAGAAGATATTTATAAAGAATATCATGCAAGATATATGAGATATGGATGCGTTTCAGCACAGTATCTGTCTGTACACGATGTATTGATATAGTTAAGTGTCAGCAGAGGTTTAAAGTCCCAAGGTCAGAAAGTAAACCTCAAGCCATGTGTTTCTTTACCCGTGAAGTCAGCCAGCTGATTTCACCAATTAGTTCTAGCTCCTGTCTGAGGAATTGTGCTAATTAGTAAATCCTGGTGATTGGAACAAATTATTGGAGAGGACTTTTACTTTCCGAACCTGGATTTTCCCTGAATCTTTGAATTTCAGGTTTATAAAGCTTTTCAGTAGGTAACAGGTACGCTGTTTTTAATCTGAAAATTAGAAACACATACAGTAGTCATATTAAAGAGCAACTTTGCGTGACACAAGAGTGTACTTAAATTGTCCACTTCCCAATACAGTATGCTTTCCCACTGTACACTGAACTCTTAATCAGCTCCAGTTTGTCCTTGGATATGTTGTTAAGAACAACTAATCGCTGGAGTCAGTGAGGATGATACCGAAGCATAGCTTTACATCGTGAGCGTGGTGCTAACATAATGCACATCTGTTCTGTTCCTTATTAATGAGATACACAACCTGTACGGGTCATATAACTAGACATAAAATGGTGTAGCACTACGTCACAGGTCATGTTAGTAAAGTGAAGGTCATATCAGAAAAGTAAAGGTCATATTAGGAAAGTGAAGGTCGTATTAGTAAAGGTCATATTAGTAAAGTGAATGTCGTATTAGCTACCAAGTCTTTAGGCATGAGCAACCTGGATATCTGACAAGACGGTTTCTGCTCTGTGCGTTCAGCATAAATGTAAACGTGATCTCTGATGGAATCAGGATTTTAGTGTTAAAATAACACAGAATTTTACTGTGTGGCCAGTGTCTTCTGACACTAATGCACACTTTAATAGAACCAAATCCATGTTCATTTTCACTGAGAGGGTCAAAGGTCATACACTTCACACTGTGCGTGTATGCAGCTGGAGTGTAATGTGAACAAGCATTTACGCTGAACATGGCAGGCTGGAAACCTTTCAGCGAATGATATTTAAGCCAGTCTTTATTTCTACCGCTAACTTTCAAAACAAGCACATTCTGAAAAGGTGAGATTAATTTAAATGCTAATTGTGCACAGTGGTAGGTCGCGTTGCCCTTGTAATTTGATTACTTTACATTATATCGTCTATTAAGCTTGAGGTGCGTGTATTTGAAAACACACACACACACAAGTCTCGCCTGCTGTAACAAGATAAAACATATCGTCAACACAAGGATGTATTAATTTGAAACATTTGAAGCGCCTAATATTATGTCTGCATGTCACCATATAGCACGTGTCACACATTCTTGTTCCGTTTTATTTTTCTTCTACCGTTCACGTAAGACAGAGTTGCTTGGAGGAATTTTGGAGAGAAAAAAAAAAACATTTATAACCGGCTGCATTGTCTCCTTGGCTTTCTCCACTCTGATTTATTTTCATTATGGCGGTTCCTCGGTGTGTGTGTGTGTGTGTGTACGATTGAAATTGCCACTATAATCCGCAGCCGGGTGACACGGAGGAGCAATCGCGCGACGCGTGTGTGTGTGTGCCGTACCGCGTGATTGAATGCGTGTCCCCGTCAGGGTAAGGTCAGCGTGAACCGGTGGGAGAGGTGTCCAATAACAACTAATATCAGATGTTGTGCGTAGTCGTTCCCCGGGGGAAACACTCATTATGGGTCACAGGGTGAGCTAATGGCACCCAGGGGGAGGGAGATACAGTCACTCCAGCTGACCATGTGACACCGTACTGCATGTGCTGTGTCTAGATAAACTCACCCCAGCTGACCGTATAACACTGTACTGCATGTGCTGTGTCTAGATAAACTCACCCCAGCAGACTGTATAACACTGTACTGCATGTGCTGTGTCTAGATAAACTCACCCCAGCTGACTGTATAACACTGTACTGCATGTGCTGTGTCTAGATAAACTCACCCCAGCTGACTGTATAACACTGTACTGCATGTGCTGTGTCTAGATAAACTCACCCCAGCTGACTGTATAACACTGTACTGCATGTGCTGTGTCTAGATAAGATCATTCCTGCATACTATAATGAACAGGAATGTGTCCATTAATTATTATATCGCGTAAATAAACGTGAAGTGTCTTTCCTGGGAGCTGTTCGGCGCTGCTCCAGTTGCTGTTCTGTGAGTGTACAGAATCATGTTCTGCTCTGTGAGGGATTCTCCAGTGGCAGGGAGCGTATAGCTCAGAGCAGGGGAATCTGTCACCCGTATGTATTCCACAAAGTGACCCATTAATCATGCTCATGCCTGTCTCATCATAATTCAGTGAACAAGCACACACTCTCTGTCTCTATCACACACACACACACACACACACATAACACACGTGGACATGCACATACATACACACACACAGAGGCACAACACACACACGCACACACACATGCATGCACGTACATACATACACCCACAGAGAGGGACAACATACACACATGCGCACTCAAACACACAGAGGCACACACACACACACACAGTCACACACCCAGCACTCTCATATACAGTACTGCCTCTTCCTTCCTTCCTTGGCTCTCTCCTGCTAAAGAAAAGCATAAATAATTTTTGACGAACTGACACGGTGGTTTACGCCCCCTGTCAGCGCAGGGAATTGTGGGTCCATTTAAACGCACCCCGAGGGCAGCGCCGAGCCGCGCCCTCCTTCACGCCGCGCGTACGACGACAGGCCCGGCGACTCCGGAGAACGTTCCGGCAAAAAGAACGCTGTCGTCGCGCCGGGCGCACCCAGAGGCGGCGCTGAAATCCCACACGTGTAGCCATCGTGCGAAATAAAGACGCGATGCAGCCTCCCCCCGGGGATGAACAACGTTTGAGGAGGTGACTGTGTGAGGTCCGAGCGCCGATTACAGAACGACACCTCCATAACCATCGGCCAGTAACGGCTGCAAACGCAGGATGTGATGCGATGCGTAGTGATGAATCACGCTGGCTCCCACGGACCCCTGAAGGACTAGCGCTCGATACAGGTTCTTTTACTTTCGCCCGTTCCCCGTGCCATTTGCTTTTATCTCAACTTCATTACTGTACCCCTGCGGCCACGACTGCATTAATTTGATATTATGAAGTAAATATTTTATAAAAGTTTTTTTTCTGACGTCTTGACTTTGTATAGCCCGGAGCGGTGTGCTGAGTTATGATATGGATTCGTACGTTATGCCAAATGCATGTGAAATGGATAACTGATCTTCCTGCATGGCTTTGGGGATATGATGAGGAGTTGGCCGGCAAAGAGATATGAACCTCTATAATCTGGTGCAGCCCTGCAACACTGCTTCTGTCTCTCTCTCTTTCTCTCTCTCTTTCTCCCCCTCTCTCTCTAACTCTCCCTCAAATTGAAAATAACATTTATTTAAAGGGAACAACATTACCGAATGTATCGATTGAATGCTAATACAGCAGAGGTAAAAAGATGCGTTCATGACACACACAGAGTCACTACCCTGTCCCGCAGACTCATGCTGCACTGCCAGTGTGACTGTCAGGCTTTTCCCCTAATAAATAAGGGGAGTCATTTATCATTTAGAAGATTTTTTAAAAACTCCCTTTATCTGCCCCCTCCCCCCTCCCCCCACCTCTCAGTCACACTGGCACCACCCTCCTTCCCTCCCTCTCTCTCTCTCTGCTTCTTGAGTTTGTCATTTCTTTCTTTCTATTTTTTAATAAGCCGGTCTGTAATATGTTATGTATGCTTGTGACAGGGTGAGTGCAGTTATATCACCAGTACGAAACGCTGGCTGATTCCAAATAGTACAGCATGAAATTGAACATGAGAAATGTAGGAAAGTCGCATACATTGTGTGTGTGTGCGTGTGTCTGTGTGTCTGTGTGCGTGCGTGCGTGTGTCTGTGTGCGTGCGTGCGTGCGTGCGTGTGTCTGTGTGTGTGTGCGTGCGTGTGCGTGTGTCTGTGTGTGTGTGTGCACTTGCATGTGTGTGTGTGTCTGTGTGTGTGTGCGCACTTGCATGTGTGTGTGTGTGTCTGTGTGTGTGTGCGCACTTGCATGTGTGTGCATGTGTCTGTGTGTGTGTGCGTGCGTGTGTGTGTGCGTGTGTCTGTGTGTGTGTGCGTGCATGTTTGTGTGTGCGCACTGGCATGTGTGTGTGTGCGTGCGTGCGTGCGTGCGTACGTGCATGTGCGCACTGGCATGTGTGTGTGTCTGTGTGTGTGTGTGCGTCTGTGTGCGTGCATGTGTGCACTTGCATGTGTGTGTGTGTGTCTGTGTGTGTGTGTGCTCGCGCGAGCGAGCGCACCTGAAGGTTTGTGATTTGGGAATATATTAGTTCAGGTTTATTTGATCATTAAAAATGCATATAAAGCTTCTCCAATTAAAGACAGACATAAGCATATGGGCGAAAAAAAGCAGACACTCAAAGCAATTAAAGCAACCCATAGCCAGCCTCATTAAACTGCATGAGAGGCAGAGAAATGTATTTATATTATTTAAAAAACATTGCGTATTACTTTGTGGTAATCAGACAGACTATTCGATTAGCACCTCTTCAGTGCCATCTTTAAAGCTTTTTTTCAGAGAAGTTGTATTTCAGGCAAAACCTTTCTCTGTGGAATGAGGGTCAGTCCATCTCATTTTTTTTTTTGGGGGGGGGGGGGGGGGGCGGTCACAGATGGCCGATGTCTCCCATGGGCTTAGGAGGCCTTCAGGAGCTCAGGCGGCAGTGGTCTCACCTGCAGGCACACACACCTGAGACTGATGAGCAATTAGCCCAGGTGCGCCCACCTGTCCTCATCAAGCCTATTATAAAACCGGTGACCTGCTGTTCTTTGCGCTTTGCTGCTGTTACTAGGTTTGTAGGTGTAAGTCTCCGTCGGCCTATGGGTTCGTTATAGTTTTGACTTTACGGTCCTATTTTTAGATTTTTTTTTCGTTACAAAGTCTTAATTGCGTTGCACTTGTAACGCACGAGCAGTAATGAGAACAGGAGCTGCTGTTCCCTCCCACCGCACCTTCCCCAGTTTCCCGCGTATGGTTAGGTTTACTAATTGCAGCGTTCTTCCCGCACGAGTCTCAGGGGTAATGCCTTTCCTCGTGTTTAAGTTCCACTCCCCAGGGTCCTCTCGCGCCTTCCAGAGCCCATAATTATAACATCCCGTCAGGTGCGCGAAGCGCGCATTATTCAAGTTAAACGCCCGTCCACGTCAATGCCAAACCGTGAGGAATATCATTGATTTGCGCTTCGTAGTTAAGTACTGAGCATGCGAGTCTCCAAGGTCAATCCACTTTATTCTCCCTTAATTTGCCTCTTTTTCTCTGGGGAATTTAATATTTACTTTAGTTGTGCTTTGCTATCTATAAACGGCACATGTGCGTGTGCAGTTTTCTATTTCTTTTAAAATATAGCCTACTCATTCAGCGGTTCCAATTAGCAATGTGCGTTGCATATACAGGCTAACCGTTGGACTTCATGAAATCATCAGTACACTCTAAAGCAGATTTGGTCCCTCTACCACTTTCGGCTGAAAACCACCCCACCATTTAAGTTTCTCGATGTGCACTCTTAAAAACGCTTATAGGGGGAGTGGAAATAAAAATGGTTTTTTTAAGGGGCCACAGTATACTTCATGTGTATGAGATGAGCAGCGCTTGGCTAAGATCAGAGTGCCATCAAGTGGTGGAAAAGGGAACTGTTGGTTAAAAACCGTCCTGTGGTAAATCTGGTTTAGTACTTCGTACAGATGCTGTGAAATATTTGTTTCTTGAATCCATTCGGTTTACTCGGTCTCTCCAAGAGTGCGTTTGTTCATATTAATCAGGGACAATCTGTAAAATTAAGTATATTGCCCTTTCAGAAGTTTGAGAATGCAATGTGTCTCGGCACACGTTTTGAAAGAAAATGAAAAGGTGTTCTGGTCATTTTAGTTGGGTACATCTAACACCTAATCTGTAATTATGATTCAGGCTTTTTCTGAAGTGAAGGATTCTGGGAATGCAGGTCAGAATGCTAAGGTAGATTTTAATCTTGGGCCGCTGTTCTCACCTTGGTTACCCAAGTGCAAAACGTCAGCTTCTCAGACTCAAACCTCTGGACGGCTGCAGATCAGAAGTCTGTGCAGGAATTCATATTAAGCGGTTATATTGCTTGGATTGACCTTGCATTACCATTGATACCCTCTTGGGGGCCCCGTAGGCACTGCATTAGTGCAATCACCTGACTAATGATGGGTAATTGTGACCCTTAAAAGCAACTCTGTTTCCAAACACTTGGAGAGGAAGAGAAGGAAAAGTTTGTCAGGCTACGCTAAGATGAAGTGGTGCAGATCAGTGACACAAATTACTTTCTGAGCTGTGTGAACACCAAGAAGTGTGTCATATCTGATTTGGGCCACTTCCATATGCGGTCCTAGATTGGATGCATATCAAAATCTGTGGCCATGGGACCACTGTGAGAAGTGTCAGATTGGAATAAATGTGTTTTTTTTTAACGTCACACTTCGCTGCTAGGGTGCAGATCACTACTGTAATCACTCCCGTGGCCTTCCTCCTCCTCCTCTCCCTCATCCTGAACAGCAAATAATCTTGGGCTGAGTCCAGAACAGCTTACTTACCCACTGAGAGTAAAAGTTGTATGCAATGTGTATAGGCTACTCAACAGTCAGCAAGTAAGCTGTTTCAGCCATGGCCCAACACTCACACTACATTTTTGTTTGTTTCCATGATGGACTGTCTTGCAAATATATTTATTATTATTATTATTATGATTATTATTATTATTATATATTTTTTTTTGTTAATGCATGCATACAGGTTCTTTCAAGGGAGAGGTCTATTCACACTTCTGTCAGTTATGGGTCACATGCATGAATGTGAACAGTCAATGCAAAATAAAAATCTTAGTAACTAGCCTTAGTCACTAATAGATAAAAAGAATCTGAACTTGAGTTTGCTTCATTGTAATCCACAAGGTGGTCTGGGCAGTGCCATGTCCAGGCTTTTTTTGACTGGAGGAACCGCTGCCTTGAAGGAAGGTCCAATTTGCCAATCACAGCTCATGGTTTTGGGAGTGGCACTAGGGGTGGCCTATCAGAGTCCAGTGGCGGACCTGGCCACCCCCCAAGTCAGGCGCCTGTCTCTGGGAGCCATGGAAACAGTCTAAAACTGCTGTTCTGTTTGCAGAAAATATTGCCGGTCCTCATTAAATGACGAGGAGTTCTGATTAGCAGGCGTCTGAGGACCGAAGGGCATGTTTTGGTCTCTCTGCCAAATTTTCTATGAGGCAAATGCTTTCAAGGGAATGTGCTTATCTCCAGTGAATGTAAGAACTACCCTGATGTTTTCCCCCCAAGATAATTAGCATATTTTTGCATAATCAATAATTGGGGAGCTTGGAATGTTATTTTGCATTAACGTCAGCATTTTCCAGTTCCAAGGGTATTAGACTATATTAATCAAACTGCAGTTTTTTTTGTTGAAAGTTTTTAACATGGCTATAACATAAGTTTTGTGTTACACAGTAAAATTCCTAGCGCTGAAATCAACTCTAAAAACATCTCCGTGGGTCCCGGAGGGACTAATAAGTACTGTTTATTTTACACATTGAACATTTTTCTGTGTACAAAGGATCACGTCAGCCCATTTTGCACCCCAGTCAGAGCGCAAACGGTACATTTCTAATCAGAGAGCACAGCCACGTATCACATTTGTTTCTGAACAGCGCATTTATATGCGTGTTATTCACTGATCACAAAGAATCATGTTGATTTTTTTAGGCCTTCTCTTCTTTTCGGTTCTGTTTATTTTGTGACTCATCTCTGAATCGATGATGTCGTAGCGTGAGAGGGAAGAGGTGCCGCGAGCGCTGACCTGCTAATGCACGCGGCGCATTAGCTCTGCTGCTAACGTGGCCCGCCGAACGCCGTGGAACAGCTTGTTGCATTTCGCGAGGCGTCATTTCAACGGAATACTTGCTCTCAATTCAAAAGCTCGTCTGACCGAAGACAGCGCCGGCATGGTGGGTATGTGGTCACTCAAATTTCAGCGGTGATAGTCGTGGTCTAACAGCCCTGCAATGAGCGAATGAAATGCGCTCTTATGCTCTCGTGCAGAGCTTTGTGGTAGAGAGAGACACTACCAGCTGATCTATTAAAAGTGCCCCCCCCCCCCCCCCCCCCCCCCCCCTTCCTTGTTGTCACTTCCCTGCCAGGTAAGCTATGAGTGTTTCTAAACCAAAAAAAGTGTTCTGTACCTGAACAAAAAAGATTTTCTCATTTAAAATCCTCAATTCCAAATAGGTCATTTTACGTAATCTAGAATTTCAGGAATCATGACCCTCCCTGGACTTGAATGTTGCTCTTGAAAAATGAACAGTGCCCTATTGGGAGCTTTTAGCCGCGTTTCCACCGCAGGAACTTTACCCCGGAACTAGGAACCTTTTGAGGAACTCAGTGCGTTTCCACCGCAGGAACTAGGGTCTAAATTTAGTTCCGGGGGCTTTATTTTACCCCCAAAAAAGTTCCTGCTTGGGGGGTAGTACTTTCCGAAAGTACAGGAACCTTTTGGGTGGAGCTTGCAGCGCTGAACATTTCTGATTGGTCGAGTACTCGCAGCATTTTTTTGTGTTTATTTTCAACCGCCATGTTTAAAAATATGCAGCCGCAAACCGATTTATTTTCATAATAACTTCAAATCAAACTTGTATGTTATGCGGCGCAGTAGCCTAGTTTTGGTTATAGCCTGCCAACGTCTTTGAATTATAACGTGTGCTCTTCTGTTCTTTTCTTGCTTTAGTATTCGTTTTATAAAATGCTAAGCATTCGTGCTGGGACAGCATATTACGTACCAAAACATTCAAAAGGATTAATTCGGTTGCTGAATATTTTCTTCCGGATTTTCTTTGTTAGCCCGTTGTAATTGACTCAAAACGTTTTATACAGTTATGTGAGGTATGCGGTAGTTCTGCGTAATTCACATTGGTGATACAGTAAAAGCAAACTGGAAATCACCTTCCGCACTTTTTGTCATGGTAAAATAACAGGTTAATTCTAGTAGTCGTCCCTTTAGCTTTTTCAGACTGCCTTGATTTTACTCTGCCATTCTTCAATTCCACAAAAAGACCAGGAAGACTATGGGCTAATTTATGGTGCATGGTTCGCATCTGGAGGGCACACTTCGCTGCACGGCTAGCAGTAACTTCGAAGGAAAGCAAACGGTGGCTGTACCACTGCTAATTAAAATTTTCACGCAAGTCCGAGTTTTCGTTCTATTCTTGTCATTTTGCGATTAGCCTATATGGAATTGACGATGAGAAAGTAATAAAACAGCAAATTGTTTACAACGTGTGCATGTTTTCTGCTGTTGTTGCCAGTTATACTGGAAATGTGAATGCATTCTGTCGCCTCGGATGTCAAGACATGAAAGTGAATGTTCGCATAAAAACATCATGAATGTGTTTGAGAGGATATATAGAACAGTTACAATCTGACTATTGGCCTGTTATATCCTATTTGTTGCATAACAACGGTCCAAGTTCAACTACCAACGACAGTTTTGCTTGACAACGGTAAAATATGCCCAAACGGCTGCAGAAGAATATTTCAATTTCAGGTGATTAAATCGATAAAAATCAATAAATACAAAAGTAACCATATATAGTCATTCTTGGTAACCCGTTGTATATAAGTGGAATAAACCCCTCCGGGCTGTCCCGGTTATTAGAAAATAATGTAGGCTACTTCGGTGGTAGTATGGGGTTACAGAAGAAATCATAGGACAGATGGGCCGACGACAACTTCGCTTTTTCATACGTCAGTGGGCTAATTTGCCTAATCTTCGCGGAACTTTAGACCGCGGTGGAAACGCAGGCAACCATCGTTTGAAGGAACCTTTTAGTTCCTGGAAAAGTAGTTCCTGGGACTAAAAGTTCCGGGTAATTTGGTGGAAACGCGGCTTTTGTTTACATTTGCGTTATACATGTATTTTGTACTTTGAAGAACAAATACCTGTTAAGAACTTCGTAATCTTAGTTTTTTTTTCTATTGGTATTTTGCTTATGTCTGTATTTCTATAGTTTATTATGTTATGGATGTTTCCTCTGTGAGTTTATAGTTTGTATTTTGGTTTTAAGCTGGAACAGTTCACTGGGGTTACATGGCTGGTCTGGGATTTTTTCTGAGCAGGTCTCGCCCTGTTGTTTATGCCAGTCAGGATAGGTGGACAGCCTGCATTTTTGTTCTTTTTCATCACAAGTTGCTTTGGATAAGAGCATCTGCTTATTTGACGTCCTTGGCACCAGTAAATATAGACCTGGTCCACTGTTGCCGTGCGCTCTTTGCATAAATATGAGTCACTCAGTACAGTCGTGTAGGGCGGGCCAAAGCGTCTGAACTGTTAGGAGCATTCGGTGGCTGTCTGCTAGCACACATTATCCTTTTCATTGCAGTTCACCGAGGTTTCTTCGTAAGTGGATATTACAATTGGATGGCATAAATTAGATCATGCAAATATATGTAAATGTGTTCTGGGCTCGAACGCGAACCTTGGACAGATTTGCTGATGGAAGGGGTAAAGGGGCTTAATTTCTGTCCTTCCGACTATCCATCTTCATCTGAGTGGCGCGCGGCCGTCGGGGAGTAGGCTGTTAGTTGTCAGGGGGAACCTTTCCGGATTTTTCCAGGATGATTTGTCATTTGAAATAACCCTACATGAAAATGATTAGTAAAGTAAACAATAATTATGCCGCGCAGTTCGCGGGATGATTGATGGCGTTTTAGCCGCGGCCAATCGCAGAGCTCGGAGGCTTAGCCACTGAGAGCCGGGACTCTTCATAAGAGAATTCCCCATCGCCGCGATGTTCGCTTGCGGCGGGGCATAGTCACGGGTTTTATGTCGTTAAGTTTTATAGTCCCCACATGTCAGTTACTCCTCAATTTAATTTGATAAATGGCAGAGACCAGCGATGGCCCCATCCCGCCAGTCTTCCTTCCATCTGAGTGCAGACCGGAGATTTAGCTTAATACGTTTATGTTCATAGAGGTGACTTGAAATCTTATTAAAGTAGATGTATTGGGGCAGTTTAATATGTGCACTTCCTAGTACAGGCGTTTACAACCCTGTATCTTAAGGTCAGCCCAACGCGTGATTCTGCAATTTGTACCAACATTGAAGAGAATTTTTAAAAAGATGGAACTGGAAGTAAGCCTTTTTTATTGATGGACAGCAAGGATGTCTGTTGGTTATTTTCTTCAACTTTAGTTCATTTAGATGTTGATGCTTTGTAGAGATTATTTTCTGTCAAATTTAATTCAGGGACGCCATTTGCTTGGATATAGAAAATATTTAAATATCGATTTGTAGAAGGTCATTTATTTAACACACGTTATGTTTTAACTGTTATAATGACATGTCAGGGGGACGTTATGTTATTATAAGCGGAGGATCACGTGGGCCACTCTCATGGTGGATATTCAAGGTATTTATGAGGGACCAATGATCAGAATCACCCTCTAAATTTAGCCTACATTTTACTGCATTATATTCTTACTTACAGGCAAATATTACCGTTTGATATTTGGAGTCACTGCAAATTAGAGATCATATCCTGGATTTCTTTTAGTCCACTAGATGTCAGCCTTACTCTTTTAAAATATTTACCTATTTTTCAACAGGTTTTTATATTTTCAAAATTTCACATTTGGTAACTTGATATTATAAAATGACAATCTAAGATGACTTGATCAAGATCTCACTTGATGAAATGCAAGGGAGACCGAATTTCTAACCTCTCTTATGGAGAAGAATAAATGCAAGACTGCTCTTTTGGAGAAAAATGGTTCCTAACTCATCCTTAATAAAGCCTTATCAAGATTACTGTACATAGACTATGTCATTAATTACACACAACAGAATGTCTCAAAAAAAAAAAAAATCTCCTGCATCATTCACCCACATTGCAAGAAAAGCAATTGAATTTCAGTTTTTAAAAAAACCTTATGTCACTCATGTCCAGGAGGTGTTGCTGAACTGACAGAATGCCGCTGTCATGAATCTGATCCTTGCTGCATGTGTGCATCAGATAACATGCATGTCGAAGGCCACTGATTCAGGGCCGATGCTGTCTGTTTGCCAGGAGCGTGCGGACGAGACTCTCTTGCTCCCCGTCCTGCTCTTGGCGGTCGGACAGGCCGACCAGGGCGAAGGGTTTGCTCTTCTCCTCGGTCCGATAGAAGGGGCAGGCTTTCAGGTGCTCGGACATCGAGGGCGTTCGGTCGAAGGTCCACCGCTCCACGGGGGAGAAGAGGCTGCTGAACTGCCACACCTGTGGAGAGGGAGGGGGGAAGAAGACCTTCACTGGGGAAAAGGTAGAGAAAATGGAGTAGGGTGCCACTTTCACCAACTCTAAGATTGTTTTATCATGCTCAACCCCTGCTCGCCCCCACATTGCCACTTTGTCTTGCCAGTTTAGAATGCCTAAACCAGACTGGGGCTGTTCCTGGAGATCTAACGTCCTGTTGGTTTACACTCTAACCCTAACAAAGCCACACCTCATTCAACTGCTAGAGCAGGGCTGCCCAACCCTGTTCCTGGAGATCTAACGTCCTGTAGGTTTACACTCCATCCGTAACAAAGCTACACCTCATTCAGCAGCTAGAGATCTGGATTGAGCTGCTAATTAGTAGGGTCAAGTGTGGCAAATTAGGGTTGGAGGAACAAGGTTGGGCAGCCCTGGCCTAAACCTGTCAGCACTCATTGCTACAACTTCTGTCAGAGAAGCAGAGGCGGACAATCCAGGTCCAGAAAGTACTAGTCCTCCTCAGTGTTGTGTTCCAATCACCTGGATTTACTAATCAGCACAATTCCTCCACCAGGAGGTAGAACTAATGAGTGAAATCAGCTGTCAGTGAAATCAGTGTTCACGGGTAGAAGAAACACATGGCAGGACTTTTTCTTTCTGACCCCTGGACTTTACACCTCTGCAGACAAGCATGTGCTGTTGTGATGCATGTGATGTCAGCTGACGCTTCTCAGCACACCGTGGTTTGCAAGGTCAGCTTGCATAGACATGAGTTGCAGGAGAATGTGCAGTTCATGTGCAGCTGGGTCTGTACAGTCAGTAATGGCATGGTCCAGATTTGATACCAGACTGTGGGGCCCGTCCATGCTCTAGAACAATGTCTTAACAGACTTCAGACCATGGGACCCATCCACGCACTAGAACAGTGCCTTAACAAACACCAGATCATGGGGCCCATCCATGCCGTAGCACAGAGCCTTAACAGATACCAGACCTTGTGACCCATCCATGCACTATAACAGAGCTTTAAAAGATACCAGACTCTGGGACCCATCCATGTACTAGAACAGGATAAGGTGCCACAAATTTGTCAACTCCAAATAAACAATCTGCTAAGTCTAAAGACTACACTTTGTGAAAACGAACAGTCACTGTGATTTCCCCCCCTTTTTGTTCTGCTGTAAAGCTGATAGAGAGTATGGCTCTACTGTTGGCCAAACTCTTTCATGGCAGGAGACCAGCCTAGAACCGTTGGCTGTCTCCCGCCATGTTACAGTGAGGGTGCTGAGTGGCAGCGATGTCATGTTTGCATTCCCGTTGACTGAGGTCAGCGGCTGTTAACTACACACCCGTTTCCTGGCAACCGGCGCTAACAGTCAGAGCTATCGCCCTGGAGCTTTCCACGTCTTAGCAGAGCGTGGCTACTGGGCTTCCAAATTCCACTGGCAGTTTAACACAGTCCTGCTTCAATAAACTGTCGTTTTAACATCGCCATTGTTGTTATTTGTTTATTTTGTTAAACCTCAGTTGTGCTTTCAGCTGCTTTTTTTCTCTTGGCCAATTTAAGAAGGAAACATATTGGTTTGATTACATGTGACTCTAGGAGTTTCTTTTATGGTCTTATCAAATGAAGAGCGACGTCTCAGTTCGGTTGGGGGTCTACGTTTACTGCTTGTGTGAGATACGATCCAATCTGAGATAACAGCTTCCACGTGCACCTTAGGAACCATTGCTTTAATTGGTCCAAACAAACATATCTGCATTTTCACTGGTTCCCTCCCTGTGGACTGAAGCGTAACTCTTTGGAAGCTGTAGATATGAGGAAGAGAGCAGAGTTTTTGCTTTTCTGCATAATCGTGGCACATGTTCTGCATTAATTTTGCCCTTTGTGTGCTTGTATTTTCAGTTTCTTTTAAAGATTTTAGGTAAGTATTTCACAAATCCTTTTGGCAGCCCAAAGGGAGGTATTTTTTAAGTGGCTGTTTCTGTGAAAATTTGTTTTTGATGCATTCTATCAAATTAATTTAGTTCAAGGGAGTTTTGTTGGCTGGACCGCAACAGCGGGGCCAGCCCTACAAACGCGAATGACTGTGACTGACTGAGTGACTGAGTGAGTGATGAAGTTACACCATTGGTCGGCCGGACCAGCCATATACTAGGTTTTGACCTGGTGTTCTTTTGAAAAAACATCAGCAGCTATTCGCAATCTGTGGCTGAAAGCCAGGAAAGCCAGAGCAGGCATTAGCCATTACCAGGTGCAGACTGGGTCCGGCTGACCCAAATACCTGCAGAGCACAGCGCTATCGCAAATATAGACCCGTGTTTGTTTTTATGGTGCCAGTTACCGACAGAAAGCACGCAGTGTAATGGTACCCCTGTGGGGACCTCAGGAGCAGGAGAGTTTATCACGGAGTGAATGTCAGCGATGAGCAACGTGAGCCAAGGTGAAGGCCGTAACGAATGCCTCACAGCGTCTGCACTCTGAGAAGGAGTGGGGTTCGAACAGCCATCCTGACAGGAGCTCGGTCTGGGTCAAGGGTGCTTTGTCGGACAAAACGGGCCGATCTGGGAGCTTTCACACTTCTCACGCCTGCTACAGAGGGTTCCAGAAGGGTTTTCAAGCCTGCCTCAGAGGGTTCCATAAAGAAGGAAAAGGGGTTTCCCTGTGGAGACAACCCAAAGCACCCTTATTTCTGAGAGCGTACCTCCTAGCTAGTGGCAGCAGTTGAGTCAGTGGCCACGGAAAAAACAAATTCAATGGTGAGCACCTTCTATGTAACATTCCTTTTGATATAGTAGACTATCTGAGTGAAAATCTGAATCATGCTTTTTTTTGGAAATGTATTGACTCTGGACCCCCAGGAAAAATTCCAGCAATTTTTTTTGTCCAGCAGAAGTTTCTGTGATTGCAATTTGTTTAGTTTGTAGTAAACTACTCTATTAATCACAAGGATATTTTTGTATTTAACTGGAGTTTAAGTATTTGCGATGCATATTTTTATTTGTCGGTAACTCGCCTTCTTTCTGCACCTCCAGCTGGAGCCCCCATGGGAGTCCGTCCTCTTCTCCCACCTTAGGGACACCATGCCCCTCTCCTGCAGGAGGGTGGCACAGACGTCCCGCAGCAGTCTGGAGGTCCGGGCCAGCTGGGACAGGCTGAAGCCGTCCAGGAAGCCAGCGACGTGGCGCAGGATCTCAAAGGGCAGGTCGCTGAGGGACTCCAGGTTTCGGGCGCCCTTCCTGTCGGGACAGTCGTCCTTTGGGTCCTCGGGTAGCGTGGTCAGGACGTCCGGTCGGAGGTTAAACGCGCTGGCGTCCGGGTCGTACGTGACCGTGGCCCCGTGGCTGGAGGGCCGGAACCTCTTCTGGCTGTAGGTGCAGCCCAGGTACGCCAGGGGGCAGCGCTGCTCGAACCAGCCGCTCAGACAGGACTGGATGTCGGAGTGCGTGTTCCTGAAGTGGGCAGGGAACTCGTCCCGCCGGAAGGAGTGGCCGCAGAGGAAGGTGAAGGCCGAGGTGGACTTGTTGTGCCTCCGGGTCACGCTCTCGGTCTGGATCTGCACGTGCAGGCCTGGGGCTCGGTCGGCCACCACGTCCGCCAGGGAGGCGCCCGCCCGGAACGGGGAGGAGGGGAAGGCGTACGTCTGCGTTCCCACGTCGACGAAAAGGCCGTCCGTCCCCACGCTCTCGCTGATGGCGTGACCCCTGAGCTCCTTTTCCAAGGAGCACAGCAGGGTCATCTCCACCTCGTCCTTCTGGGGAGCGTCCGCCAGGTCTGTCCCCTCCCATTGGGGCGTGTCCACCCCTTTGTCCTCCCTTTTGGCTCTGGTGGAGGGGTCCCGGAGGTGGTGCCGCTTGGCTTTGTAGCTGTACGGGACGTTGAACGTTCGGACAGTTTGGACCTCCATGGGCTCCAGGCCCCCGTAGACGAAGTCCCTCTCTTTGGGCGTGCAGGCGGCCAGCTGGCCGAAGCGAATCAGCATGCTCCCATGATGCACCAGGTACATGTTGTATTCCGCTGCGTTGACCTCCTTCCCCAGCCTCTCCAGGACTCCATCTTGCCACGGGGCGAGGCCTGACTTGGTGACGTCGGCAGCGCTGGTGGTGTCCCTTTCGTGGCGTTCCGTGGCGCGTTCCCCATTCTCTGCCTGTTTGCTCGTCGGAGTCGTCTGCTCTTTCCCGTCACTGGCTTTCGGATCACTTCCCAGGTTCTTAGCTGTCTGTTGGCAGCTTCTCCATTCCTTGCTGAAAATGGCTTCCCACGATGCATAGTTCTCGACGCCGGCCACCTCCCTGTTTTTGGCGATAGCGTCGCGCTCCTCCTGCGTGAGCTCCTGCGTATCGGCGATCCCGTGCTCCAGCGCCCCCTCCGGGCTCGCAGAGGCCACACCCACGCCCATGATGGCCCCGCCCCCCACTGCTCCCTGGGCCTCCTCGTAGAGGACGGGCTTCTCCTCCCTCTCCATCAGCTCGGGAAACAGAGCCTCCATCTTCAGCGAGCGGAAGAGCAGCGCCTGGTCCCGCACGGCCATGGACAGATCCAGCGGCTCCTCGGCCCGGGAGCCCTCCAGAAGGTTCCCGTAGAGGGCGCCGTCGCTCTCCGCCACGGGCCAGCGGTTCCAGTCCAGGGAGCAGGTGACCACGCTGGCGGGACACCGCTCCAGGTGCCGGGCCAGCCGGCGGCGGGTCAGGGCGAAGGGGCAGCCGTTGGCGGCGTTGAGGCAGGGCACCTTCTCCAGCGGGCACAGC
The DNA here is from genome assembly GCA_039654925.1 of Anguilla pacifica. Classification (NCBI taxonomy): domain Eukaryota; kingdom Metazoa; phylum Chordata; class Actinopteri; order Anguilliformes; family Anguillidae; genus Anguilla; species Anguilla pacifica. Next base: position 49,355,513 of record CM077295.1, read on the forward strand.
AGCTGGTGCTCCTCCTGCTTGCACACGTGGAAGACGGCACCGCAGAGGAGGCGGCAGCTGGCGACGGGACAGGAAACGGAGATCTCCACGGGAACCGTGCAGTGCCGGCTGAAGCACGTCTCGCAGTGAGCGTGCTGCCCGGCAACGGCCTTCTTCTGCCTGCCCTGAAGAGGAGAGGCAACGCTCTGTGAGATCATGGCATTGTGTGGGAGGAGTCTATTTAACCACACTGACCGTATGAACATGGGCTTGTGTAGGAGGAGTCTATCTAACTCTACTGACCTTCTGAACATGGAGTCTATCTAACCCTACTGACCTCCTGAACAGGGAGTCTATCTAACCCTACTGACCGTATGAACATGGCATTGTGTAGGAGGAGTCTATCTAACTCTACTGACCTTCTGAACATGGAGTCCATTTAACCCTACTGACCTTATGAACATGGCATTGTGTAGGAAGAGTCTATTTAACCCTACTAACCTTGTGAACATGGCAGTGAGTCGATACCATGGTGTTAACACTGTTGTTGATTCCACACAATGGACAGATACTCTGAATGCTGTTTAAATTAAATACATTAATCAAATGGCAAACAAAAAAGCAACGCGATCACTTGGCAACATAAAAAAATGCCTCTAGTTTTGTGACGACGCTTCTGTCCCTGCAGTACAAAGTCAGTCTCAAAAGCAAGCATGAATAAAATCCTAGAGGAGTAAGACTATTAAATGTACAGTCTACTCCATAGTCTAATCTGACAGTTCTGTGAACTATGACATTTTAATTATAGCCATTCTGATTAGTCACCTTGCTATCCACTTTTTAAAATTAATATCCCCATGTGTCTATTTTACTGCCATACGGATTTCTACAAAGCTGTGTTCATGCATTATCTGGTTAGGTTATGAGTTAGCGTAAAAAGCAAAGCTGAACAAAATTCTCTGCCCTTCGTAAACTTTGAAAACACAGTGATTTACGAACACAGTTCGCTAGCTTAATATCCTCACGGAAAACTCTGCATAAGTCACTCACCATAGTGCGCGTAAAGGGAGCCCGTTGTGTGGCCAGCTCTGCAACTGTGCGCGTTTGTTGTTCTGAGTATCTGAAGCGTGTGGAAGAGTTTAAAAATAGACGACTGTAGTCAGAATAAAGAGCGGAGCGCCACTGGAGGGAAAGGTCAGGCTAAAGGCCTCATTTACTACCGGAAATTCACTGCAGCGCATTGGTCTGTCTGCGGGGGGTGCTAGACCCTGCTTCCTGTACTGTACACAGTGTTTGAGAACTGATAATAAGCGTAAATATAAGCATTAAAAATAAGTGTATTTTAATTTTTATCTTAGTTTGGAGCGCCCATATTGTGTCTCTGTGTTCATCGCTGAAATCCCGCCCCCCCACCCCCCCCATGTTTGTGAGAGTGCCGTCAGCCACCCCCACAGACGTGGTGTTGGTGAGCCAGTAGGGGATGATCTTCCCTCCGGTTGAATAATCCCTGGTGCAGTGATGGGGACAATGTGCTGTAGGAGACTTTCAGATGAGACCTGAAATCAAGGTTCTGGCTTACTGTGGTCACTAAAGACCCTATGACACTCTTGGGAAAGAGCAGGGGGTTCCCCCTCATCACTGTAAAGCACTTTGAGTTCGAGAAAAGCGCTATATAAATGCAATGAATTATTATTATGATTAGATTTCCCGTTTATCCCTGGACACACCCCCTTATTTCAGCCCCTTTTCATGTGTCCTGAGTTATTCAGAGAACTTCTCGATCTGTCCCAGATTTGAGTCGTACCATAATTCAGTGGGCTTTCTCACTGTAAAGCCATTATTGTAGGTTAATTGCATCATGTCCACGGTCCTCCAGGGAACCTGCTCACCCTACCACACACTCCCCCCTCCCCCCCCCCAACGTGCAATGCAGATCCACTGCTTTACCGTCCACACCCCCTCCCCCACCCTCTGAAGACTAAGACCCCCTGAATTGTGAAAATCCACATTTATATTCACTTTCCTTAGTTCATGTTTTGTTGTTGCATAGTTTCCCACTAGATGTCAGTATGATTCTTCTAAATCTTTTAGTTTCTGTCTGTATGTTTAAGATTTTTTCTTACAAAGTCTGTTAATTTAGGAATCTGGTGGGATTGCCCCCCCCCCCCCCCCCCGCCCCGTACCCACCCCCCCTACCCCCTGCCCCCCCATCTCCATACCTTAAAAGCTGTATCTGTATCTCTGGTTTATTGGGGCCTTCACAATCGTTGTGTTTATGCAGATATCTATGGTGTTTCAAAACACGTTAATTCATCTGAATAGGAAGAGGATGAGGATGATGATGATGATGATTTTAAAAATAACTAATTTTAATAAAATATATAAACTGTGATAAACAGATAAATAATGTGGACGTCGCTGTCACTGAGCTCCTGATTGCTGCTGTAATGAGTGTTTGTCAGACAGAGCTGGCGGGGGGGGGGGGGGGGGCGGGGGCTGCAGCTGCTGTCATAATCACCGTCCCACAGCTAGCACATGGTAATCAGTGTCTGTCCCGTCAGAAGATTACTGTGTGCCTCAGTGCAGTGGAGATGACTGGCACCCCTCAGACATCTACTGTTCCTCCTTTGAGAAAATAAATAAATAAACCCGTTTAAGATGCAAGATCACAAATTCATGATTAGAATGTTCTTAACCGAACATTCTAACGCTGCCGTAACAATCACTGCTGGTGACTGGCAGCAGTAGAGTTCTAGAACCCTGACTTGGAATTCTGAGAGAAATAAATTATAATTCCAAAAAAACCTACTCTTCAAAGGGTTAACACACACACTGTCATTAAAGAGGACAGTGCAGCGGAAATAAATTTGTCGGAGTTGATGAGAAGGCACCTGGCAGTTAGATTGACGCCATGATTTACAGGCTTTGTGCTTTTCCTCCTTCTCCCGCTCTTCCATTAATCTGGAAACTGCTCCTCTGTGAAACATTCAGGAGCGACTTGCAAAAGAAAAAAAAAAAAAAGAAAAACCGGTAAAAGCCACCCTGCCTGTTTTACAGCGCTATAAACACACCTTAGTTCTGACATAATCTCGGCTCCAAGTCCGCTTTTAATAAAAAACGATAAAATAGGACCGTGTAACAGCGTTTACGCTATTACTACTTAATTAGGGCGGGGAGCGTCCTGATTCCCAGATGGGCAGAAGGATCCTCATTTTGTCACATTAACGGCGGAAGCAGAGAAATGAGACTGGAGCGCTGGAAACGACACACCGAAGAGAAACCTGCTTTTACAATCCGTCTGGGTAATAACGGATAAAGGGGATATTCACGGCCGGGGGTGAGATGATGAGTCGACTCTGGCTGGGGATTAGTCCAAACTGAGCTGGGTTAATCTTGGCGGGATTGTAAACGTGAAAGGTGTGCAGGGTCGGAACTCAAAGTGCCATCCCTGTTCTAGGGATCTGGAGAACCAGGAGACACCTCTGGGGTTTGATAACTACTTACTTAAATTTATCTTCTAAGTGTTTTTTTTTTTAAATCCCACCATTAGGACTGTGGGACTTGTATTTAACAACTGAACTAGTTTACAACAGAAAACTGTTATGAAACAGACGATTTACAACAAAAATTATTTTTATTCATTATCATTTAGGACTCCCTGGACAAGACTTCCAAAAGCAGTAAAAAAATAAACATTAAGTTCCATCAGTCAGCTGTGTGAATGAACTGTAATACACTGATAAGCAAAAACCCACCAAGCAAGCAAACATTTTTCACCTGCTGAGGAGGCCATTCCTTACCAGACTTATGCTGGAAGCATTATGACATCATAATTCATCATCTGCATTATGACATCATACCTGCCATCTGCATTGTGACATCACATCTATCATCAGAAATGGACTAATAATATCAACTAAATGGCAATAGAATCCATGCCCCAAAATTGAATTAACCCTTTGCAGAGTAGGTTTTTTGGAACTGGAGGCACTGTGGGGCAGGGAGACGGGACAGAACAGGCCCCTGGGGTACATAGTGCCTGCTGATCATGGCGGGCTGCTGTTTGTGTGCTAATAAAAATAAAAAATAAAAATCATTTTTATTTCTATTTATTCTGTTTTTTTTTGTTTTGTTTTTTTGTAGAAAATGGAGCCTGGTTTACATCTGCAGCTCCTGAATGGAAACCTACACACTTACTTATATTGCTTATGCTCTAAAACAAGAGAGATATTTTATTCAAGTATGCCAGATAACATTTCAATGCCTTAACATACTGTACTGCAGATCTTCATCAGAACATCTTTGCGGTGCATATGTTTATTTCTCTTATGTAATGAACGTAACTCCAGCTGCCCCTCCCGCCTACACACACACACATACACACACATGCGCACGCACACGCGCACACACACACACACACACACACACACACACACAAATGCAAACTTCCACGCACACCACACACAAACACACACGCACACACAGTCCTCTCAATACTCAGTTGCAGCTGAATTTATTTCTGGCATTTCAAAAGGGGCAATTCCAACAAAATGTCCCCCGGAGGTGTGGTATCCTGGTCATAAAAAAGCATAAATATGGCTGTTGGTACAGGCCTTGCTTATTCCAAGCACATAAAGCAACATGCTTTTATACGTGCCGTAAATCAATGTGCCTTCCCTTCATAATCGCCGGGCAGTCTCCGGACTCTCGTACACCAGCCCCATTACTCTGAAATGTCAACGTCAGTCGAGCGGTGTGTGCGGTCCGGGGGCGGCCCTGGAACAGATATGTCATTTATGCAATGAGAGGCGATAATAATGCGCCATTGATTTCCGCTAATTGCGTGCGGTGAATTTACGGCCGTCTTGTTTTGTGTACAGTGAGGCGCTGAGGGCGAGAGGCTTTGGTTGCGGTGTTTCATGGATCCAAACGATGATTATGGCTTGCTTACCTGTGCTTTTCTTGCCAGAGTTCAAATTATAAGGAGCGGTGGTGGGGTGTGTGTGTGGGGGGGGAGTTGCGTTCAATAATCGTTTTAATTACTTAACCCTTCAGACATCAGTAAAATGCCCTCATTCCTCAATCTTTATCGACCAATCGGCAGGTAACGCGGCCCTGCTTGATCCGCAGAGGGGCAAAGGGACTGACCACGCCCCTTAAAATGGGGGCCCATGTGCTGGCCTGTGCGCTTCCAAAGCTGAGGAATGTCGCAGCGAAGGGACGTGCTTAAAAATGCATGGGAGTCAAAAAAATTGAAACATTGAAAAAAAAAGAAACATAGGGAATAAAATAATGGTGCTGTAATGATGTTAAAGAATGGCTTGTGTATCTCCAGAGACGATTACAAAAGAAATAAAATTAAATATGGATTATGAAACATAGGCTACTACACAGCCCGGTGTGCCATTTACATTTGCATTTTAATGCCAGATCTGTAGATTATTTTATGGCTTGGTGAAACATTCGTGTAACATTCTTATTAGTGCATCTAACATTATACACAGGAAGTATTTAACAGTTTATCAAAATAAAAATAAAACCATGTGTTTTGATTGGACAGCTTTAGAGGTTTTTTGAAGAGACACGAACATGGGTCTCCGTCATGTCCTCGCAGAGTAAAAGTTTTTTTCGTCTTTTCTGTTGTAAACGGCAGAAATTCGCTGACGGTTAGAGGCGGAGAGACCGCGCGCAGACAGATTAGACTCACGTTCAGGACTGATCTGTCCGCCCTGGTGATTGCCGAGATCTTAATGGTGTGGAAGAGAGGAGGAAGCACGAGCTGTATGATGAAAAGTGTGGGGAGGAACTTCAAAGACAGTATCCTGAAAAAAGGAATTCGCTCAAATGAGCCCCCCAGGAATAATGGGGGCCAGCGTAGATATCCATCAGCTTCCGATACCTCTTTGTTTCCAGGTAAAAAGCAAATGCACAGTGACGCTTTTTCTCGTGGGGGGGGGGGGGGGGGGGGGGGGGGGGGGGCTTCATTGTCTCCTTCAAAGTGTGCTTTTAAAACTGAACCAACCTTTTTTAAAGTGGCGCATTTAGACAGATTGCTGTGCACAAAGTCTCCAGCAGTGGGCAGTGTTGCACGCAGAGAGCACTCGCATTAAAAAAATAAATAGATAAATAAATTATGATGAATGCATTTCCTCTAAAAAAAAAAAAAAAAAAAGATCTGTTTAGGGATGAAACTGAGATTTTCTTCTTCTTTTATTAGCCCCAGAAATCTAATTGCGCATTGGGCAAATAGTGGATAGCGGGCAAGTGCTCCCATTTACCCAAATTCGTTTTCTGAAATTAAACAATAGATAAGAATTGAAACTGAGATTTGTGCAGGGGGTTGGGGGGGGGGGGGTTGTTCTCAGTCCCTGACTCCCTGTGCCTTGTAATTTGTGCAGAGGCGCTGTATGCATTGTACAGCACGATCTCTGTGACTCTCCTCTGATTTATGCAGCCGGCCTAATAAGGGCGAACAATGCCGCCGTTCATGTTTTATGTATCTCTCGTTATTAAATGTTGGGATTGTGTTTCCTCTGACACTGTCTGTTTGGTCTCAACCCCCTCCTGTTGCCGTGGTTACTGATGACGGCATGACTGATCTATTCTTTTATTTATTGGACTATTATTTTTTGGGGGGCGGGGGGGTGGGTCTGTGGGCTTGGTGGCATGGAGAGAGAGGGCGGTACAGGCACAGTTGGTATCCAGACGAGATACAGGATCAGCATTGCGAGAGACCTTCCCTGCAGATAAACACCAGTTTCGCAGAAACTATCACAGGGTTTGTGTTGCCAATCATGTAAAAGCCTGTGAATGCTATGTCCTGTCCTGAGGCAATTAGCAGCAGGGGACCCAGATCTGTGGGGCGTGGTCACAACCTGGAGAGTGACACACAGGTGCACATCTGCGGGGTGAATTTATCAGATGACATCATGAATTATTTTTAAAAGGGAGGAAATACGATGTGAGCAAATAGGATGTGTCCCAAGATTGCATGCATGTGACAGCAGACTGGCTGTGCTTTCATCCCTACCAGGCCTCTGACTGTGAAGAAAAGGATGAACACACACATGCATGCACAGACACACACACACACAAACGCACATACATACTCATGCACACACGCAACATGCACAGACGCATGCACACACACACAGTTATGCACACACACGCACATGCACAGACCCACACACACACACACACACAGGCCTGCAGTCACTGCATACACTGTTTAAATGTTTGACGATGAATAATTTCAAATTATTTTCATTGGGACACTTGCGCCTTGACCTGACGTGCACAAAATCAATGCAGCACATAAGGAATTTGCCCCTCTGCGTAAGATAGAGAAATTCAGCATGAATACCATTCAGCATGAATACCATTTTGCAAATCTTTGTGGAGATTTACAGATCCCAGTCCCTCATTCATTCGCTCTCACTCTTTTGCTCCTTTGCGCCTTCTCTCTCTCTATCTCTCACTCCCTCTCTCTCTCTCATTCCCTCACTCTCTCAGTTTGTGTTCTGTGAGTTTTGTCAGATTCTCCGACTCTCGCTGCTCCCTCCTGTGTTTTCTCGCCATGAAAGCGAAAGAGATCAAAGATTTTGTCTCTGCAAAGAAACTTCACGACGCTCCTTAGAAACATCTGGCGCACTGAGGGACAAATACTATGCATCTCTGTGATGGGAAAGCTGAATCATTTTCTATTCACATTAACCACAGGGATTTCTTTGTCTTTGCTGTACTATGCATGTATTTTAAGCATAAGCACCCAATTCAGTGAATGTTTATTCTTTATTGAATGTGATAATGTCACTATCCATCCGTCCATTATCTATACCTGCTTATTCCTAGTCAGGATCATGAGGGTGGGGGGGGGGGGGGGGGGGGGGGTGCTGGACCCTATCCCAGCATGCATTGAGTGATTGAGTGAGAGGCAGGAATACACCCTGGACAGTTTGCCAGTACATCACGGTGCACACACACACCTAGGGGCAGTTTACACTCTCTAATTCACCTAACCTGCGTATCTTTGGACTGTGGGAGGAAACTGGAGTACCCAGTGGAAACCCACGTGGACACGGGGAGAACCAGGCAGCTTGATTGGACCACATCAGCAGCTGATTAGGCTCCACAGGCATAACCCTTCCCCCCCTCCCTCCCCCCGGACTCAGGAACAGGAAGTGGAGGATAAGAATTCTAGTACAGTACAGCCTCTGTAAAACTGTGACGTGAAGCCAGGAAAGTAATTACACCTTGTGGAAGTCAAGCCCCTTATTAACCCAGGAAAGGTGAGCGACTTAGCAGAACGGTGCACTTTATAAATGAGACAAAAGGGCGATGCCGTTGTGCTCTTTAGCGAAGGTGTCGCGTGTCAGAGTGAAATCAGTCTGCAAAACCAAGCCAAGGACGGCGGATCGCTGAAGAGAGGAGCCTCCAATCAGAACAACCGAACGCAGCTTCAGCCAATGAGAGTCTGCGATCGCAGAAAGAAAAAAAAGATCTCTACCAGCTAACAGCTAGCAACAAAACAAAAATCTTCCAAAAGGATGAGGACAATGAGGACCCCCCCCCCCCCAAATCTATTGAGATGTTGGGTGGTCCCTATTTGGCAGTTACTTACCCAGGACGTAGGTTGGCATTGTCAGTGCACTGGAGCACCATAAAGCCGGTATTGAACATGGCGTGTCAGTTATTTAAACAAGCAGGGCTTCGTTTGTCTGGTTCTTTTTTTGTTGTTGTTTTTTTGCCCGTTCGGCCTTGCGATTGCAGCGAAGCTTCGTTGCCGCGGCTCTGAATTTATCAATCGATCGCGCCGCGTCTTCCTTCCCGCGCCTTTCCCCGCTCCCCTGTCCCTCTTTTGGTCTTCGGCTGGGGGTGGAATTTTAACGCCGGCAGAATACATTTTTAGAAAAAAGCGCGAAGACATAAAAACAGCGGGTGTTACCGCTGTGACCGACAGGCCCTCTGATTGCAGGCCTGTGCAAAAATCAATCCACTTTGATGTCTCCAATGCCCGATCTTTTAAAATTATGTCCGCGCAGTTCGAAGAAACACACGCATGCAATTTTGCATGCATTATGAATGTGTAGGCTATCCTAAAGTGACCCCCCACTAAAAGATAGATAAATAAATAAGTAAAACTCTTGATATTCACTGGCCATTATTTGCTCGTTCGGGTCCCGGTCACACGTTTCTAAGCTGCTTAAGCCTTTGCGTTTCCCTGCTGGCATAAATTCGAAAACAAACGGCCTGGGGTCACCGCAGCCATATCGATTTTTTCCGATATTGATAAAGCGGGCTGCGGGGAGAAGGACTCGTTTCAATGGGAGCGGTTTTAATGGGATCCTCTGGCACTGCCGGAGAGGACTAATGGCATTTTAAATGTGTTTGTGCGTAAACTGGCCCGTGTCCGCGTGTCTGTCGGCGTCAGTGGGCTCAACGTGACCGTATTCCGTCGTCAGGAGTCAGCCCGCTGCCGTCTGCGTAGACCGGGATTCAGTGCACGCAGTCCTTAGTTAGGTCTACATGTGTGTTTCTCCACACGCAGGCACACACACTCAAACCAACACACACACACACCCACACATACATACACACACACATATGCACACAGACTCAAACGTAGACACACACACACTCACACACTCACACATAGGCGCATAGACGTGACCATATGCGCTTTCACGCAACACGCCTGATTTCGCACTACCGGATTAAAAACACGGGGTAGCATTTTAAATGATTCGACCGTGTAGAGCAGAGGATTTAAACGCATTGCCTTTTCAGCTAAACGCAAGTCAGAGTAACGTTTGCCTTCTCAAAAACATACAGCTCAATAGCTTTATATACATTAAACATAAATGCATGTGTAATTAAATACCATGTAGACAGACTTGAATGAAGAGTACTCACATTAGCATGTTAATACCCTGTCAAATGAATTCATTGCCTTGGCTGAAAGCCACTGGGCTACCCTGATGTCCTAAAGGGTGAGAAAAAGCACAGCTCCCAAATGAATGTATGCCTCTGTATAAGGTACAACATATCAGTATGAAGACCGTTGTGCAAATGTAGATTCCTGGGGATCGGTTCGGTTTCCGAGCTCAACAACAACACGAAAACAACAGAGAAAATGAGCGGGAGATATCGGGTATAATTGCTGTCATTCCCTAACTCAGCTCTGCTGAAGTGCTGCTCCCACCTCTCTTCTGCGAAAAAAAAGAAAAGAGAAAAAAAAGGAAAATCCAATCGCCGCTTCCGTGGAGTGGTCGTTCCGTCCCGTTTTCCTTTCCGCGAGCGGGAGGAAGTTGTGATGGAAACCGCCGACAGCGGCGACTCTAAACTGAATCACAGTGCATCATGGGAAACGGAACGAGGACAGATGGAAAATGATAAAGTATCTGACACCTGGAACCCGAGGGCCGGCGGCGTGTTACACAGGATGCTGGTGACCTGAACATGACTGACGGCTCACTCTGCATGCGCAGGGAGCGACCTGATTGGCCCGTGGGAGTGTTGTGTGTGTGAAGGTGGTTGAGCACGTAAGCCCTTAAACACCATTCTAGGCAAACACGAACATACACACACATGCACACACGCACGCGCACACACACCCACACCCACACGCACACACACATACACACATACACGCACACACACACCCACACCCACACGCACACACACACGCGCTCTCTCTCTCTCACACACACACACACATACTCACTCTCTCTCTCTATCTCTCACACACACACACACACATACTCTCTCTCTCTCTCTCTGTCTCACACACACACACACACTCA
>CM077295.1:49371293-49381293 GCA_039654925.1 Anguilla pacifica
ATTGCGTACCAAGTCTGGCCAAGGACCTTCTACGGTACTTTCAGGGGACCCCCTTGTTTAAAAACGCTGGTCATAAACCAGCAAAACCTTCGCCGACAGCATCGGGAGACCGAACCTGTCATTTCTGATAGCCGCCTAGTAGCAGAAAGCACTCCCGTGTTGCTTAGCGAAATGTACTGCCTGCGATGTTCGCGCCGTACGGGACGCCAGAGTAAATAAGTGTTTAAAAAGCAGTCCTCTGCCGCACACGACCGCTCTCTCTTCCCCCTAAGCGTAGCGTAAATGTCTGTTTGTCCGCTGCGCTTATCCATGGGCTTCGATGCGGCTCGGTATACGGGCAGAGCCCGGCGCGCGAACGCCGCGCCCGACTCAGACGCGCAGTTCGGCCGGGAGAACCCAAAGGAAGGGGCGTCACATGACAGGGAAACGGCGGTATTTACTCGTCAGCCAATCACGGCCGTCCGCTCGGTCTGCGGCTCAGGTAACGGCATGTCATTTAATTTCCATATTCCATATTCCATATTCCACATTCCATATTCCATATTCCATATTCCGTATTCCATATTCCATATTCCACATTTATTCTGCGGCAGCAAAAACAAACAAACAAACAAACAAAAAGTGTGTTCCCAGAGTGGCTAAAAACTTCCTCTCCCGTTGTCTCATTATTTAAACAGGCAGTTGGAGATCAAGATTTTGTTTTTCAAGAAATATGCTAACGATGAAACATGTATACAAACCGAAAGTTCAGCAGAGTTCATGCAGTAACATACAGTACCCACACATCAGACAAGAAGCAGACCAAAGGAAACCTGTCTTATATTATATAAGCTTTACCACCATCACGCTAATGTCAAACTAATTTTGTGTTTAATTAACACAAAATGAGAAAGTATTCTTTATAAAAATCTAATCAACGAGCTCAAGGCGAAGAGTTGCACTGAAAAAAGCACTGAAAAAAAATGTTCAAATCAATTTACTGCAAATTAATTTGTCAGTACAAGTGGGCTGCTGGCAACTCCACTATGACTGTCCACTGGCTAGTTAGAAAACTCCCACCACGACCCCCCCCCCCCCCCCCACACAAACACAGTTTTTTAAAATAATCTATGAATCATCCTGTGTTTAATCCGTGAGACCCTCAGACGTTCCAGACTGTGAGAGAGATGGACTTGTCCCTCTCTTTTTCGGGGCTAATTCGGTCCCTGGAACGTCTCGTCTGCGCGATCATGTACTTCGTTATCTCCGTGACTCATCTTGGACCTCGTCCCCCCTTCATTCTTTTACATAACCAGTGTATTCACACTAAAAATATCTTTCCGTACAGCCTTCCGAATGCACGGGGAGGGCTCGGAACGGGAGTCTAGACTGGAATATTATGTTATGCTTTTTTTAACTGCTCATCTGTCAACGCATTTCATATTTGAAGACGAGCTGTCTTTGACTGCATGCCACGAGCTTAAACTGTTTAAATTGTACAGTATGTTCGTCGCCTTTCTGATGGCATTGGCGACATATTTTTTATTCCATGTTTTTAGATTACCCCCAGCCCCATTTTTTTTTTTTTTTGGGAACTTTACAGAAGTGTGGTATCAGTAATGTGCCCAGGCATTCTGTTCCTATAAAAAGTCGACACTGCATTGGGTGCGTTTTTTGGAGGATCTTGTAAATCTGGTAAATTGATCACGAATGGCTGGGCTGAGCCAACTGTTCAATTAAAATCTATTTGGTCTCCCAGGTTCCAGAATAACGCTGGATAATATTACAATATTTGAATCATTTTGGAGGAGCTAACTGTGAGGCTTATTAATATACAATATTTCACATCTTTATATTGCCTTTCATTCTCCAAAAAAATCGAAAAACAAACTAACAAACAAAAATACCACCTATCACACCAGACTTAAGTGTTAGTGTTATATCCATCCATCCATCCATCCATCCATTATCTATTTTCTCATTCCTTGTCAGAATTGCAAAGGGCGGGGGGGGGGGGGGGGGGGGCGGGTTTGACAATCCCAGCAGACATTGGGTGAAAAGCAGGAATAACCCCCCTTGGACAAGTTGCCAGTCTATCACAGGGCACACACACCATTCACTCACTATTCACTCACACACTCGTACCCATGGGCAATTTAAACTCTTCAATTAGCCTAGCCTGCATGTTTTTGGACTGTGGGAGGAAACCGGAGTACTTGAAGGAAACCCACATGGACGCAAGAAGAACGTGAAAACTCCAATATCAACGTATATATATATTCACCCTTAACTTAACCAGGTAGGTCAGCTGACATTGCAATTCTCTTCAGCCGGGGGGATCGATGCGATTGGGGAATGTAAGGGATGTCACAGCCAATCAGATGAGCGAGCCTCCTCAGGCTTTGTGGGAACTTTCCTCTTATGAAAAAGCGCTGTGGGTTCTTTAAGAACCAGAGCGAAGGCAGGACCCCACAGGCCCCACCGGGGTGAAATGCCTGCAGGGAAAGAGCAGGTCTTCAGTGGGGGGGGGGGGGGGAGGGCTCTTGCCCTGGAACAGAAGATGCCACCCCATGACCCAGCTGCAGGGTGTGTGTACGCGTGCCTTGGCATGCATTTTCCCGCCGGCATTTCTTGACTACCTGCGAATATCACCACTGCCATTTCCATGGAACTGTTTAATTAGTGATACAAAATACCTCCTAGGGGTGAATTGTAGGGTTATTTTGAAGGTTTGAAGCATATGGAAATTCAAAGTGGATGAAATTGCAGTTTGGCTGGGCATCGGTTTTTATCCCTGTACTTTATCTTCTGTTCCTGAGAAGAAGAAAAAAAGGCGATTCATTTCGTTAGACAAATGCACCTGTTTTCCTCAGCCTAACTTGCTGGTGTGTCTGGAACGATGTCTCTTCAACTTACAGATTTGACTGAGGGGAAACTGGTTACCAGGGAGACAAGCTCCACCGAACCCCCAGATTTCCTGTTTGAAATAGTCACGCTCATATTTCACTGACACTGTGAAAATATCATGAAATGCCACCGGCAATACAATGTCCTGGAATATCAGAACGACCCCTGGGTTAATGCACCTTACGTTCCTTTTTTTTTCCTCCTCTCTTGAAAATCGCCCCCTTAGTCACCGGCAAGGCCCTCTCGCTTTCATCCCCGGTGACCTACATGCAGTAAATTATGTTCAGCATATTGTTTAGCGTATTACCTATTCATGCGGCCGCGCGCGCGTGTGTGCGCTTGGAAATTGCGCGGTAAGTGCCGTGCTCATTTGACGGGAGCCTGAATTCCATGGTGTGCCGTACTGCACTACGCGCGGGAGAGGCCGCCATTTTCTTTTATTCACCGTTACCTTCCAGCGAAAACAGCCATTAAGCGCAGGTTATTTATTTTTCTGTGCCAGAAAATAAATGCGGCAAGAATGTATTGAACGCGAATTTACACAAAAACATCCAGGACTGCGTACGAATATCAAATATTTCAGCATTTAGGTGTGTCCACCCCAATTTATTACAGCTTCCATTCCTTTCAGGAGACTTGCTGTGAGTTTTTTTTTTTTTTTGATTTATTTATTTTATTTTTTTCAAAAAAAATCTGCAGGGATATTTTTCCCTGTTTCTTGTAAACACCGCCAAAGTTCAGTCTTCGAAGCAAAAAATGGAACCAACTTCTAAGACTGAACTTTGGAGGTGTTTACCAGAAACGTGGAAAAATATCCCTGCACATTTCTTTGAAAAACCTCGAAGCAAGTTCAGACCTGAGCATAATAAAACGTGTTTGGCATTACTTGGACTGCCAAACACATTCAATCATGTTGAGGTCTGGACTCTGGGGTGGCTCCTGCAACACCAGCAGCTTGATCTTCTCAGCAGTGTGCTTGGGGGTCATTATCTTACTCTAGAATTAATTTGCTCTCAGTTAAACATTGTCCAGAGGCCATTGCATGACATGTTAAGATTTGTTTGTTTTAAAAAAATCAGTTTCCATGATGCCTTCGATCAAAACCAAATCACCAACTCCAGATGTTGTTCTGCAACCCCAAACTTGCACTGGTCCTTCACCGCGCCTGACTGGTGTCTGTAGATGTGGATCTGAGAGTGTTTCTTTGCTTCAACTGCAAACATTCTGCCTTCTCTTCCTCCTGAAAAAAAAAAAACTTAAATTTAGACTCATCGTTCCACAAAACCTTTCTCCACAACTCAGGTGTCCAGTTTCAGTGTGTGCCAGTTCAAATTTCCTTCTCTTTTGTTTATTTCTTTTTTCTCAGAAGTAGTGGCTGTTTGATAGCTATGCATTCTTTCAGAAGCATGGCATTGTGTTGCTTTGTCACCATGGACAGTTTGACAGAAACACCTGTGGATTTCTTCAAATCTGAGAACTTGTTTTTTTCCCCCTATCTCTCAAAGATAAAATTTTTAAGGACCGTCTTTGTGGTTGTGTTTTGGTGCTCTACCAGTTCTTGCACAGTTGTTAGGATTCCCATTTTATCAGAATCTTGCAGTAATATTTTGAATTCCTGTTTTTTCTTCACTTACTTTCCTTTGACTGTCACCTGATGCACTTCCTAATGCAGTTGAATTATCTTACATCTAATTTCATCGGAAATATGCCCTTGCCAATTTAGACAGACATGACAAATAAAGGCAGCTACAGTGTGTTTGGACAGTCGTTTGTTTGAATATGCTATGGTCACATTTGAAGGCAAATGGTTCTAACATAACATCATTGACCCATTTGCTAACAACTTTTGCTGGGACAACACAGCCAAAACTTGTTTTTTGGACAAATACTGATAGATTTGATATTATATGCAGCTTTTCTGCAATTTTCTGTTAAATGTATGTTTCCTGCATCATTGTCTGTCACAGAAAAAAATAATTTGCCCCGAATAGCTGATTTGACTGAAAATTGAATAACCAAGAGGGTGATCGCTGACTTGTGCACAGTACTGAATGAAGCAGCAACATTTAAACATTTAATAGATACCTTAATTTAGAGCGACTTACCAGAACGTCCACATCACAATACAAGGCCAGAGCTGGGACTAGGACATGTATTTCCATCCTTTAACTTCACCAACATTTATTTATTCATCTGTGTGTCTGTCGCAACCTTGGAAGCTACAGAATTTCAGTGATCACTGTATATAATGATAAATGTTTTGGCATTTGTAAGTCAATTATGTTGAATGAAATACAATCCAGTTTGTACAGTAAATGCGTAATGTAATGTAATGTAATGTAACAGCAGTACACTACTTTGAGTTTATATGGAATTTACAAGTACTTTGGGACAGATGAATGGGCTTTCGCTGTGGGTGGTTTCAGAGACAATCTCAATTAGAGTTTAATCAAGAAGATGAAAGCCTTTAAAATAGAGGAGTGCTCAGCTGCTATTCCGCAGTGGTGAAGTCGCACATTAGCGGGACTGAACCCTTCAGCCGTAGCAGTCTTCAGCGAATACTATCTGTGACACTTATTTTTAGATGATGAAGTGATTTCCATTTAACACATGCCAAATTATCTAAAGACCCTTACTTAAACATAATCCTTTAATGTGGGCCCTTAAAGTAGAATTGATTCGTATACTGATTTTCTTCGGTCACAATTCCTCTGTCGATCCTCTTTTCAACACTTTACTATTATCCATTGTCTGCTTTGATTCCTATGTTCCTGACCTAATAAAAAGCTAAATGTTTTTGTACAATGCCGTGCATATCTGTGGTCTTAAAAACACATGCTGTATGTCCTGTGTGCTTTATTTTACAGGAATGCTTATGATTTTCCCAGGAAACAAATTTGTGTCATGATGAGGTACAATGAGGGAGCCTTTCATTTATGAAAACACAATTTACCATTTATAGTTGTATAATTTAACATAGGCTTTTGGCTAGAGTGACTTACAGAAGTGCATTTCACATGAGAAACACCATAAGCGATGGAGACAGGCACAGGTGCAGTCATAAGATTCACACTCTCATGGTGCTTAACTCAAAGACACGTGAGATAATAGAAGTGAAATGATTGTTTATTTTATGTGAGATAGAACCTTCGAGTTAATCATTTAAGCTGCAAATGATCGCACAAATATGTGATTAGAATGTTCTCAACTGAACATTCTAATGCTCATGTAACGATCACTACTGGTGACTGAAAGCAATGGAGTTCTAGAACACTGACTTAGAATTTTGAAGAAAAAAAGAACGTTAAAAAAACCTTAAAGGGTTAAACAGAAACGTTGTGTGATTTTAAAAAGGTGAGTTTTGAGACTTTTGCAGATGTGAGGAGAGGTTGCTGGGAGCTCAGACAGGACGGGACAGCTCGCAGGCAGGAGGGTGCTGAACGGAGAGGTCTGGATGGAGGATTGGTGTGATCACAGTCTGATAAGAGGAAGAGACTTCCTTGGGTTCTTAGGCAGTATTCTGGATTAGCTACAGGGAGGGAGAAAATGAGAAAACCAAAAAAAAACTTTGAGCCCAGCACACAGTTTATGTGCTATTAACACAGGCCAATCAAGTCGGTATGGCGTGCTTTGCTTTGACACAAGAAGCTCTGTGATTCATACATATTCAGATGGGCGTCCAGCAGGGGATCTGATCCCTTCCAGTACTCACCACCGTCCAGGCAGAAGAGAAAAAAAATCATAGTTTTGTGGACCTTGCAATGTTGGGTGTGATCTCACGGGATTAGCATTCCAAAAAAAAAAAAATGTAACCGTTGGTGATGTGATCTATACGCCTGAATCACTGCATTCTTGCAGCCAGCAGAGGACAGATTAAAGGCTTTGTATAAAAACGTAGAATCCTGTCATTTAGATTAATTCAGAAAGCAAAAAAAGAAAGAAAAATGTGGTAAAAATTAGCATAGATCATGTATCTACCACAGTTCAAAATGATCATTACGATCATTAGTATTCATAATCTTGCTGAGATCACTTGCATATATTTATATACTGTATGTATATATGTATATAATTTTAATTTTAATTAAACATGGCCTCATTATTATTCCTTACGATAAGACGTTTAAACTTTTCTCTTCTTTCACAGGAAGTGTTGAACCGAGACGTGGCATTTGGGATTGAATAACATTGAGATTTACTACAAGCCTTCACCATTCAGAGGAAGTCTGGCCCGTCCTGTTAAAGCATTAAACAGGAAGCACAAAGCAAACAGCATCTCACTTCCTCGCCATCAGAGACATCTTTGGTGCCTTTAACCACGATTAGAACAACATTTATTGTTTGTTGTTTATTAAAGGGTCCCCATTAGCTGTCACCATGGTGACAGTTAGTTTTCCTTGGGTCCTCAAAATGACTATCCAAATCGGTACCAACACAAATACAAACAAACAAATAATTATGAAAAAAGTAATGTCTTTAACATTACATTACAGGCATTTAGCAGACGCTCTTATCCAGAGCGACTTACACAACTTTTACATAGCATTTTTCATTGTATCCATTTTATACAGCTGGATATATACTGAAGCAATTTCGGTTAAGTACCTTGCTCAAGGGTACAACGGCAGTGCCCTACCCGGGAATCGAACCTACAACCTTTCGGTTACAAGCCCAGTTCCTTACCCACTGTGCCACACTCCGTCCTACAATCCTGTAATCTCCATTTCTTACTTACTGTACATTTATCAAAAAATAAACAAAAATATGACCAACTTCATGAATTCACCTTATGATAACTTTTTGAAGAAAATATTTTATATTTTTTTCCCAGGTCTTGGTCCTTGCTGCTGTTGTAACATTGGGAGTACACTCTGCATGTGGTGAGGACCTGGAGGACCTGGAGGAGCAAGAGGAGTTGGAGGAGCAGGAGGAGCAGGAGGGGCTGGAGGAGCTGCAGGAGCAGGGAGAGCAGGAGGAGCAGGAGGAACTGGAGGAGTAGGTGGAGCTGGAGGAGCTGCAGGAGCAGGAAGAGCAGGAGGAGATTCAGGAGGAGTAGGTGGAGCTGGAGGAGCTGCAGGAGCAGGTAGAGCAGGAGGAGATTCAGGAGGAGCTGGAGGAGCTGCAGGAGCAGGTAGAGCAGGAGGATATTCAGGAGGAGCAGGAGGATCTGGAGGAGCTGCAGGAGCAGGAAGAGCAGGGGGAGATTCAGGAGGAGCAGGAGGAGCTGGAGGAGCAGGTAGAGCAGGAGGAGATTCAGGAGGATCTGGAGGAGCTGCAGGAGCAGGAAGAGCAGGAGGAGATTCAGGAGGAGTAGGTGGAGCTGGAGGAGCTGCAGGAGCAGGTAGAGCAGGAGGAGATTCAGGAGGAGCTGGAGGAGCTGCAGGAGCAGGTAGAGCAGGAGGATATTCAGGAGGAGCGGGAGGATCTGGAGGAGCTGCAGGAGCAGGAAGAGCAGGGGGAGATTCAGGAGGAGCAGGAGGAGCTGGAGGAGCAGGTAGAGCAGGAGGAGATTCAGGAGGATCTGGAGGAGCTGCAGGAGCAGGAAGAGCAGGGGGAGATTCAGGAGGAGCAGGAGGAGCTGGAGGAGCTGCAGGAGCAGGAAGAGCAGGGGGAGATTCAGGAGGAGCAGGAGGAGCTGGAGGAGCAGGTAGAGCAGGAGGAGATTCAGGAAGAGCTGGAGGAGCTTCAGGAGCAGGAGGAGCAGGAGGAGATTCAGGAGGAGCAGGAGGAGCTGGAGGAGCAGGAGGTTTCTTTAAGAGCGGGCGTATCCTAACATCCCAGGGCCACGTCAGACCTGCTAATGGCTGTTTCCCGGCCTCCATGGATCTATTTGTTGCAGCCCCCTCCCCCCTCAAGCCACCCCCCCCCCCCAAATATGTACCTCGGGTGATGTCATCTCACAATATCACCGTGCTGCCAATTACCCAATCCCTGCCTCTCCACCCACTCACCCTGCTTTCATGCTGTGTACCACGGCTCTGCTCGTGAGCTTGCGGGGGAAAAACGCGCCTCTCTCCGCGCCGGACGCAAACAGGATGTGACTCGCGGCGTCCCCCGGGTAACAGCCCCGGCTTCACGCTTAGAGCGGTCGCGAGAATCTGCAAGCCCCCCACACCCCCACAGACCCCCCCCCCCCATCCCCCATCCCCCATCCCCCATCCCCCATCCCCAGTCTCCATTCCAGGACCAATGCCTCCAGCACAGTCAAACGCTCGCGCTGTTCTTGGGGACGGATGTGGAGTGACTCCCATTAGCAACTGTCACCGTGTCCAGCAATGCACAATTCGTTGGTGGCGGTGAGCGTTCTGGCGCAAAATGGCTGCCACGCATCACCCAGGTGGGTGCTACACATTCGTGGCGGCTGAGGTTAGATTCCCCGCATCACTGTTATGCACTTTTGAGCATATGGAAAAGTACTGTATGAATGCAATTGGTTCGGTCATTGGTACTTGTTGCCATCGTACGTTCACCAAACCCCGAGGAGGGGCAATCAATATTAAGCCTATTAAAGGGAGAGAGAGAGAGAGGAGCAGGTGGCCAGACTTCTAAAAGGGAACGATTCCTGGACCCTGGGGAACCCCACTTCTTGTTGGTGATAAGTGCCCCATGGGATTTTAAATGACCATGGCGATTAAAAGAGGTGACAATTATTAAAATCTCAGTGGGCCAGAGCTGATTAGTAATACAAATATGCCAGCTTCATTCCATCCACTCTTTACATAAAACAGTGATTTGTCTGCTTGTTGTTTTTTTAACACATCTGTTTATTCCAAACATGTAATTCATCACACTCTGTAAGTCTTGTGTGACGGTGTAATCCATTAAGACTTCCCTCTCATTCAGAATTTGCACGCTGATTAAATCTGGCAGTGTCTGTTGAAAATGAGCTATGCTCAGAGGAGTCTTCCCTCGTACAGTTAATGCATCTCTCGTACAGTCTCAAAAGAGCGAGGGCTTACCGTAACCACGTCCACGGTAATTACACCTCAATATCTGCCGCTCACAGCCCACAACAAACCTCACAACAAAATCAACATTTAGTTTATCGGTTTTTTTTTTGTTTGTTTTTTTTTTTTTTAAACTACATTCTTTTCTGCATCACTGCTTCAATGGG
>CM077295.1:49386293-49423793 GCA_039654925.1 Anguilla pacifica
CTCTTCTTTTTCTGAGACATACTGTACACGTAGCTTGTATACAAACATTTAAGTATTATTATTCCATAAAAGTCGCAGTCAGATCTGCTAACTGCTTAACTTCCATTAACTAGTTACGGTCTACTGGCTATCTGTCTGTCAAAATACTAGCTGTCACTCTGTCACTCCGTTCTCTCTCCTTATCTCATGGGGAAAGCACAGGGAAGGTGGTGCTTGTTTACTGTGTGAAATGTACGTATGTAAGTCGCTTTGGATAAAAGCATCTGCTAATGATTCTGCATTCTAAACGGCAGTGACAAGTGGCTTCCTCACAAACACACATTCATCAAGAGGGAGAAAGATTCAACCCAGTTCCCTTAAATTATTCCTAAAAATGAATTTCCTCACTTGAATTGCTTTTCAGCTAAAAAAATAAAGAGTATGTATGTGACCTTGCCCATTCCTCTCTTCTCTTCTTCTCAGTTTCCAACTTTCTCTCAATTTGGACTTATCCCCAAGCAGCTGGGATTAGTGACTTGTTGCGTGTTCAGTTTGAAAGGCTCCTTTCCCTGCCCCGTGTTCAGTTTGATAGGCCCGTTTTTTATCCCAGTTTCGGCAATCAGCCGGAACATTCCGCCCCCCCTCCCCCCCCCCCCCCCCCATGCCTTCGCAGCTGATGAGAAGCAGAGGGCCGCTGAATATATTCAAATGGAACTGATGGAGCTGCATTGCAGAGGCTCTCTTAGGGCCCGGAGCCTGGCACTGCCGGCCCTGTGGAGACACGGAGAGCTTCACCTTGTCCTCACACCCCCGCTCTCCAAAGAGCCTACCGCTCACTGCCCACCACCCCCTGCCCACCGTCCCCCCCTGCCCACCGCCCCCCGCTGCCCCCCACCCCTGCCCCCCGCCCCCCGCTCGTGGTCCCCTCGCCACGCTCAACCATTACAGAACAATGAACCCAATTAAAATGCACCGCAAAATGCAGTATTCACTTAAAAATATACAACAGGCACATATTAGCATCCATGCATATATGCATGAGCTGTGTATCTACAGTAAAAGTAAAACAGAGTTTGCAAAATATGTTCACCAAGGGGGTGATATAAAGCATGAATAATGCATGTAAAATAAATGTTCACTATGTTTTATGACATATTATTAGTGAAGTCGTGAGTTACAAAAGTGTGTAATTGTGTTGCGTATTTTTAGATTTGTGTGCATGAAATACATTTTAACAAAAATGAAATGCAGTATGAATGCAATATAAATCTGATAATCTTGTAACATCAAAAATTCTTGTATTTTGTGGTACGGCGTGAGTACATAACTGGCTGATTGACTCTCCTTTGATTAAAAAGCCACATATGCCACAAACAGCCTGACGCATATGAACCTCATATGAAAAACATGGGTCTTTCCAGAGAACTGGAACTGGTTCCTGTGAATGTGGTACTTAACTCACATTTGAAAAAATCAGTTTCCATGTGTGTCTATGTGCTTATTTAAAAAGCAATTTTTTGTTTCAAAACCGATTCAAATCAGACGCATTTCTGATAAATCGTGACTGTATAAATGCGGTTCATTCCCACCTGGCAGTAACAGTTTCTAATGGGTGAGGTTGCCCTGGCAACAATGGCATAATGCTAACCTTTAACCTTTTCTGAACAAACATCCAGCTTCTGAGGGCCTAGGAGTTTTTACAGGTCTGAGGGATGATTGATGGGACCCTGACAGTTTAAACTTTCTTTGATGGGTCCCTTGGGCCTTGTCCGTCGCCCGTCCGTGTGGGTCGCAGTGAAGCCCCCCCCCCCTCCCCGCGCGGGACAGCCCTCGCCCTGAAGCTGAGACGCCAGGCCGAGATGCCGTCTCACTGCGGTCATTAAAGATCCCCACGCCACCCTTAAAAAAAGAGCAGAGCAGAGCTGACCTTATCATCCCTGTCAAATTCACACTACATCGGCTCCCCAAAGCTGGCGGCTTAACCATCGGGTCCTCCCCATGCCCCTGCCCACGGCTGCTCAGTCCCCACAATTTCCTGCCCATTTTCTGGTTATATATGGATGTATGTATGCATGTTTGCACATATATATATATATATATATATATATATATAATATATATAGTACATGTGTGCTCTGAGATTGACAGCTGTGCGTCAGAGTGTTCTTATATATATTTATCTAAACATATATGTGCGCTGTGAGATTGACAGCTGTGTGTCGGAGTGTCTGTCTGCCAGGCAGGGAACATTCTGGAAGGCTCTGTGGGAAGCGCTGGGGGAGAGACACATGGTGTGTAAAGCGCAGAGATCAGAGAACAGGCACCGCGCCCAGCCTCTACCAGGGAAACGGGACTGGATCCCATAAAAAAACAAAACAAAACAAAAAAAAACAAAAACAGAAATGGCACCTAAAATCCAAACAGTGGCCCAGACACACACACACACACAGACACACACAGCGATTATCCCAAACGCTGGCGACCGGAGGACGTAATGAGACGGTGACTCCTGACGAGCAGAGCCGGTGCTTCAGCCGCGTCCGCGGCCACCGTTTGCCCACAGGCCCCAGCCTGCCGCACCGCACCACGCCCCGAGAATCCCTGCTTCTACAGCACAGACCGGGAAAGCTGCTCTCTGCAAAATAAACACTTCCTCGTTCCCCTTGTGTGAAATTTACCTTTCGCTCTTTTCCACCTACGCCTCTCTCCGTGTTCTCCTGACAAAACTCAAAAATTTTTTGAAGTAAAAAAAAAAGAAAAAAAAGAAAGAAATCAGAAAATCTTTTCTTCCTCCACCGTTGAATTTATGGCTTTGATGTGGTGCCGAGAAGTCATGTGACCCAGCCAGGATACTAGTTTGGTCACAGTGACTGAAAAACACATTCATTTTTTTATACTAGCAAAATTGTCTTCAGTACTATAATAGCCACATTTATTACAAACTCACAGATATGACCACATGGAACTGGGAATGCTTTTGTACCCTATTTAGATGATATGATAATGTCAGGTTTTCTCGGAACACTGAATGAGAATTTTTTTTTTGTTTTTTTGCAAACAAAAAAAACGTATTTTTTTTTCTAAAGCAACATCATCCATCAGATTCAATTTGGGATTGATTCTGACTCTGATCGCTGTTGCACGCTTTCCACGAATGAAGTCAGTGAGTCTACACAAACCCGACATACGCTGTTTTCGTCTTTGTCAAGGTTTCCTACCGGAACAGGCATTTAAGCCCTGGGACATGAAATGACGTCACTGCCATTTAGCTGACATGCGTGTCCAGTGTGGTTTACAAGGCAAAGACGAGTGAAAACATTATTAATGTGACTGGCAGTAAATAATGTCTCTCCTAACTTATTAATAAGCACCTCTGCGTCTCCTGTATATGTCCAATAAATGTCAGAACGGTATATTATGAATGCAGGCAGTTTAGAAAGGGAACACAGAAGTTTGCTCTTTTCAAAA
Organism: Anguilla pacifica; assembly: GCA_039654925.1. NCBI lineage: Eukaryota > Metazoa > Chordata > Actinopteri > Anguilliformes > Anguillidae > Anguilla > Anguilla pacifica. Next base: position 49,389,741 of record CM077295.1, read on the forward strand.
TAAATAAATAACATACAATGTCCATGGACTACAGTTTATTTTTATTTTATTTTTTTATTGTATTAGTTGGATCTGATTGTCTGATTGAATCTGAATTGTCAATAATTCACAATATTTTGTGATTTGAACACACAGTGTTTTATTTTCATTTCGCTGTTTGTGAAACCTCTACGTTTGTACAGTAAGATTGATGCACCCGCCTCTTAAAAAGATTCCCTGCTCCTGATAATAACACAGAATTTCTTGCAGGTGAAAGTGATTTATTTAGCAGTTCAATATATTTTGTTAGTGATTTGAGTCACGTAGAAATATTGCTATTTTCTCCGTCTTTAAGATGCATCATTTTGGTAAGAGAAACTGCTTTTTAAATATATATATATTACACAATCTTTAATCTGGCCACGATTCACAGAACAGTAGTTCATTTTTTCTCCCTCACCATGAAATTAACTTTCACAATTTTTTGAATGATGATTTACTAGATTGGATGCATTTTAGAAAGCGTGCTCAAATTGTGCAGTCGCAATCCGAAAATAACAACATTGCTTCCCCACCCCCACCACCCACCACCCCTCACCCACCCACCATACAAACACACCGCAGTCTCTCCATTTCCCCCGAATAAACACAGCAAGGCCTCATGGGAAGAAAGAAAAAGCAAATCCCCCAAGCACCGCATTCAAAGAACATTCGCACAGCACCAGCCGCACAGTGGAGACGTCCCTGAAAAACAGGAGTGGCCCCATTGAGTAAATTGTGCATTTAGACGCCATTACATGCTCGGGGTTTACAGGAGTAAGTGAACGATTGAGGAATACTGGAAATTTTATGTTCCCTCCCCCCTTTTCCCCCTCGATTTTGAAGGCTCAGTAAAACTCAGCAGGTCTTCTCACTTCTTCTGTAATCTGCTCTGTTAATGCGAGAGAGCATGGAAAAGCTTCTGAAAGATCCAGTGCTTGTTTTTATACAGCGCTCCCCAAGATGAGATCGCAAAGACGCAAGCTGGAGGAAGACTACATGTGCGGCTTCAGTGAGTAGACTGTAGGTGCCAGACAGACCAGCAGGGGTCGCTAGTGAGCAGTGAGGCACTGTCACGCCCAGGCAATGCTCAGCAATGCTATGACAGTATGTGACTCCACAGACAGAGGTCCAGGTTCGATTCTAGACCATGGGGCCCATCCACATACTGGAACAGAGCCTTAACAGATACCAGAACATGGGGCCCATCCACACACAGGAACAGAGCCTTAACAGATACCAGACCATGGGGCCCATCCACACACTGGAACAGAGCCTTAACAGATACCAGACCATGGGACCCATCAACACACTGGAACAGAGCCTTAACAGATACCAGACCATGGGACCCATCCACACACTGGAACAGTGCCTTAAAAGGACAAGCCTCCAAGCATCCCCAAGGAATGCATTCATTTGAAGATATTGTGCATGTGATCTCGCAAATGGACACGTTTTTCAGTGCATTAGGCCCTTCTGCCACAGAGAGACAGGGCAGCACGAGCCAGCCAATCACACGGCAGAATAATTAGACATTAATATATATCAGATTGGTGCGGGTCGATGCTATTGACTTTCTGTAATATTTAATGCGCTTGTTTTATTTTGGCTGTCTGAGTCCTCTCCCATTTCAGTTTTTAGGCAGTTACACAGGCCGACTTATTCGGATTTCCACATCCCGCTGACATGCAATATGGATACGCAGGACAAGAACTAGCCTGCGGCAGCGTGAAGAGCCCTGATGCTTTGTAGCCGCGGTACAGGCTGCGTACTCTCTCCAGCCGCTCGGTCTCCCGGCCGCGGCAGTGGGGCAATGGCTTCCGCTGGAGTCGTGTTCCTCGATCGATAGTCCTTGTCGCGCGTCTTTGTTGTAGGAAATACGGCCGTTTGTTTGTAATTAAAGCACAGATTGTTCGTCCCCCTCGCCCACGGTCTGCAGTCGGCTCGTTTTACGGCATGGCAGAGATCCGGAGGCATGTCGAAATGAAGCTACGGGCTCTGCCAGGCACCGCTGCCGCTGATTGGCCCTGCAGGGCGGTGTTTAACTGGCAGGTGCGTCGTCCAGGGGTCAGCGAGGGGTCAGCCAACCGGGATCCGTGTCTCGTTGCTCTCTGGTGACCCCTGCTGGTCGATCAGGTGGTCCACAGTCGGCTGGCTAGAGCTGCCCGTTGTGCTTCCTCCTGTGACTCACGTCTGTGCGAAGTTGGCGTGTGGGCGGTGGTGTTGTAACCAGGCAGCTGGCAGCATCTCGTGCTTTGTGAGAAGAGCATCTGCTTGGCCACCGCCTTCACTAAAAATGCAGCTGTGCACGGGCGGGCATTGCAAAGCGAGGGTAAAATTGCAGTGAAGGGAGAGAATTGTGGATAAAAAAAAGTTATTGCATAGGATACGAAACTCCCAATAGAAAATAAAACCTGCTCAATGTTATTTTGCATCTCACAAGTCTAATGCGACATCTCAGTTAAAGCCTTGTTCACATTGATGTCTCCGGTGCATTACGCCTAACAGAATGTGCCGGAACTGGATCCGAACTTAGTATGCATTGAAAGATGAACTCACCTCCCCACACCCTCACTAACTGACTAAAGGATCTGTCAGTCGCCAGCAGCCACAGGCAAGCAAGTACCGTTCTTGCTGCTGCTTCCATATTCCAGGGGAGATTTTCTGATCTCAGATGAGAGATACTCCAGTTCTGCTTTGAAGTCCTTCTCCCCAGGGAGCAAATCCATAAAAATGTTGTCAGTGTAACCCTTCAGAATTCGCTTAATTTTAGATTCAGCATTCATACCTGAGAAGTGATATGTTTAAGCCTATTAACCAATGTGACACGAGTGGCTTAGAGTGAGGTTGTGATGCTGGGAGGGGTGGGAGAAGAGATAGCAAAAGGGCTAATCCTCCTATTTGGCTGCTGTCAGCTGTACCTGTTCCTACCTACAGAGAGGATGGCCTACAGAACCTTGGACAGCAGCTGCACCTGTTCCTACCTACAGACAGGATGGCCTACAGGACCTTGGACAGCAGCTGTACCTGTTCCTACCCACAGACAGGAGGTCTACAGGACCTTGGACAGCAGCTGTGCCTGTTCCTACCTACAGACAGGATGGCCTACAGGACCTTGGACAGCAGCTGTACCTGTTCCTACCCACAGACAGGATGGCCTACAGGACCTTGGACAGCAGCTGTACCTGTTCCTACCTACAGACAGGATGGCCTACAGGACCATGGACAGCAGCTGTATATGCTCCTACCTACAGACAGGATGGTCTACAGGACCTTGGACAGCAGCTGTACCTGTTCCTACCCACAGACAGGAGGTCTACAGGACCGTGGACAGCAGCAGTCTCGCACGCAGGTATGCTCACCTGATGATGCTCAATATGTGGCCATGTGCATGCCCCAGTTCCTTAGCCACCCATGCAAGAGTTTTGCTTCCGTCTCTAAAAGAGGACATCATATGATGCCAGGACTCAAGGCAAGTTTAACTGTTTTCTTTTTGTTAGAAATAAACACCAGATAAGAACTGATTTCCTTCATCTGGATGTTTTAGTGCTCAATCACTTCCCTGCACAGTACTGTAACTTGAAATCCCGTGCCAAAAAAAGATCCTGAACAGGAAAGTGTGGCTTGGATGAGCATGTGATGTTGATGAAAATGGACACCCATGTTTTGCAAATATGGAAGCAAGAATTTCTTCCCCTCAGGTAGTTGGCAAATGTTTCTCTCTCTATACATGCCATTATATGTAAAACATACCATGTGTGGCAAACATATTGTGTTTATTCACATTTGACAAAGTTACTGTGTGCATTTAGTAATGATGGATTTGTATGTAACATTACCATACACTGAACATATGTAGATGCCTCCCAGGTGTCTGTGTCTATATGTATGTGCGTGGGCTGTAATTCCTTCACAAACCACCTGATATTGATGTAAACACCCTCAAATTAAAGCTGACAATCTACACTTTAACCTCCTATTCATTGTGTATGTATATATATATAACAATGAATAGGAGGTTAATGTGCATACTGTCAGATTTCATTTGAGGGTACACATACACATAGCCTACACATTTTGTTTTAGAATATTTTTTCTCTTAAACAGCATTTAAAAAAAAAAAAAATTATGGCAGTTTAAAATCATTCAAATACAAGTGCCACGTGCTTGCCACCAGTCCCGAGCGCTAATTAATTTTCTGGGAAAGCAAGAATACCACACTTGTCAGGAGCCAGGTGTTAAGGACTGAGATCACGTGAAGCGTTTTAAACTGTGGAACAGGAGATCAGACGACAGAGCCGCCCGCCGCTGGCAGTGCAGAGCGAGCAGCTCATTAAAATGGCCGCTAGCTAGGCCCTCAAAGCCACAATTACCCGCCTTACCTCCAGCCATTTCCCTCAGACTGCAGTGGCGTTCACACAGCCCTGGACGTCCAAACGAGGGCAAATACCTTTTTAAATGTGTTTTCTTTTTCTTTTTTTTAGTTTTTTTTTTTTCAAATAACATGTTCAGGCTATTTATCTATTTATTTTTGAAATACTTTCAATAGAAGTTACCCTAGGTAAAATGGGAAAAGTAATTGCCTTTAAAATTACACTTCCATTACATATAATTATGATTTACTCTTAGTCTAAGCCTCTCGACTGTTGATATATTTAATGCAATTACTGAATGAGAGGCCACACAAAGATTGTCCAGCTCAGTCAGAAAAGTATGCTGAACAGACTGTATTGATCAGGCAGTATAATTAGCTTCAGGAAGTATAGCAGGATCTGCTGATTTGTACAGTTAAAATATTGTGATGCACAGGATGAAGTGGATGGCAAACTGAGTTTATAAATACCCTGATAATGAAATCCCCCCCACAGTAGATTATGTGATGATTCCCTATACATTTTGGAAGGGTTTTTTTTTTAAATGAATTAATTTGTTTGTTTGTTTGTTTGCTTGCTTGTTTATTCATTTATTAAGAGATCTAGCTTGACCCCGTAACTGACAGAGCTGGGTGATATGGATCGCGTGATAATCACTTCCTTTGGCAATGGGGGAAAAAAATGCATTATTAAATACAAATTTATTTTTAATTGGGAGCGAAAAAAGGAAATGAGAATTACGACTAAACATGAAAGGAACTGTGTGCCTCACGGAATAGAGACAGTGCAGTGGCAAAGGAAAGTGCTGTAACATCTCCAGCGACGTGTTGCAAATCAGATTATACGGCTTTGTGATTGCTTGTGTGATACGGCGGCGTGGCTTGGTTCTCTCTCAGAGCAGCAGATGAATTGGATGTGATAAACGCCTCGCTTAGACCCACGCCAGCCTGGGTGTGATCTAATTTATTCCTCTTCCTCCTTCCATTTTTTTCTAATTTGTTTCTTCTTTCCCAGTTTTTTTTTTTTTTTAAATGAAGCAACTTTTTTCTCTCCATCATTACCTAATCTCGCTGCCATTTGGCCTGTTTGCCTTAGTCTATAGTGTGAAATCCCACTACGATACATTCAAAAGGGTCATTAAAATATTATTTTTGAGATTTATCGCTCAGTTCCTTGGACCTGTAACACTTCTCAGGTATTGGTCTCTAGATACACATTGCAGATATGGATTCTACATCTTGTGGTCTTGGTCTCGATATCACATAAAAGTGGTCTTGGTCTGGGATCTTGGTCTACAACCCATACAGTCTTGGTCTGGGTCTTGCTCTTTGGTGGTCAAGAGCGTGGTCTCCGACAAGACCATCTTCTCCCTGTCCAACATCCCCAAGATAATAATCACTCCACACCACCACTAGTTTGTGCCACAGACTTGGGTCAAAACATGTATTTGTTTTGAATTCAAATACTTCTCTATGCTTTACTGATCTTGTCTGGCATATTGGAACCAATTAAATACTCTCAAAAAGTGCAAACCCCACCTTCTGGTCATATTGGCAGGCTCAGTTACACCAGGCAAGATCAATAGAGCACAGAAAAGTATGTGAATCCGAAACAAATACGTTTTTGACCCAGGTCTGCGGTGCCATAACTTTTCTGCTGCAGAGAATTCACTCACTGAAAGTTTCTTTTGTTGAGTATCTTGGAAGCTTTTCTCTCCATGGCTGCCTAGTAACATGGTGATTAAAAAAAAGAAACAATGTCTGTTCTCCTAACGTCTCCCACAAACTGCAAATTATTTAGTTATCTGCCAACCCAAAATTTAGCTGAATACAATCATGATTGTCTGTTAAAAACACCGCGCACATAATGCCACAGGAATTAGACGTATAGTTTTATACACAGCGTGGGCTGCTTATTTATTAATTTCTTTTCAATTTCTTTCTATCCAGAAAATTTGAAATGTTTTACAATCTTCCTGGGGTCCATCGCGTTTGTACATCCCTCCTCCCTGACTCTTGGGGAAAGTTTGGTGACTGTGTTCTGCAATCATATTTTTATCAAGATTAGATCATTTTAAAAATTTACTAAATTATTCAAACATTGTAGATGAATCTCTTAGTAGCTCAAACTCATACGCTATTAGGCAGGAAAACCGTATGGCTTCCTTTGAGTCACAATTCTCTTTCGCTACTTTCACCTCAAACAATAACGTTACTAATTAAATTATCACTACGATGAATTAGAGTTGATTTTGATAGATTATAGAACAGGGATCTCCTGGGACCACTAGAATCAGAATTTGACAGAATGTCTCCAAAGCTCCAATTATGGAATACAAATATTTAACAATCGGCTCGGCAGATTCTAAGGGCGGTTCTAATCAGTCTTTAATTATTATTTATGTCATCATTAGTGGTCGTCAATGACTGAAACGTGGTAGTCCTAACATTACATTCATAGAAAGCACTTCAATTTAAACTGCAAAATTTTTTGAATTCCACAATGTCTCACAGGGTTGTAGTTTTTTGTAATGGATCCTATTCTTCATTGCAAAAGTTCATTATTCATTATAGTGTGGTGCTTCATGACTGAATAGCACAGAAAAATGAAAGTCTCAGTCTGTAAAAATTATATGAAAGTGCGATACCTTCCACCTTATCATCCCAAACACAATCTGAGAACTCTTATCCTTTATTCAGAAAATTTCAGCACACCCCACAAATACTGTGCTCTGCTGGGTGACTCTGAATGTCGAAAGTGACAAAGATAAGATGAAGGTTTTCTGCATGTTTGAGATTAAATAGAAACCTCCACTGAGCAAAATGGAATAAAATGTGTCATCTGTTTACATCCTGAAGTTCTAAGTACAGTTAATATTTAAGCCACGTTTGTAGTATTATATATTGTATGAATATATTGGTATATTATTTGATCCGATTACTATGTTAATTGTTACAGTTGTGTGTGTGTGTGTGTGTGTGTGTGCAAACATACAAATTGAACTTGATATCTAATCACTTAATTGATCTAACTGATATCAATAAACACAGTGTTTTTTTCTAATAATTGTATCCAATCAATAGAAGTTATACATGAGATGACACACTAAGAAAGAAATAAAAAGTTCACAACAGAAGCCAGGAGACAGCAAGTTATGAAAAAAGTATTAGAAATTCTTTTTGTTTTGCAAGATGACCTCTTCTATTATGTACTCTTTGTATATAATTATGATTCCTCTCAGTGCTGATACTGTTCATTTTAAATGTGCTTTATCAAAATATATTGTTCTCCCGAAGATTATGTAACAGCCCAGCAAAGAGAAACTTTTAAGAGAAAAATTTTCCCCAGAAGAAAATGAAATTAAGCAATATGGGCTACATGTGCTGTTATAGCTGTGAGCGCAAAAAGCAAGCAATGTCATATTTATCACTAACTTAAAATGTAATAGAATTCCAGGCACATTAATGCAGCTCTTTTTAAAATATGAAATGCTCCATGGGCAAAACGAGGTGCATAAAAATATGAATATGATTTCATTTCTTTTGGTATGATTGAGTACTTCTGCCATCAATATTGATAAATGAGATTTTCTCTTTCAAGCGTGCCGCATCGCCATAACATTAATAAAGTGATGTCTGCATATATGAAGTGAGAATAAATCCTATAATTAATGAAAGATCATCTCAACCAATGTTTTAATAGATTGTGTGTTTCCCTTTGCGGAGAACCAGTCAGATCCCTGCGTTGTATCAGTCCTGTATCAGCTAGCGTCTCTCATATTGCCATGACAACGGTTGCCATACATTTGTCAATCTAACTGTGCAGGCTTTGCATGAAGTGCATGCGGGGGCTCGTTAATTATTCATGAGCTAATTACATCAGCATAAATCAGAGGCTTATGACAGTTCACAGATACTAAACCGCAGTGACGGGCCAGCGTGTTGATGAGGCGTGGTAAACACTCGACATCTTCGCTAATGAAGATTTGGCTTTGGCTGCGTCCCAATCAGAAACCAGCACAAACTGTGACAGCTTCTAAGGCGGGGATTTGCGTTCTGTCGCCGACATTACAGAGAAATCTTTTGTTAGTTTAATTAGTCGAATCACAGCTGTGCCTTGTATTATTGAAAAGTAAAACTATTCAATAATTCAATTTATAGACAGCACCAGTCTCTATTGCTCTTCAGTTTGCCGACAGAATTCAATAATTAGTATAAAAATGGATTGTTTCAATCCTGGATGCCGATTGATTGTGACTGTAAATCTGATGCAGTGACAGTTAATCAAACAGCATGTTCGTAAACAGTATTACTCCACACACAATCCATTACTTAGAAATAATATAACAAAATTAATATCACTACGTCATAAATTGTTTCTACGTAACATAACCACTTTTATATGCCCATCAGCAGCCCTAAAGGTCATGGATTCGATTCCCGGGTTGGACACTGCCGATGTACCATTTGGCAAGATACTTAACCTGCATTGCTTCAGTATATATCCAAGTGGTGCAATGTAAATGCTATGTAAAAAAAAGTTGTTTAAGTCGCTCTGGATGACAGCATCTGCTACATTGCTGTAATGTAATTTAATGGTGCATTAGCAGTTCATATAAATTGAAAAATGAACAGAAGTGGTGTGGGCTTTGTACGGTACATGCACCAAAGCTATAAAAGGCCGAGAAAATGCCACCTGCTGTTTTGTGTAAAAATCTTAGGGATAAAGTGCTTCAATTTTTCCAGCACAAGCAAATAAGTGCTGTTTTGCATAATTTTAACTCTTAACTGGGACTCAGAGGCGTTCTCACGCTGCGGGGTGGCCAGCCAGCGGCGTATATACCGAAACTTAGCGATGACGTTGACTTAGCGGTATGGCCATCAGAGGACTCAACTCAACACCACCTCACATCAGTGCTCCTTTGTAAGGGGGGGGGGTCAATTTAACGTTCTGTGTTTTATATGTTGTGCATTTTTTGTTTTGTGTTTTCAGTGTTATGCGATTTAATATGTTGTGCATTTACCATGTTGTGCGTTTTCTATTTTGTGTTTTCAATGTCGTGCACTTTCTATGTTGCGCGTTTTCGATGTTGTGAATTTTCTGTGCTGTACATTTTCCATGTTGTGCATTTTATGTTGCGTTTCATTGGCGAGCTGGCTCATTTATTCAGGCTGTTTCTGCGTGTCGTACACATCAGAGCATGCTGTGCTGGTCCTGTCGATCATGAGCTGTGTTGAGACGGAAATAATTTACTTTTGGCCCAGAGCATTTGATTAGGTCAGCCCACACTTAGGAATGATAGATGGATATCGATAGCCAGTGTCACAGCTGTTCCGCTGACCTGCGTAGTTGAATGACGGTTCGATGCAAAGGGAAAATCTGATGTTTTTTTTTGCTCAGCCTATCAGATTGGGTACAGAGTAATTGCACTGAATAGGACTGTAAGCGCATAAGTTATGCCAGAGTGCAGAGCTGTTTCCAGCATAATGATGCAAACCGCTCAGTGACAGCACGACACTGTTCACAATGACATGTCCACTGCCAGTTTCAAATTCAGACTATTTTCTGTTTGCCTGAAGCCTTGCTATTTGACAGCACTGAAAGACGACAGCTTACGCCATGGCACATGGTGTGTGTGTGTGTGTGTGTGTGTGTGTGTGTGTGTGTGTGTGTGTGTGTGTGTGTGTGTGCATGTGCATGTCCAATGTTTCGGCTCTAGCTCACAAAATTAGACTGATCTGAAGCATCTTTAAAGTTCATTAAAAACATAAAAAATCTATGCAATATCTGAACAATATTTTGGTAATGATGGATATGCTGTAACTGCTTAGCACCAACTCTAGCGGGTGATCTGAGTTCTAGTGGCTGTGTTAGTTATGGCGAAAGAGGAATTATATCTAAAATATTTATAACAGTTCCAGCACACCTCTGTATCACAGTGTTTATGGAGAATGTCTACATTTCTGTTCAGCATACTGTAGGGCTCGACTATAATGACAAGCTTTTTAAAAGACATTAATTTAAAAAACTACTTTCAAAATGGGCATGTTGTGACAGACTGGCGTCGGTGGGTGGTTACAGGGTCAAGCTTTATGGCTTCTCTAAAAGATGTGTAATTAAAGAAACGGAAAACCTTTGTGTTCACAGATCCGTAAATGACTCAGGGAGAATGACGCATTCTCATGTTTACCCTGCTGAATAATGACTTGGTGGTTAATAAAACGGTGGTCTGGTTTTGGGGGAAAAAAATTCCACAATGAGAAAATTCAATACCTAGCACATTTGCAAAACAACTTCCTTTTATTACTTGAGTTGGTTGCTTCAAATAATCGGTATAGCTTGTCATTCATGCATATATAGTTGGATTGGAGCGACATTTTGAAGTGATAGCAAAAGTAACCAATCGCATTTTTCCTCTAAATGCCTTTAGCGTTGGAATAGAGTGTTACGGTGATGACGTAATTGATATTAATTGATGTAATTTATCTCATACAACAAAACGTGAAACTCTCTTAGGCTTACGTTTACCACAGACCTTATTTTCTGCAAAAAACGAAATCCCTATAGGAAAAATGTATTGGAATCTGACGAGGGGAACCCATGGTTCATAAAAGCGAGATTACTTCCTGGTTTAAGGACTACAAACTGTAACACTCAAGTGGCGAGATCAGCCAGCAAGAAATCCTAACCCCGTCATCGGCACCTATAGAGAAAACGATCCCGCGTCATTTGGCCTACTGTTCTGAATATTCGTCATGGATGAGGAAAACTATAATTGCTATGTTATTATAATGTCAGTAGATTACATTTGAGTCGTTGTTCCCTAAACATGTGCGTCATTTCGGTATGGCGAGCGTTGCTGGCAGCAATATCGTTAAACATCCCCGTGTTTTAAATTGTCCTATTGTTTGGCGCAATCATTCACAACATTGACGGCTTGCCATACACATGGGCACATGGGGTGCGCAGTATGTTAGCTGGCACTTGGTTTGTGGAACGAATGAATGAACGAATGGAAATGAAAACAATCATTGTTTGGTGCTTTGTTTACGAAAACGGATGAAAGAGATTCCGCAGCACCAGCCCTTGCCAGTGTTCCCTAACCAGACAGGATCGATGCTGGTTTTGGTTTTCCAACTAATCAAGCCCACGTGTCGTTGGCTAACAGCGATCTAGGACCACGACGGCAATGATAAAGCCATTAACGTTAGTGCTACTACCGCTAGAGATCAGTGTGGTGCCGGCCACCCGGAGCAGTCGAGTCCCAGGCCCAATGCTAAAAGCCCCGGCGGTGCACGAGCCATTTAATGGATTATGCTAATTGATTTCCTCTGGGTTAAACTCCCTCAAGAGCATCATATGGTAAGATTTGACTTAATTGTTATATAATTTTGTTTTATTAATTCATGTTTTTGCCATCAGTCATAATCCGCCAGATTATGTGCCATTTGCGATATGATTACTGTTTTTCTTTATTATTCGGCGTGGGTGCGAATCGTGTATTGAGGCTGGTGCTAGTTGTGGTTGTTGTCCAGGCATTAGAGGGTTTCCAATGTTTTACTGAGAATTTGGTGGACTTTTTTTGATGTTGTCATCTCCCCTTGCCATACCTGAACGCTTCCACTGAACAGTCTCTTTCACAAGCAATGTTAAAGTCATTTTATATGGGCTAGTGCTGTTTGGTGAGGCTTGCCACAGGTTTCATGGCAATACATAAATTGTGCAAATAAGCGTTTTTAATCAGCTTGCCTTTTATGATAGCTATTAAGCCACATAGCAGCTTTTTGGTATTTGGAAATACTTGGCCCTGTCTTCTGGATGCTCCATGTCAGTATATAACCTGCCTGCACACAAAACCACGCACACAGAAATACACCCTATATAACACACACACATGCGTGCACACGACACAGTCAATCCTCCGTCCTCCGTAATACAGACAGCTCCATTATCAGGGGTTTTGGATGTGAGCTATTTGCATTGCGTGGGGGACATGCGCGGCGCTACAGTACTTTGCTTTGATGTCAGCCGGCAGTACAGCTCTGCAGCTAAATGTATTGATCGCAGCCTAACAGAAGTTTCTCCCCTACTGTTCCCATTTCATTTCTGCCCTGCAGTTCTCTCCAATTATTGATCTTCCGGTGAGGAGGAAGCAGTCACAAGCACGAAAGCATTTTTTACTCTCCCGGATATGAACGCACCCACTCACTCGTATGTTTGTTTATTACATTAAAGCCTTCAACGTATTCTTCTTTATCCTTTACTTCAACTTCTTGTTTTACACTATTTCAGTTGTTTCTTTTTCTTTAACTTTTCTGTGGTGCTCTATAGCCAGAACCAATAAAATCGTATAAGAGGGTTTTTTCTCTTTTCTTCTTCTTCTTCTCGCATTTCAGATTAGACTTAACTGTTCTTTTGTACCCTGTAAAATTTCTCCAACATAGCCACGTTCATCAAATTGGAAAGAGAAAACTGAAATCGATACCCAATTTGAAAAAAAGATTCCCTAATGATCAGTTAGAAAAAGAACAGTTTGGAAAGTAATCGGGATTGCGATATTCCTATAATGCATCTGGCCTATATGATCGTTCACAGCAAAAATCCACCATAGGGATGAAGCGGGGTGCCAGTGTATTCCCTAACTTATGCGCTGCGCAGCTCATTTATAATTCAGTGATCTGTGAAATATTTACACATCTTGGGGACTACACAGGAAAATTCTTCAGTGTTAAATCAACTCCAGTGGAGTACATTTTCCTGATAGATTGCATGCGATCCCTGTGCTCGTATAAAGTCCGCTGAAGTTGAACTTGAAGGTGCTCATTTTCACTGTGCTCCGCTGGTCGTTCGTGGCTCCTTATGAAAAGCACGTTTTCCGTTGTTTGTTTTTTTTTTACGGCCATCCCCTGTCTTCGATGATTCGCGCGTGCAGCAGACTCCCAAGCTCCAGCTGCAAGCGCTTTGGGGAGAGGCTGTCTCCGCACTGAGCATGTGCAGACACCTTGGCGAGACGTCTTCAACAGAAGACCATGGTCAGGTCCATCCTTTTTCCCACGGCCCGCAGGACTGCCTGCTGCCGTGGGCTATGCGTGGCAAATTGTGGTCACTCACTCACTCACTCACTCACTCATGGACCATTGGTACGTTTGGTTGGACGCATGCGCAGGTGGTGCTTCGTTTAGTAGGACGCATGCGCAGGTGCATCTTCCAAAATCACCACTTTGAACGGCACAACATTTTTAAGCACTGCTTTATCGCCTAACGTTACTTTGGCTAACCCTAACATGTTAGCGTTTTGCCTACTTTAGCTAAACTAGTTAGCGTGTACCACCAATACACATGTATGGACACCCGGAGGACAACAAACAACGTTACAGCGGTGGGGACATGCCATGGCTGGCTAGCGATATAGTTAGCCAAGTTTTACTCATGACACTTTGTACAGGTGCGCCGTGGGTCTGGGTGGTTTTCTGCTTGTTTTTTCTTCATCTGCTCTTCTGTCTTGTCTGTTTTGCTCAATTTCACTCCCCTCTGCTGGTTTCCTGGACGAACTGAAAAATGCTAAACTTCTCGAAAGTTCACAGCGAGTTTTAGGAATTCCCCAGAGGCAGGGGAGGCGGCGCGTGATTTGCATAAATTCTCTATCCTGTTACGTCTGCTGCCTTCCGTTAGTCACCTCCACGTGGCCTCTGTAGCAGATACAGGGGCTTGTCTGCTTCTCAGCGTTGCTAATGACAGCTGGCACTGTGTGTGTGTGCCTGAATCTAGACACCTGCTCTCACTTTTCCGTACACTGAGATCTAGTTTAGCGTCTTGTAGTCAAACCGCTCACGTGTTCTTGCATGTTGGGATTTTTTTTATTTAAAATTTTATTTCTACTTTCCAAGACCTTTTATTTTTTTTTATTTTTTTTTTTTTTAAAAGGGGACCTTTATTGGCTACAGTCAGGACCTCAGTTTAACATTTCATCCAAAATAAATGATGCAATAAATCTGCAATGATAAATGTCAGAGACTTGTTCATTCAAAATACACATTAATATTTAAAAGTTATTGTGGACAAACTAACAGGCAAGTTTGCTGCAAGAATCAAACCATGGTCTCCAACCGAGGGAACTAATCGCACTGTCATTGGTTGTTCAGGGGTGATGTCACAATCTGTAGTGGATGTTCTAATCCCAGCCTGTGTCCCTGTATTCCACTGCAACAACTAGCAAAGATACCAGGGTTACACAACTATGCTTGTTAGTGTGTTCTGTCAATCAACAAAAATAAAAATAAAAAAAAAACTTTTTATTTTCTGTCCCATTTGGCAACATGTCCTTGGAATCTCCAGAATTCAAGTTTGGGAAGTTGGCCAAAAATCATTATCTCCACTGACGGTGCCTTGCAGCAGTACTGTCTAGCGGTGACAGGCTGGAAAATCAATACAACGGTCCATCAGCAGGGAAGGATGTGGGCAGCACAACCGGGGCTCTGAAGACAAGCTCTCCCCGAACGTCCGATAACCTCCGGCGATGATGACTGGGCGCTCAGGGTGGAGATTCTCTCTGGATCGGCCTCGCGTGCCTCTGTGAGGAGCGGTCAGCGTTTTCACCGTCCGTTACAACCGCCTCAGAGCACGAGAAGCATGTTTACTGGGGCACTGTCTTTCCCCGAAGACCCCGCTGGGCCTACACGTCCAATTTGTGTTTCGCCACTTTGTTCGTTTTTAATTGCGTGTCTGGCGTTGACTCGGAATTATTGACACTATTATGACGGAGACATTCAATGAAACGTATCTGTGCTCTCCTTCTCTCACGAGTAATGGTCCATCACCTTATTGATCCACCGCGCTGCATGAATATAGAGAACCTGATTTAAACTTGCGTGTATGTACAGTTCCTCCAGTGCACTGGTGTGTGTTAATTGGTCTCAGAGGGCATTGGTGGTAAATGGCTTCCGGTGACTTTCTCTTCTGGCAACCAGGATAACCGTATAAATCACTTGCCGACGTGTCGACTGGACCCCAGAAGAAGCTCTTTCTGCTGGGCATATGGAGAGGAGGAGTTACAGTCTGCGGGCTGGGCATCCTGAAATACGATTGGCTATGCAAAGTTTCAGCCAGCATTATGCTGTTGGTCATGGTTGAGTGCTGCCAGATGAAGCCCTGCACTACACTGAGTCATGATTTGCCAGCAGTGTCTGGCCACCGGTCATGAAACACGTTTCCCATGAATCACGCTGCGTGAAAAGAGGAGTTTCTGGAAGTTGCCCGTCCTGTGAAATTTGGGGAGGTGTCGGTTTGCGGGCGGTAGTTTCCCGCGAGGACACGCGTGCTTCCAGAACCTTCTGTGCGCTCCCGGGCCACGTCTGTGACTCGGGTATTCCGGATTAGTTCCTGCCCAGGAATTTCACGGTCCGTCCCGAGAGGTGGATGGCCGTATCTGGTCATTTATGCCGAGCGTCTGGATGTGAACACCTTCCTTGGTGCAGAAGATTATGTCCATTTCTGACATCGATATGCATCTGCAAATGGCCAGATGAGGTCTGTTTTCTGATTGGTGCTCAGTAACTTCCACTGCGGACATGCTGCTATGCATCCAGTGTCAGAATGTTAACCTGGGTCAGGACATTATTTAATTATTTAAACGTATGGGACCCTTGGGGCAGACAGAATGGAGACCCAGGAGTGTAACTGTGTCACCACGATTAGTGCTAAACGAAGGAATATCAAAATCTATTGGTATTAGAAAATTTAAAGTGACATTGCACCATGTGAATTTCCAGAACAATTTATATAACAGCAGAAAAGGCTTTTTTTTCCTGCTGAGCTCTCGAAACTTTTGCGGCGAGGTGCACTACGGCATGCTGGGTGTTAGGGCCGACCAAGGACGAGTTATGACTTCATTAAGAGAGGCGCCATTCGTTATATCTGACACTGCCGCCGCCGCCGCGGCCGCCGCGCTGCCACGGGCTTTGTCCTCGTGCGCTCCGCCCGCAACCTTCACGCCGCCGTCGCCATTCGGAGAAAGCAAAAAGCCGCCGCGATGAAGTTCGTTAGCGGCTGCCGCTGCGCTTCGGAGGCCGAGCGGCTCCCGGAGACGGGCCTTCCTTCTCTGAAATCCCCTCTTCCTGCACGGCGGCCATGTTGTGTGAAATCCCCTCTTCCTGCACGGCGGCCATGTTGTGTGAAATCCCCTCTTCCTGCACGGCGGCCATGTTGTGTGAAATCCCCTCTTCCTGCACGGCGGCCATGTTGTGTGAAATCCCCTCTTCCTGCACGGCGGCCATGTTGTGTGAAATCCCCTCTTCCTGCACGGCGGCCATGTTGTGTGAAATCCCCTCTTCCTGCACGGCGGCCATGTTGTGTGAAATCCCCTCTTCCTGCACGGCGGCCATGTTGTGTGAAATCCCCTCTTCCTGCACGGCGGCCATGTTGTGTGAAATCCCCTCTTCCTGCACGGCGGCCATGTTGTGTGAAATCCCCTCTTCCTGCACGGCGGCCATGTTGTGTGAAATCCCTTCTTCCTGCACTGCGGCCATGTTGTGTGAAATCCCCTCTTCCTGCACGGTGGCCATGTTGTGTGAAATCCCCTCTTCCTGCACGGCGGCCATGTTGTGTGAAATCCCCTCTTCCTGCACGGCGGCCATGTTGTGTGAAATCCCCTCTTCCTGCACGGCGGCCATGTTGTGTGAAATCCCTTCTTCCTGCACTGCGGCCATGTTGTGTGAAATCCCCTCTTCCTGCACGGCGGCCATGTTGTGTGAAATCCCCTCTTCCTGCACGGCGGCCATGTTGTGTGAAATCCCCTCTTCCTGCACGGCGGCCATGTTGTGGTCTCACTGAAAATCTGAAAGTACAGGCCAAAATGTCCGTGTTTTTGAAAGAAATACCGTATGTAAAATTCTGAATTATATTTAGCTTTGTTGTTTGTAGACCTGCTCTGAAATGATATGGTGTGTAGTTTATGAATCATAAAGCCATTTTTCCAGGGTAAAGAATGTGGCTGTAAGTACTCGCTGTGTGCAGTATTTTACTGGACCTCCAGTCCAAAGGGTCCAGAGAGTTCAGATAATGTTTCACACTCCCAGAGTTGCGTGGACCTATATGCCTATTTTTTTTAATGTATTTTTTTGCATGTTTCTATTTTATTTAGCAATTTAAATCATTTTTAAAATCTAATCTTGCTCATACATTTACCTCAGGGGGAAATGTAGCTTTATCCACACAACTTCATTCTAAATTTTATATATTTGAGAGGGATTTAGAGGACCCAGATGCCGCCAGATGTCGATCCAGCATATAAAATATAAATAATGTTGAAACAGTAATTGATTTATGTGAATTTCCAAGATTTATGCCTGAACTTTTGTGTTTGTTTGTGGAGATGTTGGTTGAATCCTGCAGCACACTTGCTGAAATGGCCTCTTTCCACTGCTGATTCAGCACTGGGCCATGTTCACCTGTTTTCCTGAGTGAGTAGATCTAGGGTCCAGATTGGCTCTATGGTCTCCACTGGGGCTTTCCTGAACTGTGGGTGAGAACCCAAAGGTAGCTCATGAGAGGGGTTAGAAACAGAAATGGGCTGTAAGTAAGAGCACACTATTTACGTGCTCAGAAACACGTTATATTCTAATTTCAGCATGTTAAAATGTGTCAATTCCATATTTTAACAGGTAAAGCTACACTGTAAATAAGGGGTTGGTTGCGTTTGCTCATAAAGCAGATTGTGAGCTTGGGAAAGTCTGGGAAGTCCTGGTCCACACTTCACATCACCTCGTCAAACAACAATAAACACATCTTTCCGCCCTGCATTGTCGTAGACCACCAGTGCGACCCCCTAGCACAGCACCTGCATTCCCTACTCCATTTCCCTTCTTCGTGGAGCAACCGCTGCAGTGACGACGTCTCGCCACTGGAGGCGACGGAGAGCCGAGCGCAGGGCTGCTGCGTTAGCACGAGGCCCTCCTGCCACCTGCGACGCTGCGAAGCTGACAGAGTCGCAGCGGGCGGGGATGAGCTGTCGCCTTCGCTTCCCCCCTTTACGGCTAAAAATGAAGCCCCCCTGTCTGAGGCTCGGGACGCGGGTAAACGGAGCTCGTTCGCCGCGCGGTAATGAGACCGCCGCGGAGATTCTGGGCCCCCCCCCCGGCCTCGCGGTTTCCCCAAACGCGTCTGATCTCCCCCCCTCCCGACGTCCCCGTCATAAATCTTGCTGTCTCCGTGTAAATCAAGGATGCTGCCGCCGTCGTGCTCGCACTAGAAGCCCGTCACCTTGGCCAAAATAATGCCTGTCAGTCTTGATTAATGCCAGACCCTACGCGCTGTGGGGTCCCGGGCCTGACGGGGTCCCGGGCCTGACGGGGTCCCGGGCCTGCCTGCGCCTGTGAGAAGGGTGAGGAGGAACGTTCCCTGTGGGACTGTAATGCAGTTCCCGCTTTGAAAGTTACACGCGGTGTGTGCGTATTGGGAACTGCTGCTGTAGTTTCCCTCCCGAAATGCAGTTTGCTTTATTTGCAGGGTAGCCGGTGATGCTGACCCAGTCACTCTGGCTGCGAGGCTTTGAAAGACTTCCTTCTCTCCTCCCGGCTCACAGGAAGGTGAAGAGTCGCCAGCTCGGTGCAGAACCTGAGCGTTTGATCCACCTGAAAGGAGTCGAGAGAATTTCTGCTGACGCTGCAGGATTGAACCATGGCGGCTGGCTTTCCTCTCTCACGAGAAACTGTTTATGCCAGGGGGGGTGTCAAACTAAACTCCCAGAGGGCCGCGGTGTCTGCCGGTTGTTGTGGTTTCCTTTCAATCTGCTGCCAATTAAGGCCTTGAGAACAAGGTGTGTGGAGTCCTCAGCCAGTCAGTGACTTGAATTGAACCACTGGTGCAGAGAACTCTCCAAAAACCAGCAGACACTGCAGCCCCCCAGGATCAGAGTTTGACACCTGTGGTTTAGGGCTGTGCTATTATAATACAAATGTACAAATTCCCTTAATAGGGAAGATCCCAAATGGATCAGGTAGTGAAATGAAACATGGCAGGTGCAGGTGAGATTACGAATGCATCAGGTAAAGATCTAGAACCCTCAGCCAATCTAATGAATCAGGTAAAGATCTAGAACCATCAGCCGATCCTTCCCTTACAGTTAAGGAAATTTAGCAGACACTCTTATTCAGAGGTATTTTGCAAACCTTATATTATTATTTTATTTACAGTTAATGCAGCTGGATATTTCTGAAGCAGGTCATGTTAAGTGCCTTTCGTAAGGATGCAATTGTATAGTGCCCCACCTGGGAATCAAGCCAGCAACCTTGGGATGAAAAGCTCGGTTACCTAACCAATGTGCAGCACTCTGCTAGGCACAGAGAAAGTGTCTGTCCTCCATGCGTGTGTGTTGGTGGCGGTAATATGCCTCTTGAAAGCTATTCACTGGAGACCAGGAGGTGAAATCCACGCTCTGCTGCCATTTTACTGCATTTTGCCGCCATTTCCCTGAGCGATTTCAGTCTGTGGCAGGCAGGATGCTCTTACTCGTGTTTATTTGGTCCCAAGAGTGGGCAGTGTGGGGGGAAAGCAGGGTACCCCCCCCCCTCTCCTAGGGGAGTTTAAAAAAAAACAAATATTAAAAAAAACATCATTTGTTTCTACCGTGCTGGTGTGGTAACCTAGTACAACTCCCCCTGGACTTTACCGCCATCATAACTGCAGCCGAGCCAGAGCTCTACCTACCAGCAGATGGCCTCGTTCCTCCGTACGCTGCTGTTGTAGTGATGTCACACTAACCCCCAACCCCCCCCCCCCCCCCCCCCCCATGTTGGCCCCGCCGCGGCGCAAAGCAGAAAAGATAATATATAATATTTGAACAGCGACGACGCTATTAATAGCTCTGATGGGGTGTTGTGGATGACTCAGCAGCGGTAGCGCGCGGGGCTAACGTGGGAGTCGTGTGAAGACATTTCGCTCGCTCGTCTGCGCAGCCAAACGAGCTCTGCGGATTGATCCCCCCGACCCGGGCCCCTGGGGGGGGTGGGGGTGGGGGGTGGGGGGCGGTGGGGGGGGGAGGTTTACAGTGGGTTCCTTCGTCGTGTCTTCGTCGCGTCCCCCGCGCTACGCGTCTGAACTGTGGGTTCACTGGGCCGTTTAGCTGAAATGTGCCGGTTTTCCGTGCGTCTCCCAGTGTGGACTTCCTACCCATTGAGTCACTGTCTTCGGGAAATAGCCTCAACCCTGGCATGTGACCCGCAGGAAACATGAGCTTATGGGCATTTTAATGGGATAGCGTACATTCCCATGCTAACGTAATGTGTCCCTTCACCATTAACGATTCGCGTTCTGAGGTTTTTGATAGATTATTTCAGTTTTAGTTGAATTCAGTTGAATTTATTTTGTTCGCTCCAGACATTTTTTGTCTGTAATCAAGGATATTTTTTGGTACTTTCTGAGGACCCGCCAGCTTTATATGTGGGACAATAGGGAGCTCATGGTCTAAAGCAAGACAATACATTTCAAGTACATCTGAAACAGCTTATGCAGTGTTAGACTTCATTTTTCCAAGACTTACAATGCTGACTTACAATGCTGCACAGCCTCCATTATTTGAGGGAGGTGGCGACTATGCATTCACAGTTCATTTCAAGTGAAGCTTGTACTTGGTGAGCAAGGTTTTATACTTACGTAACAGGCATTTAGCAGACGCTCTTATCTAGAGCAACTTACACAACATTGCCTCCATTCATTCAGCTGGATATAAACTGAAGCAATGCAGGTTAAGTACCTTGCTCAAGGGTACAACGGCAGTGTCCTACCCCTGAATTGAACCTGCGACTTATAGGTTACAAGGCCACGTTCCTTACCCATTATACTCCCACATCATCTCTTTCCTCTGGGTTAATTTCAAGTTCTGTGAATCTCATCTTAAATCCACTCTAAGCTTATAGATTAGATTCCACCAGCATGAATAAAGACCAATATGACAATGAGTATTGGGAAAGCCATGACTGACATCTAAATATTAACATTATTATTATTATTATTATTATTATTATTATTATTATTATTACAACACATAGGCTACTTAAACTGTCCAGCAGACATACGGATATATCAGTCACCAGGAACCAAGGACATAATTTAAAAAACAGCTGGCAAACTTTTTTTTCTCACCCCATGGGTATTCATTTCTATGGTACTGTGACACATAAGAAATATGTGTCACATAGGCACAGCAGAAAGCTGTTATGCACATATCATAAATAACTGTGCTTAGGAGAGTGGAGTGTGTGGAGGGTTGTGGCTTTTCATACACTTATGCATGATGTAAGGTCAATGCTGGAGACTGGTGAAGAGATTAATAACTAGACTTTAAACAAAAAAAAATTACAGTTCTGAAGTAAGTCCCCTGCGGTGAGGCCTGGTTGAACCTTTAAGTGGTGGTGTACTTAACCTGAGCCCATTTTGCTCATATACACCTGCGTAAATGGATAATGTGTACAGAGGAAGCTGCATCTGAGCTCCTGAATAAGGGAGCTGAACAAATGAGTTATAGCAATAAAAAATAGCCTATATATACACCTGCATGAACGGATAATGTGTAAGAAGAAGCTACGTTGGAGATCCTGAATAAGGCAATAAGTGTGTCTATCTACTAAACAAATTGATTATAGTAATAAGAAAAAAAGATCGAACAGCTGGTGTGATGCTATTATGTGAGGCTAGGGTTGAAAGGAGTGTTTGAATTCACGCTGATGTGTGTGTGTGAGAGTGTGAGTGTGGAGAGTGTGAGTGTGTGTGTGTGTGTGTGTGTGTGTGTGTGCCTGCATGTGCGTGTGTGTGTGTGTGTGTGTGCCTGCATGCGTGTGTGTGTGTGTGTGTGTGAGTGTGTGTGCCTGCATGTGCATGTGTGTATGTGTGTGTGTGTGTGTGTGTGTGCCTGCATGTGCGTGTGTGTGTGTGTGCATGTGTGTGTGTGTGTGTGCATGCATGTGTGTGTGTGTGTGTGTGTGCATGCGTGTGTGTGTGTGTGTGTGTGTGTGTGTGTGTGTGTGTGTGTGCGTGCGTGCATGCGTGTGTGTGAGCGGGACGTGAAACCGAGCTGTGCTGCTCACTCATGCTGCTGTGGGCACACTTTAATAGGCCCGGACCCGACCACACCGAGCGCCCGGGAGCCTAGCGGACGCTGGTCGTTCACAAACGGTGAAAACCAGGGCCTGTGTGGATGCGTTACGCGGCTCCGTAAAAAAGCCTGTGCTGTTGTAATTGTATCTCGCTTTGGAGACCTCTCCTTAAAGGCTTAACGCTTTAAATGTTATCCAAGAAGCGTGTGTGTGTGTGTGTGTGTGTGTGATCGTAGAGGCTCTTTTTGAGGAAGAAGAAGTTTGTAAACGCGTTCTCTGCAGGCTATGTAGAAGCGTTCTCCGACACCGCGCTCGTTGGGCAGATGGGTCGACCGCGTGCCTGTGGAACGTGACCGCGCGGTGACAGATTGGCTGTCCCACGCGGGGCGTGCGTACGGTAAAATGATGAGACCCAGTCACCTGGCCTTTGAACGGCTCCACGTGCGCCTGTATCCGGGATCTGATTTAACATTCCCCGGGGAAACGGGCGGGTAACGGGCGGCCCAGGTGTGTTTTCGGAAGTGCTCCAGTCTAACACGTTGACCGACAGGGTCAAATGCGGCGCTGGAGTCCGGGAGGATTAGAATTTGTCGGTCCCTGGAGTCGTTAGACGTCAGGAGCCCGTCTGCGTCGTCTGCGTCGTCTGTTTCTGCTTCCGCGCGATTTCCGTTCTGCGAAGCGTGGAAGGGCGGGTTCTGATTGCGCGAGATCCTCCAGAATATCAGCGTGGAAGCAGACGGCTCGTTCCCGGTCCCTTTGTCAGAGAAAGGTCAGGTCAGGTATCGATCTGCAGCTATTGAACAAGTCGGGGTCAAGAACAGATCTTTTTTTTTTTTTTTTCCTGCGGGTATAATTGCAGCTTGTTTTGGAACAGCAGGTGCACACACAGAAGACTGTGTCCACACACTGCGTGTGCAATTTGCTGATTGGCGCTCTTTTACAGCGATAGCATCAAGGCTCTGGGATCAAAAGCGCAGTGGGTCGGCTGTATTTTAGAAGTGGGATCAAAGATTTATCTGTTCGCAGCCACGGGGAGCTGTGCACCCAGCATTTACACATTTATTACTAATGGAAGAAGACAAAGCCTGCTTGTGATTTTTGTCAATTATCTTTTCCAAAAAACACAAATAAATAAATAAATAGGCCTACATAAATTCATAAATGAAAGTGACAGTAGCACACATCGATATTACATTAAACAAAGGACAACAGCACGTTGGCTCTAAAATTAGGTTAATTTCAGGCAGGGTGGAGGACGCTATATGGAGGCAGGGTGGAGGTATCTGTGTGCAGACAGGGTGGAGGTGTGTGTATGTAGGCAAGGTGGAGGTATCTATAAGGGGGCAGGGTGGAGGTGTGTGTATGGAGGCAGGGTGGAGGTGTCTGTAAGGAGGCAGGGTGGAGGTGTCTGTGTGGAGGCCAGGTGGAGGTGTCTGTAAGGAGGCTGGGTGGAGGTGTGTATATGTAGGCAAGGTGGAGGTATCTATAAGGGGGCAGGGTGGAGGTGTGTGTATGGAGGCAGGGTGGAGGTGTCTGTAAGGAGGCAGGGTGGAGGTGTCTGTGTGGAGGCCAGGTGGAGGTGTCTGTAAGGAGGCTGGGTGGAGGTGTGTATATGTAGGCAAGGTGGAGGTATCTATAAGGGGGCAGGGTGAAGGTGTGTGTATGGAGGCAGGGTGGAGGTGTCTGTGTGGAGGCCAGGTGGAGGTGTCTGTATGGAGGCAGGGTGGAGGTGTGTGTATGGAGGCAGGGTGGAGGTGTCTGTAAGGAGGCAGGGTGGAGGTGTGTGTATGGAGGCAGGGTGGAGGTGTCTGTATGGAGGTAGAGTGGAGGTGTGTGTATGGAGGCAGGGTGGAGGTGTCTCTATGGCAGAGGAAACTAAGCCTGTGACTCTGGGCTTAGAGTCTTGTTCCAATGTGTCACTCAAGACAACAGCCTCTAGATTTCACAGTGCAGAGGTCAGAGGTTAATGACATGGAGGGACAGGGTGACAGAAACCAATTATACTCTGGAGTGAGGTCAGGTGGTGTAAGCTGGTTTGTAAATTTGCCATAGTTTGACAGCTGAGGTTGGCCGAGACCCAGAGGGAGGGAATGGTGTTGATTGGCTACGTGAGGGTCCAGTGGAGGGAGGGAATGGTGTTGATTGGCTGTGCAAGGATCCAGGGGAGGGAGGGAATGGTGTTGATTGGCTGGATGCGGATGGCAGGGTCTGAATGTTAGAGACAGATGATGCCTGGCCAAAATATGGGGTTAACAAAAACCTTGTATAATCATACAAGAATAAGAATTTTGTTCTGAATATGGATGTAAATAGTTTTATTTTTAATTATCAGAATTCTGTAGAATTTGTACTGGTCTCTGAAGGATTAAAGAATTGAAAATAATAATTTTTGGCCGAGGTCTGTTATCTCTCATAAGACACTCATTCCTTTTCCAATTATTTGTATTTTTTTCCAGTGGCTTGACGTCCTGAGACACCCTCCTCAGTTCTAATAGCCCAAGTTGTTTTGTTTTTATTTTGTTTTAAATCAATTTTGTTTATTGAGTAATAAGAACAACAATAACATCTTCAGTCAGTTTCCTACCTCCTACCTCCACCCACCCCTCATCCCATAGGAAGTGTCCCCATGCCCACAAACCCCAAGTCTAAGTTCATCAATCAAAAACAAACAAAAAAAAATCAGGATCTGTCACGTCTTAGAGGACAGAACACAGCAATAAAACCAGACATGGGTGTGTCCCAAAGTAATGCTGTTTCTGTCATCCAATAGCAGGATTTCCTGGACACGGTTCTCTCCTGTGGTCACATGATTTGTTTTTCCAGTTTATTTTTTCATGCGCTGGGATCTTACTCGCTGCTCGGCGCAACAGGTCACAGACCCCTTATAAATATTTCCCACAATTCAACGCTGAGCGTTGCTCTTGACAGCTTTGTGTATTCTTAGCTGCATGTTTATGTTTGTCAAATTTTAAGAATCGTGCTTGCACTTCTGGATCGCAGGGCTCAAAGAAAGTTCAGAAAAAGTGGAAGAAAAGGAAGATGCCCAGTGCACTTCAGTAATGGAGGACTAAACAGGTGCTCAAAAGCCAAGATAGTCCGGCAATAGAAAAGGACTCCTTATGCAGACCACTTCCCAGGGACTAGCCAGAAAACAAAGAACACTAAATCATGGAGAGACTGTAATATATACCGTCTGCAGGACCGTTACATTTTTGATTTGAAAAAGAATAGGGTTTTTTTTTTGGAACAAAAATTCCAGTAATACTGCTGTGAAGATCCCCTGTTACACTTTCTTTTGCTCTCTGCGCTGGTTTTCATTTTGTTTTTGTTTTTCTAACCGCATCTCAGTCTGTTGGCTAGATTGCTCAAGCGGGCTACACTTCTAGAAAATGAATTTTTTCTCTACGTTGCAGGACTGTGTGCAGTCTAAGGATTGTGACAGGCAATATAAACTTCTAATTCCGTGGGCCTATAAAACTAGGCAGAGTATGGGTGTTATTTTTAAATGTTACTTTCAATGCGTGTGCACTTATAATTTACAATCGGGTGAGATTTCCCAGCCAGCACTCAAATGGTCCTTAATCAGAGGAGAACCGGGCCTGAGACTGTTCCTGACAAATAAATGCTCAGAACAAATCTTCAGTAATTGAAGGCGTGAACGAGCCTCATAATTAAGTTCCTATATGAACTACGGTCCCACATCAACCGACACGCTTTTCCCAAGATGACAGGCTGACAAATGAGAAAAGTTTTAAACAATTAAACAGTCCAGTTTGGTGGATAATGAGCAGGAGTATGGGAGCAATCCTGGTACAAACTGTTTTTTTTCTTCAATTAACAATCAGCCACAGAAGAAAAAAAAAAAACAATTTATTTTGGCAATACAAAAATGAGACGTTTAAAATGGTGAGGTGGTGTCTGCGAGTCATTAATCATTAATACTGTGGAGTTGGAACAGCACGAATCCAGCCCAGACGCAGAGAATAGCAATGTGACTCTTTACATCCGTACCGATGCCGCAAAACTATACATTTTGGTTTGTTGGCAGTAAATGACAAAGAAAGGCCCTTGTGTTTCGTGACAAATTTGTTGACAACTGTACATTTCTGCTTAAGTGACTTCACAATTAATATGACATCGCAGCATCTGTGCCTTCAGTTAAGCGGAGTGCAAACAGCCATAGTCTGCAAGAATGGAAGGAGTCTGCTCAGTATTGCTGATACCAAGTTGCTTGGGGTGAGCAAAAGCCGAACCCCAATACAGCGCCCTCAATGCAGGTTACAGTGCGCTAGCTGATGCTAAAGTTGCCCTGAAAGTCCCTGAAATATTGAAAGAAAAAAAATGATGTGTAAATGAAACACTTATGTTTGTTGTGGTGGTAATTAACTAAAGATGCCTCAGCTACAGAACCCTTCCTCAGGACTGAAAAATACAGGTGATAGGTTTTGTTTTTCTTCTCCACGTTGACATTTTATAGTTTGAGGTGAAATAAATGTAGGCTATCGCTTTCCGGAGAATGTAATTAAGGGTGTGAGTCCCTTTCTTTTCAGTTTATTTATGGTTTTGACTCCACTCCCTGCCATTTTCTGATGGCGTTTGTGCATTTTTTTTTTCATATTGTGGTCGCGATACGTAAATATAGCTTAATTTATTTTTGCCAGTGATTTTTTACAGTTTAGTCATGCTTGGTTGAGACCTGTCTACCATTCTCTCATAGTGATACAATTTAATTTAAAGTGTTTCAGACACACATCTCCACGGGCTAATTGCAGACAAAGAATTTTCAATTAATTTCGGGGGGCTCGAAGCGAGGGAAATTGAAATTGAGAACGTGAGTTTGGAGAGGAGAGTCTGAAAGACGGAAACGTCGGACTGACTCCACAGTGACACACAGTCCCAGCACCCACACAGGCACCCGTGATCCCTTCCCAAATCGCAGAGGTAATGTCCGGTCACTGAGAGCACGGATGCCTGCGTGCCTGCACCTTTTATACTGAAGCCAAATGAGTTCTTTCCGGCTGTGTCATAGGGGGTACTTTATCATTATATTCAGCGCTGTGGTGTCCCTATCTTACCCAGCTGGGGATTACTCTCATCCAGCTCTGGGTGTGTTTGCATTATTATTATTATTATTATTATTATTATCTGCAGATAGTGAAAGCGTGTTTTTCCTCTCTGTGTTTTTGTTTTAGGGTTTATGGCGCGGGGTGGGTAATTGGTGCTGTTAAGCTTGGGCGAGGAGCACCGCGGGGCTGGAGTTGAACAGCGGGGGGGGGGGGGGGCTGGAGACCAGCCCGCCGAACCCGGCAGCCGCCAGCGAACCCGCGGCCCCGCTGTGAGCGAGGGCGGTGCGGTGCATATGGAGTGAGCCGCCGACGGCGATGATGACGGATGAGGAAGAGCGCGGTCCCGGCTCTCGCGGCCTGAACGCCGCGGGGCACGGGCGAGCTGATTCAGGATGACTCGCCCAGCCGGACCGCCAAACCCCCCCCCCCCCCAGTGGTCGAGGGGGGGGCGCGTAATCGGCATGCGGGAGCCCGCCGAACAGCCGGAGGAACCGGTGCAGCGGTGGAGGGGTGGAGCGGGGGGTGGGCCTCCCCAGCAGGGCCGGTGAGGTAGGGGAACGGCCCCGGTGGCACCGGCTGGACCGGGGGCGTGCCGTACTCCTGTTTACAGCCCAGTAAGTGGTACAGCAGCAGCCCGAAACTACCCTCAGAACCACCACCGGTAACGCAAACACCACTTAGGAGCGCACACGCCTGAGGCGCAAGCAGCAGTTACGGCCTCCTCACGTTCCCGGGGAAACTCCCGCCGTTTGCTGTTCATGCGTAGTCTCTGACAGGAGCTGTGCTGCGCTGTAAGGGGGGGGGGGGGGAATTGGACTTGCAGCAGAGGGAAGTTGGGCGGAAACACGGTGAGAGAACGTGTGAGGAGGAGGAGGAGGAGGAGGCTTCACCGCAGCCCTTCCTGTGCGATGCAGGAGGAGGAGAGGAGATTGATTTATGGGCTCCTGCCACCTTCCCCCTCCATTCATCACTCTGTCGCTGTGCATCCATCCGTCCATTCATGTCTCCTCTCCTGGGAGCCTCCCCCCCCCATGCAGTCAGCCATTCCTGATCCCCAGTAACAAGCCCCCTGGAAGCCCAGCTCGCCGTCGCCATGAATCACCGGCCGTCGTCACGGCTACGGCGGAGTCGGAATGCCGGGCCCGGGGGAGTCACGCAGGAAGCGGTTCGCGCTCCGGTATGCGAGACGCCACCTGTGGAGAGGGTCATTAACATAGCCGCCGCGCCGCGGAACCTCACAGGCGCCTGTTCATTTATTCCGGAAGGTTCTTCTGCGTGGCATTCCGAGCTGTGCGTTATCGCTGATGCCACAGAAACTGAAAATGGGAAGAGGGGAGGGGTGGGGGGGGGGCTTAGTGTAGTAAAACAGTTAGGGAACTGGGCTCATAACTCAAGCAGAGGTTGCAGGTTTGATTCCCGGGAGGGGAAACTGCTGCTGTACCCTTCAGTAGGATAATTACCCTGAACTGATTCTGGAAAGATCCAGCTGTATGAATGGGGCTGTATGTGGTATGTGGGGGGGTGGGGGGGGGGGCACGGGGGGATGAGCTAAGCTGTGTAAGTCGCTCTGGATGAGCACATCTGCTAAGTATCAAAACATGAGCCCAGCTCAAACCTGCTGGGGACCGCGCACTGGAGGGAATTCAGAGAATGCGGATCTTGCTGCACTTCCTTCCTTTAAACCGTCGTAAGTCCCACAGCTTGTGAGCGGGAATGCTAATGTATGTGTCAGCTGGGACTCCTGTAAATGAGCAGTGGACCCGATAGAACCCGTCCACTGTTCTGAGCTCCAGAGGACCGACTGTTCTCTTAATGGTGCTGTCTGGAGACCGCATGCTTCTCTGGGGAGGAGATGCTGCTAAAATAGGTCACCATTTTAACGTTTAATGTATTGCGAATGCACAGCTCCTCTATGCATTATTGATGAGATGCAACTTTGGCAATAAAAATATTTATGTTGTGTGTTATTTTCACTGTTACGTGTTATGTTATGAACTGTGCGGGGTTTGTCTTGCAGGTGAAAAACGATCTGCTGGGAGATGCAGCTGAAAACCCTTCCCTCCCCAATCACAGAAAAAATAGCTGCTATTCAATGAACAGCTCAGTCTGTATCAGGAACCAGCCTTTTCGCTACTAAACTTTGGACGCACAAGCGACACAACAGGTAATTTCCCCGAACCACGTGTTTCTACACCCCACAGAATACACGCCTCGTGAAGCTTTGTAGATGCTACTGTTCTGTTGACCAAAAAACAAACACGTGAAGACGTGATTCCCTCTCCGGTGCGAAGTTGACTCATCGTAGCGTTGTGCGTGATTTATGCTGCGCCTCAGAGTGAGGTGTTTGTGAATATTTTATGAGATGGGCTTAATTGCTGTTGCATTCGGTGCCATTTCTGTGTTGGGAATTTATTATCCAGTCAAATGCTTAATGGTCTCTTTCTGCAAGCCATACAACTTTATAGCAGCACACTGCTGTATATTTGTTTTTTATTTTTTATTTTTTTTTGACCAAACTTGCATATGGTTCCTTATTAATGAATGAAAAGCAATGGAGGCTGAAGGTGGGGGGGGGGGGCATACTCAGAGGAAACGCTCACTCTGTTTATGAATATGTATGAATATGAATATGAATTAGCCTTTAATTGGTAAGCATGGCTGTTAAAACTTTGTGTCCTGAAATGGGGGGGGGGGGGGGGGTAGCTATAAAAACTGATGTATTTTATACATGTTAGAACCAAAGTGTGTAAAAATTACCCTTCAATAAAAGCTGAGAATGTACACTTTAACCAAATCTGAATTTTTTGGTTACATTACATTACAGGCATTTGGCAGGTGTTCTTATCCAGAGCGACGTACAACAAAGTGTATAACCATAACCAGGAACAAGTGTGTTGAAAACCCTAGAGAGAAGTACTGTTCCAAGTGCAGGGAACAACCGCATAGTTCAACTTGGACCCTGTATTTTAAACTGATTAACACTAACACAAACAAGAACAGCATGCAGTCTATACAAAAATACAAGCAGTAGTTAAGATGAGTGCGTTAACTCACCTACGAAACAGCTACCTAGTTACAACCTATCATTGGTTGCACATCTAAAATTGTGGAGCACAGAGCCAAATGAAGAAGAAGGAAAAATAAATAAAAAGCATATCATTGTCCCAAACATTATGGAGCTCACTGTATATGTACAGTATATAATCTATAGTATATAATTGTTGTGTATGATCCATCTTCTTGTTAGATTCCCCGATACCGTTTGAAAAGGAAAACGGAAGCAGAAATGTGCGTCTTTTGTGTCCGATGCGTTTTGCTGGATTCCTGCGTACGGTTCACTGTAGACTCTGAACTGATGGCACATATCATTAGCATATCATTAGCATATCATTAACATATAATTAGCATATCATTGAGCCCCTCTGCCCTGCTCTCTGGAGCGCGGTCGGCTGCATGCGCTGCTTCATGAAACATTGATGCTGAGTGTAGCGGGATCTCACCGCGCCGCTACGAGCGGCTAGCCGCGGCGCGAAGCTTCGCTGCCGCGGCCTTCGCTGGGCGGGGCGTTCTGCCACGCGCGCGCGTCAGGGTAACGACCTTCGCTTTTAAGCGCGCTGCTAAACAGCAGGAAACACTGCTCTCTCACAAAGGGCCCGCGTTCTGTACAAAGTGCGCGTTCTCCACAGCGCGCAGGAGCTGTGCGCTGAGAGCACTCAGGGCTGTAAGGACGCCATGTTCTCCTCGTGTCCGCGTGGGTGTTCCTGCATCTTGCCTAATGCATGCTGGGATAGGCCCCAAGCACCAACCCTCCTAAAGTGCTTTACAGTGATGAGAGAGAGCTCACTTTAGCCTCCGCCAGTGTGTAGCCCCCACCTGGGTGATGCACGGCAGCCATTTTGCGCCAGAACACCCACCACACGTCTGAGGTGGAGAGGGAGAGAACAATTTTCCATCACCACTTAAATCAGGGGATGACTAGGTGGCAGGTTGAGAGAGCCAGATTGGGAATTTAGCCAAGACACCGGGGAACCCCCCCACTGTTTGCAGTGAGTGTCATGGGGTCTTTAATGAGCACAGTGAGTCAGGTTTAACGGCACATCCGAAAAACTGTATCTCTTACAGCAGAGTTTTCCCAGGTGGTCCCCCTTCCAAGCGCACAACCACGCCCACACCTGCTCAGCTTCAGCTATTGGGCGGGAGCGCAGGGTGCATGGTGGTGCTGTGCAGCTGCAGCAGAGTTCTAGAACACTGACTCAGAACTTTGAAGCAACATTCCAATAAAACATCATAAATAAATAAATAAATAAATAGATAGATAAATAAAGGCTGCTGTTGGAAGGGTGAGCTGCGTCTGGCTGGAGGAGAGGCATTAGTCTGTCGCTGTCCTCCCGTCCAGCTCAGACGTCTCCTGTCACTGCCAGCCTTTAATTTTCTCTGTCTCTCAGGTATTTGTTCTGTCTGGGAGAAATGTCGGACAAATTGGTAGTCTCTCAAGGCATGCGAAAAACACCCCCCCCCCCCCCGATATCACGCCCCCGCACCCCACCCCCCGCCCCCCGCCGTCCCCTGCTTTGTTCTCAAGGTTAGGCCTGGGGAGTCATGCTCCCCGACATGCCATTACACTGCAAAAGGTCAGGCAAGATGGATGACTTTAAAGCCATCAAGGCCTCGCAGCTCAAGGTGCCACAAGAAGCCAATAAATCCCATGATTCCAAGGGCTCCGCCCGAGCGCCAAAGGGTCAGATTTACCTCTCTGCCCCATCGGTTCAAGGACGTGCCAATCAGCTCCTGGCCCATCTAAAGCCAAGGGTGAGGGGCCCATCCTTGGACCGAAATGTGGCCAACGATGTCTGCTTTGGAGCGGTGCGGTGTACTGTGTGCTCATTTCTCTTAGCGGTACGTTTAGCCGTGTGTACAGCCACATCCGGTGTGTTTGTTCACAAACTTAATGAAAATTAATGCCCTCTGAATTTAACTCCACCCTGAGTGAAATGATGTACTGCACAGTTTCTTCCAATCTGAGAGGGATGCATTAGCGACATGCTTTACTGAGCATCCTGAGATGTTCTCGAATATTTAACTGGCTTGTAGGCGACGGAAGAAGGGCAGTGTCTCGTGAGATCTCCTTTTTTACGGGGTTACAGTCCGCCATTTTGTCCTTGCATTAGCGTGATGGCGACCCGCTGTTCTGCGGTCGGAGAGAGAGAGAGAGAGAGAGAGAGAGAGAGAGAGAGACTGTACTTTGACCCCCCATGGCGGTCCACTCACCGCAACCCCAAAGACACGCGTGGCAACTTTTCTGGCCACTTGCCTGATGTGCCTTATGCATCAGGGTCGCCGTTTCCTCTCTCCAATAAATCACGCTCGATTGGAATCCCTGCATGTGTAAATTTCCCACAAGCTGGAAGTCTTACATCACCGCTGAAAACCATATGGCGGAGAGGGGGGTGGTGGGGAAGGGGAGGGCAGGAGGGGAAGGGAAGGGAGGAAGTCCCTCTTGGAGATAAGATTAATGGGCACTTCGCCTCCTGTGCAGAGAGCTCTTACGATGGTGGCGTCACGCGTTGCAGTCTCAACCCTTCAGGGTGTGAGGTCACAAATATGTGATTAGAATGTGTTCTTAACTGAACGTTCTAATGCTGATGGAACAATCGCCACTTGCAGTTCCAAGCGGTGGAGTTCTAGAACACTCACTTCTAATTTAGGAGAAGCATTCCTGTAAAACCTGCTCTTGGAAGGGTGAAGTGATGTCATTTCTGTTCAAACTGAAATGCACTGTACGTTTAACACCACATTGAACTGTTTGAGTTTGTGCTGCTAATTAATTTCACAATTACTCTTCAGTTAAATGAAATTAATTAAAATGGTAAAGCACCTCTCAACAATAAAGGACTGTTTGTGTCAGTATCACCCTGGCACTATCATACACAGATGATTTAAACACCTTTCCTGAAGTAGATGATTAACCATCATTTGTCTGAAATGCCACCTGCAGGCTCCTTATGACTATAACACGCAGGCAAATCCAAAATGAAAAGAAAAAACTAATTCTTACAGGTACCAAGAAGATCCTCAGTGACAAAGCCCTCATGTATTCCCATTGTGGAAAGATGGTATGATGGTGACAAGTAAAATAATAAAATCTACTGCGTTTCGGGGAGGAAGGCACATCTGGGGGGGCCCGGGATCCGGGGAGAAAAGAGGGGTCCCCCAGGCACAGAATGCACGGACAGAAGGTGGCCAAAATCAGAAGCACACCTGTCCAAGCAGGTAACGGCGGTCTGGAACACGAGTGTATCAACTGTGGCGGTGCTGAGGAAAACGACGTGATGCTTCTGCCCCCCCCCCCCCACCCCCAAACGCCCCCCCCCCCCCCCCCCCCCACCAGGGCTGAGGCTTTTCTCTAACAAAAGGCCCTTGATCTTTTTCCCTCTTCTTTTTTTTTTTTGGCTGGATTAGGAGAGAAAAAAAAAGTGTTAGAAATAATTCTCACTGAGCGCACTCACACTC
>CM077295.1:49428793-49463793 GCA_039654925.1 Anguilla pacifica
GCGTGGGTGCAAAGCACAAAGCTGTGCTTTGCAGAAACACCTCCTGGCCCCTGTTGCTTTGGACTAGTGATAAGATATATAGATATACTTTTTATTGGACCCCGTGGGGTAATTTGTCCTCTGCATTTGACCCATCATAGTTACTTAGGAGCAGTGGGCAGCCACAGTGCAGCGCCCGGGGACCAGCTCCAGTTCTGAGGCCAGTGCCTTTGGTCAAGGGCACCTGCAGGAGCGCACCTAACATGCATGTCTTTCAGTGTGGGAGGAAACCGGAGTACCCGGCGAACACGGGGAGAACATGCAAACTCCACGCAGAGAGGATCCGGTCGGACCCGGATTCGAACCCGGAACCTCCTCCTTGCGAGGCAGCAGTGCTAACCACTATGCCACCGTGCCCACCGTGATGCGAGAGCCCGGTTCCATAAATCAAAAATGGGGTCAGCTACTATGTTTTTTTTTTTTTTCAGCTGGCTTTTAAAAACTACCCTGAACACCTGGGTACTAATAAGTTCCTTGCCTTCCAACCGCTGGGATCTAACTGGCACACGCTTGAGGTGTCAGCACGTCTGCGGTGTGTGAGGACTCTTTCCCATTAAAGCCCGCACGTGTGGCGATTGCTACCTCGTGATCGATGCGCTGTTAAACAGGCAGCCGATGCCGTGATTTTTAACACGACGGCGATGTGTCCAGTCCTGCGGGCGAGAGTCGATTAGGCCTGGCGGCTGCGTTTCAGACAAGCTGCTGCCTGCCTGCCTGTGTAGTTTACGGCTGCATGACATAAGCGATTCGCTGATTTGAGCCAATCGTTGTTTTGCTGCGGCGCGAGAACCTGATTGATTGGTGGAGCCAGTGATTGACAGCTCGGCTCCGCCTTGCACGAGGGTCGATGGAACTTTACTCTCCTGTTAGTTGCTCTTAATCCAGATACTGATTAAGGTGAAACGGTCATGTCAAAACAAAAATGAGGACTGTCCAGTGATAAAATCAACTGTGATGTGGTGTTTTATTCAGACAGAGAACACGTGTTCCGTATTGCTCTCATTATAAACGCAGCGCTGTCGTGGTTGACACCGAACATTTTAGAGTGCATTGCCACATGTGCGGCTTTGCTGCAGTGAGGCGCCCCATTCAGTTCTGCCTAATTAGGAAGCCGTGGCTCGCCCCTCGGGTTACCGGGGTCCAGCGTGCCCTTTTCCTGCGCTATGGCGAGACCCGTGGGGCCTTCGCACCTGTGCCGAAATCACGAGGGAACCTAAGAAATGTCTCCTCCTTCACCGCTTCGGAACGCTTCAAAGACGGCTGAGTTTAGCGGTGAAGGGAGGCCACAGGCTTTGTGCTTTTATGGCAGACGCTTCCATGTGTGCGTGGGGCTGAATGGCAGAGATAAGCAGAAGTCTGCTTCGGTGGACGGGTTAAATCTGACCCCGATTTCTAACGATGACCTGCAGCGGGCGTGGGGAGATGAACGGGGCCTTGTTCAGCTTTGTTTAGGGAGCGAGCTACAGCACGGACTGGAAACCAGATCGATGTTCATACGCATAACCTGTGCCCATTAAGCCTGTCGGTATCCAGGTCGCTGGCGTTACTGAGGGCAGGTTCTGCGTTCTGTAAATCCTCCCTAAATATCACGTTGGGCCCCTGGGAACCGCTGTTTGTGCGCAGCCGGTTCGAGTGTCTCCGCTCCTAACGGGTTCACTTTTTTTCTCTGGATATTTATTGCTCTTTCAAGATTGATTAGCGAGGAGATTCTGCTGAGCTCCTGATTAATTTAGTGATTCAGCCAGCAGCCATACCTCCATGCACTCTGCTCCTGCCGAATGGCTGAAGCTAAGCAGGTGTGGGCTTGGTTAGTACTTGGATGGGAGACCACCAGGGAATACTGAGTTGCTGCTGGAAGTGGTGTTGGGTGGGCCAGCAGGGGGCAATCTTCCCTCTGGTACAAATAAGCCCCAATGCCCCAGTGCAGTGACGGGGACACTGTGCTGTAGGAGATGCCGTCTTTCGGATGAGACGTTAAACCAAGGTCCTGACTCTCTGTGGTCATTAAAGATCCCATGACACTTATCGCTAAGAGTAGGGGGTTCCCCGGTGTCCTGGCCAAATCCCAGATCTGGCTCTCGCAAACTTGCCACTAAAAATCATCCCCAGACTTAATTGGCTAAATAAATGTTCTCTCCCTCTCCACCTTCGCTAATGTGTGGTGAGCGTTCTGGCGCAAAATGGCTGCCGTGCATCACCCAGGTGGGTGCTGCACATTGGTGGTGGGTGAGGTGAGTTCCCCTTCACTGTAAAGCACTTTGAGCATTTGGAAAAGTGCTATATAAATGTAATTATTAATAATAATAATAATAATAATAATAAATAGTGACGGGTGGGCGAATGTGCTCTAATGCGTAAGCCTTTTCCTCCTGATTGTGTGTGTGTGTGTGTGTGTGTGTGTGCATGCATATGTGTGTGCATGTGTGGTGTTTATTTGTGTGTGCGTGCATCTGTATAAATGTATGTGATTGTGTGTGTGTCTGTGACTGGGTGTCTGTGATTGTGTTTCTGTGACTGGGTGTCTGTGACTGTGTGTCTGTTTGTGTCCGTGTTTGTGCAGCCTGTGTAGTCCTCAATCTGCAGTGGAACTGAGACTCAACAATCAGGTTTTAACAATTCTCAATTTATTTTTGGCTGGTGTAGAAGCTTTTCCAGTGCAGGGTATATCAGGGCGTGGTGTGCGCTGTGATTGGCTGGCTGGATGTGATGCATGTGCTGGAGATTATGTACAAGCAACAGCATTCACCTTGCAGTGTTTGGGCTTGACCTTCTCTCGTTCGCTACTTAACCTAATCAATTATGGTTCAGGAGAGAGAGAGAGAGAGCGAGAGAGAGAGCAAGCGAGCCAGCCTACCTGAGTTTGGAGGAGACTGTGGGAGGATTTAGCCCAGGGGAGGATTTAGAACAGGAGGTGGCAGAAGTAGAGTGGGCAAGGTGGAGAAAAAAGGAGGAGAACAGCGAGAAGAAGGGTGGAGTATGTTGAAGAGCAGTTGACAAGTCTTTGTACTTTTTTTTTAGGAGGTGGAGCAGAAGGTAGGGAGATGGAGGAGGAGGTACAGCGGGAGGTAGGTGGAGTAGGAGGTATGGAGATGGAGCAGGACTAGGCTGAATGAGGAGCAGGAGAAGTTGCGTGCGTGCGTGCGAGTGTGTGTGTGTGTGTGAGACACAGAGACAGCATCGCCCACTGGTTGGCTGTGTGTGACGGCAGTAAGGATGAAGGGCAGCGATTAGCTTCTCTTTCCTGTCGGCGTGAGGACAGTGAAAGCTTGGCATTATACTCTGGTGAAGTTGACCTTTCATTTTTACTCCCTTTCATTTTTACAAACACACACACACACACACACGGCTTCATCCTCCAGACACCTCGTTCTCCGAGTGCACCTGCTGAATTTCAAGACCAGGTGCAGTGAACACACAGTGTCTATTTCTGGGACTAAATCCTGAGTTTAAATCAATCAGATTATTTCTCTTTTTTCCTCCTCTTCTTTCCTGTTGCTGATGTTTGGCATTTGGAGCAATAAAAACACAGTTTCTACCTTCCTCCTTGTCAATAGGTCTTTAACCTCTTTTTTTTTGTTCTTTTGTTTTTAGCCACATTTCATAAGCGGTGAGCTGTGTGTGGTAACACTGAACAGAGGGGTGATACACTACCAGGACTGTTGTGTTTCATATCTTCTTTGAAAATATCTGACAGCCACCTTTCTCAGAAATATCAAAGCATATTTTATGCAACCCTCGTTCTCTTGGAGTCCTGAAATATTGAATTTGCTTTGAGGCAAGAGGTGTTGTTTTTTTTTTGTTTTTTTTTTTTTTTCCTGAGAACACAGTGTGACAAAAAAGTGTGCAGGTTGAAAGACTAAGGCCAGGGGTATAGTGTAGGTAATATCAACCACCTACATGGCAAACAATAAGGAAATATCAAGCAGATCAACGGATGGAATTACACCAATGTGAGCTGCTTTCATGCATAGAATAACGCATCATGCCGTGCGTACCCGTGTGGTTGCCTGGGTTAAACTCAGGTTATCCTCAGCGTCGCTGTAATAAGGATCGGCATATTCATTTTATTTTATTTTATTTTAAATGAGTTGGACATGAGGAGGCAGGCCTCGTAATTCTCTGGTACCAGTTTTTTCTTGCAGCTTCTTTTTGACTGTTTCTGTCACAAAATGTGATTTTTTTACACGGTGGGTTTATTAAAACTAAGAGCAGTCAGAGTCCAGTTAGAGATTAGCAATTAGCAGGCACTTAATGATAATGACAAAAGACATTAAGTTTCAGTGAGAGTAAAGTACATAAAGGAGTCTTGTCACACACTCTCTATTTCCTAATGACAGGACGTGTTCCAAACTCATATTTGTTTCACTCTTATGAAAGAGATGGAAAACTCATGAGAGAAATGTATAAATTAAACAAATGTGGGTTAGCCTTTTACAAAACTGCACTGTGCGTATGACCCAGCCTCCTGCAAAAGGGCTCCTTTTCACTTTATAAAAAGCTTTTAAAATATGAAATATTCCCCCCTGCTGCCCCCTCCCCACGACCCATGATTAAGGGGGGCAAATAGAATTCTGCTTAGGGCCCCCAAATGCTCCAGAGACACCCTGGCGTTAACTGCCACTGTGCATGGCTATGCATTGTGGGTAATGGATAGTCTGTGCACAGATTGCATGTGTGTGCGCGCTTCAGTGTGTATCGGTTGGCTCATGTGTGACACAGCAGTTTCTGTGTCTACTTCCTGTTGCTGTGTGCGAGTGACTGAGGAACTGAGACAGCGCAGAAGCGGTGATGTCCAAAATCTGTTTGCTGAATATCTGAGATGAAGAAACTGAGGATCAGTTGAGGACAGGATTGGAGGGGGGAGAAGTGGCGGGGGTTGTGGGGTTTGGGTGAGATGGGGGGGGGACGAAAAATGATTTGCATCTGATTTCATTACAGATCGAGCCTAAATCGGATACAGGGAGAGTCGATAGCAGAGGAGCGAGGGGGTCTGTGTGGAGTTTGGAGGTCCTGGGTTAATTGCTTTAGATATAAACACAAGATTGAACACTCAATATACGCCACATTATATATCTCAATTACAGCCTTTTCAGGGGCCCGGTTTCTACGTTGGCGGCTCTGCGTTCGCTCGGCTGGGGGGGGGGGTGCATTTCGGCGCGTGATGAGATTAGCGCCTGGATCCCGCTAGGCTTCTCGTCTTTCAGGCTTGTTATTACTGCTCGACGCCTCCTCCCCTTGCCTGCGCCTCCTCCTCTTGCCTGCGCCTCCTCTTGCCTGCGCCTCCCCTTGCCTGCGCCTCCTCTTGCCTGCGCCTCCCCTTGCCTGCGCCTCCCCTTGCCGGCGCCTCCCCTTGCCTGCGCCTCCTCTTGCCTGCGCCTCCCATTGCCTGCTCCTCATCTTGCCTGCGCCTCCTCTTGTTTGCGCCTCCCCTTGCCTGCGCCTCCCCTTGCCTGCGCCTCCTCTTGCCTGGAGGTGGGGAAATGTGCCGTTTGCTTTTGGACACTTCAGCACGGTAGCCTTTTTTTTTTTAGCAGCATGCTCTCCCACCCCCCCACCCAGCCACCCCCCTCCCCAACGAAACAAAAACCAATCACTTGTAGGAATGGGTTTTTTCCTCAAACGGACAAAAAACTGTCATGGGAGGGAAAAAACTCATTACAGGGACCGTACGTTCTGTTTTTGGTTTGGAATGGGCTGCAGAAACGGTTTTTTAGGACAAGCCGATGTGTTTACGGCACGTTTTATTTCGGTTGCTGTCATGGCAGCGAGGCTTGGCTGGTTTCAGACCTGAAATCAAATAAAATCTGTTTTATTTGTTTATCGCTTTTTACAGAAAACTGTCACGAAGACGCTTTACAGAGTGGCAGAAAAGAGCAAAAAGAGAGCAGGAATCGAGCAGGCCTGAACCTCCAAATAGCCAGCCCCAATGGGAAGAAATCTGGGGAGGAACCTGGCTATAGAGGGGGAGCCTATCCTCCACTGGCCAGCCTGGTGTAAAGTAGTGGTAGAATGGACGTAACAGAAATATAATAAGGGATCACTCACAGAAAATAAACTGGGTTTAGCAGGTTACAGCTGAGCTAATAAACTAACTGGAATAGCAGAAGTCCAGATTGTGTAGTTCAGTATGGTGGAGTTTAGAGGAGCCGGGCGATACATCTGGAGCTCCAGGCTGTGTGAGGGCATGGGCATGAAGCAGGGCAGGAACAGGGCTGCAGCTGTACGTAACCAAGGGGCGAGGGACAGGGCTGGAGCAGTCTGCGACCTCAGGGTGAGGGAAACCAGGTTGGAGTGGTCTGTGATCTCAGGAGAGGAACAGGGCTGGAGCGGTCTGTGAACTCAGGGTGAGGAACAGGGCTGGAGCGGTCTGTGAACTCAGGGTGCGGAAGGAGCAGGAGCCCCAGGGAGAAAGACGTGCTTTATTTGTGATGGTGGGATAGGCGGGGGAGGGGAGGGGTTTGGGGGGCAGCGCAGTGGGTTTTCCTTGAAGCTCTTTGGCCAACACCATGGCGGAGAACGTACACACACTGATGTGGCCCTGAATGTTTGAGGCAGATTCCGGGGGAAGTACGCGCTTTTCCAAGCGTGTGATAGCCTCAGAAAACCTCGCCTTGGATTATTCCAGAGAATTCAGCAGCCGCTACTAATTAAGATTGATGAGTGAGTCTGAGTTTCTGAAATGCTAATTGAATCCATCAGCACTCAGAAAACAAGTCAATCCGCACACTCCGATCTGCATATCTCCAAATCTCAGAGTCAGTACCGGTTTGCTTAAACTTGCAACATTCATTCCTCATCACCGTTGTTACTGTAGTAGCTGCAACGGATCAGCTGATAATTGCACTGATGTTTGTATGTTAAAATTTGAATGAGCTGTTTCTCTGTCTCACTTGATTGAAATGATTTGCAGTTTAATGATGTGCAGTGTAATCAGTCGCTGTCAGTAAACACATTATCCACGTGTGGTTGGATATCAGTTGCTTCATCTTCAGTGAACGTTTGCCATGATGGACCAAGGAAGATAGATACTGTCATTTGATTGGTCATGCGGATAGGCTGCCTCTCTGAGCAACCAATAGGATGAGCCGATCCAGTCTGTGTGCTAGTAACCATGTTACGCTGACCAATCAGCATAGCTGTAGAGTATAGCTGTTGGTTGCGGGTAGGAAGCAGAAAGCACACTTTGAGGTGGATGAATTTCTTAACTGGTAATTTAGTGCCTACTCCTTGATCAATGACACTACAGGGGAAATAAGTAGAATAGAATATAATACAGAAATAAATTTGGTGACTAAACTTGAGTTTATCCAGGACTACAGCTCTGATTACACACAGCTTTTATAGACCTCCTCCATTTGACATTCTCGCGCATTCATTTTTTGAATGTCCCTTAAATGTTGTCCTGTAGTTTTTATCCAAGACAAAATTGATTGCCACCATGAGAAAATCAGTTGACATTCCACTGAGGCAATTTACACAGTTAGAGTTTAGAGTAAACGCTTAGGCTGGCTTTTCTCTGACAGAGACTTACCTGGAAGGCTGAAAGGCATCAGGTGACATGCCTGTGTGTCGCCTGATGAAAGGAAAACCATAGGAGACAGGTGACTGTTCAGAACCGAAGCATGGATTCCATCACTGAGGTTCTGTAAGTTTTTCTTATGCAAGGGAAACACGAGTCATCGCCCTCCGGACCGTCCTTCATAGCTATTGGTTTTTTTTTTCTTGGAACAAACATAGCATAATTAGCATGTTGCCATGAATCCAAGCCTCATGTTAATTATTTCCTGAGGGAGGGGGGCGACTTGCACGTATGCATATGTATATCTTTGTTGCTTTCAAACTGTGGAAATATGAGGTAATAATCGTGACCATGTTTTGCATGGCTACAAGGATTTCTGTTCTGTTTTTTATTGTATTACCTTAAATGAAAATTTCCTGTGTTAAATATCCAGCAAAGTGATATCGCAATAACAGAAGAGCAGCTTATGGTATTTAAAATGCGTAGAAGAAGTTACTTGGCGCATTCAGATAAAGTACATGAAATGTGTATTTACTGTATAATGCTACAGAGCTTTAGTGCTTAAGAAGCTGGTCCTGTGTGCATTCGCTGGAGAACGCAGTCTGTTCAGCCTTGGCCGGTGCAGTCCTGCACCAGGCCCAGACCCCCTCCTGATGACTTCATTATCTGCTTTCAGACGCTCATCCTGGTGACGCGAGCACAGAGGCCCTCACTTTGAGACTCCGTCGCAGGACCGCAGGACCGCAGGACTGCAGTCAGCAGTTTGGGAGGAGAGGGGCGCGGTCAATCAATTTCATTTGCTGCACGGAGTCCCAGGTGTACTGTCCTCAGAGTGAAATAGACCCCGAGTGTGAGGAGGTGTGTGTGTGTGAGAGTGTGTGTGTGCGTGTGTGTGTGTGTGTGTGTGTGAGAGTGTGTGTGTGTGTGTGTGTGTGTGTGTGTGTGTGGGAGTGTGCCTGTGTGTGTGTGTGTGCGTGCGCGTGAGAGTGTGTGTGTGTGTGAGAGTGTGTGTGTGTGTACGTGTGTGTGCGTGTGTGTGTGTGTGTATGTGTGTGTGTGTGCGTGCATGTGTAGGGTGTGTGTGTGCATTTGTGCGTGAGTGTGTGTGTGTATGTGTGTGTGTGAGAGTGTGTGTGTGTGCGTGAGTGTGTGTGTGTGTGTGTGTGAGTGTGCATGTGTATTTGAGAGAGTGTGTGTGTGTGCTCGTGTTCATTCGTGTGTGAGTGTGTGCATGAGTGTGAGGGTTTATGTGTGTGTGTGAGAGAGTGTGTGTGTGTGCGCTCATGTTCATTTGTGTGTGTGTGTGTGTGTGTGAGTGTGTGTGTGTGTGTGTAGGGTGGAGGTTTGGGGGTTAGTAGAGCTCTTCTGCCTGAAGCAGAGGCAGTAGATAAGGGGTATCCCACTGCAGGGCAGCAGATCTAGGGAGGGATTTTGGCAGCGGATGACACAGGAGTGTGGGGTCTGTAATTCACCCCTGTCCCGCTCCCCGTGCCTCTGCTGCTGTCGGGACATCCGTTATGTGAGCCTGTGCCTTTTCTGCTGACATAATTCAGCATGTGCCGATATGCCCGGGAATTAACGAGCCGTGTGAACCTTCAGGGTGGGGGATATCGCAAGGTTATAATCTCCGCTAATTACAAGGCTGGTAACAGCTAATTAATTATATCACCGAGTAAAGAGAGAGACTGATCTGCTGGTGCAAAACCTCTAAATCAATGTGAGTGGCTGTTGGTTGCAAACCGTTCGATTTGCTGTAGATGCGGACTTGCGCTCTTAGTGCAGCGTCTTGGAGCATCGGTGTCCGGTCTGATCCGAGAAAACGTTGTTGTTTTAGCCCAGCGCCATGGCGCCTGATCCAGCTAGCCTGGTTAACTGACCGCGCTCTTCAGTCAAGACCTTGATAAGAAGAATCTGCTGCCTTCGTGCTGGGCTGGAGCTAAGGGGGGGGGGGGGGGGGGGGGCGGGGGGCGGTGGTCTGTGCTCTGTGTGGCTCAGTCCACAGACCGGTCACTCCCAACCCCCTCAGAAATCCTCACCTGTGGCGAGAGGTTTGATTCGCGATACCTTCCATATTTGTGATAATATCTCTATCTATAATCTATATCTA
This sequence comes from Anguilla pacifica, assembly GCA_039654925.1. Lineage (NCBI taxonomy): Eukaryota > Metazoa > Chordata > Actinopteri > Anguilliformes > Anguillidae > Anguilla > Anguilla pacifica. The sequence continues at coordinate 49,438,459 of CM077295.1, forward strand.
TATATATATATATATATATATATATATATATATATATATATATATATATATATATATATATATATATATATATATATAATCTTGTCTATAACCCTCTGTACTTTCCCAATGACTAAATGTACATTACTGGCATTTAGCAGACACTCTTATCCACAGCGACTTTTGCACAACTCTTTAACGTAGAATTTACATTGCATCCATATATACAGCTGGATATATACTGAAGCAGTGTACCTTGCTCAAGGGTACAATGGCGCTGTTTTACCCGGGAATCAAACCTCTGGAAAGACCAATGCCTTGCCCATTGTACTACCCGGCCGCCAATTATGACTGAACGTGAACATAAACATGTTTTCATCAGCACATATGCGGTTTTGTGAATTTAGCGGTCACCTAAAATTAACTCAAAATATTTGCTTGCCTTAAAAAAAAGAAAAAAAAAGTAACTCTTGCAATTACTGTAAAAGAGAAAATGAGGGAACGTGTTGATTGAAATGAACGAGGGTGGCTGGGGCTTAATTGCGATGGGAATCTCATTTGCAGCTTTTTACTCGCGTAGCCGAGCAAGTCTAAATATAAATACAATCTCCAATTCGGAGAGGGAGCGATCCCGGAGAATCGGCTGCTTGGTGCTGCTGCAATTATTCATGGCTAATTCTGGCTGCTGGACCGCCCAGCAGGAAGCCGTGATAAACAGGAATAGTATAAATGAATAAAGAAATAAATCAATAATGCATTACTGATGACACGGTTTAGCGTACAGCTGTGGCCATTAGCTTGGACAGCAGCTCAAAAAGCTTAACTGGAATTCCCGTCGGCTAAAAAAATAAAATTTATTTAAAAAGACATGAGAAAGCGATGAGAAATGGACCCAAAGTGAATTTGGATGTGTTAGAAAAGCATTAATATATCGCTCATTAAAAAGTAATCCACTATGGCTAGGCTGACGTTACATTGTCATTAAAACGCACCGGAAGGAATGCCTTCTCGTTCGCTCAGTTTACAGTTCTGCCATCGCCTCAATATTTAATGCGTGTTTGTGTCCGTTTGTTAACGGCAGTCATTATGGGCTAATTTGCTTCAGAATGATCTGTTTTTGTACAATTCTAAGTGCATTTTAAAAAAAAATAATGCAGTGCATTTTAATTATATTGTGACACAGCATGATGAGAAAAAAACATTTCCCGATGTGTCATACTTTATGAAAATTGATATCTGATCATACGTCTTCTAGTATGATGAGCCTAATACAGATATTTAGTGTTTCTCTAAACTGGTTTGATTCGACATTTTTATGAACATAAATTTTAGCATTCATATTATTAATGTTCATAACATTCACATTCATATTTTTATGATTACATTCCAAAGATGGCACACAAAAAAGGGGCATAAGCTATTTATTGACGTGACAGCAAAAAGTTTTGGTAACAAATATGCTTAGAAAGCACAGTTGTTATTTTCATGAATTTATTTTATACCCAGTTTTGAATAAGGAAATGCAGTGAGTGACGAGAGGGTTGGGATGGGGGCTGGGGGGTCGGAGATGGGGGCTGGGGGGTCAGGGTTGGGGGATCGGGGGGTTGGGGATGGGTGGTGGGGTTCAGCAGTTTCGCAGTGTAGGAATGGGACGCCCATCACTGTACCGCATGACTAAAGAGAGAGCACCGAAACTAGGGGCAGGCTTCGCATGGCTAGTCTTCTGTCTGACCTGGGATGCCGCTGCATCCTGCTGCTGATCCTGCTGTTCCCCAGGAGGTGGTTCAAAGCAGAAGAGAATGTCCCCCTGCGTTTCCCGCGGAGACAAGAGGGGGGTGGTTTGGGGTGGGGCGCCAGCTGCAGCTGCGTACCCCCTGAGAGATTCTGGGAGAGGGTGTGGCCGGCAGTGACCGTGCAAGGTGAAGGGGATTGTGGGAAATATTGTGCTGGAAGGGTATACTGCACCAAGTGTGTTCAGAGAGAGCCAGAGCTAGCACCAGAAGTACTATCTTCATGCTTTTCTAATACCATAACTTATTTTATCCTAATGCATTGTCGTGTGATGCAGTCTTTTGGTTGTCAACACTATACTCATGGTAAATGGTAAATGGACTGCATTTATATAGCGCTTTTATCCAAAGCGCTTTACAATTGATGCCTCTCATTCGCCAGAGCAGTCAGGGGTTAGGTGTCTTGCTGAAGGACACTTCGACACGCCCAGGGTGGGGTTTGAACCGGCAACCCTCCGACTGCCAGACAATCGCTCTTACCTCCTGAGCTATGTCACCCCACATCATCATCATCATCATAACCATCATCAACACCTTCATCATCCTCATTGTCGTGACCTCTATGCAGCTCATGCAATCTGAAAGGCCCTTAACCAGCTAAAAGGGGACGTCTAAAAATAAAAATCCCCCCACTTGTCACCGAGTGTGACTGCAATCAATATCGCACATCCCTGTAATACTCCTGTAAACACTGATACTTCCAGCCTTTCAGATAATGTTCCACGCTGCGGCTTTTCTCTCTATCACGTCATTCCCTTTTTTTCCTCCCCCCGGACTGAGGAACCGTGTCCCAGCGTGTCACAAGCCTCCTTGTGTTTTACAACACTTCTCAAGGTCAGCGGCTCGGAGTTATCTCGCTGGCACGCTCAGAACATTTTTCTCTCTTTTTCTTTTCTTTTTTTTTTTTTTGGAAGAGGAGGATGAGTAATTACACGATGCCAAGTCTCAGAGCTGCAATTTAAGGTTAACCAGGGAGGGAGGAGAGCCCATTCATCTGCTCAGGGTTTTAACTTGGGGGGGGGGGGGGGGCGAGGGCGAGAAGAGTTCCAAAAAAGAAAAGAAAAGAAAAAAAAGGCTGAATCTCATCCAGCGCCAGGCGTTCGTTTATCACACGCGGTTTATGGGGTCACAGCTGGCCCCGCGGGCCTGGCTTCTCCGTGGTTACAGGTCAGCAGGTGTGACAGACGGAAGGTGCCGGTCGAGCCAGGTACCTTAACCTGACCGGTCACAGTTATGGGCCTGTACCCCCTTGAGCCTGTCCGGGCCGGGCTGGCTGAGTCCGTGGGGACGTGCTTTACTAATGATGCAAGGTGGCTGGTTTCTGCTCCTGATGAGACTCTGGTGTCTTGTGGAGCCGATTCTAATAGGAGGCAGCCAGTTTTGAGTATTGACCAATGAGAACGCTCGATGAAACTTGCTAGAGCCAATCACACACTCACAAATTGTAAGTTCCCTTTGCGCATGCACTCGGCCGATGTGTCAGGGCTGGAGTCTGTCCCTCAGTCAGAAAGGGCTCAAACAAGCGAGGAACATATTTCACGCGCTGCATTGAATCCACGTACGAGCCGCGAAGCTTACCTGGCTCAGCTCTTCATTTCTCCTCAGCTCGGGTGGAAATAAATCATCTGAATAAAAGAAATGTCATCAAGGAAATGACGTATGATTTTGCTCACCCAAATCCCATAACCCGTTTACCCCCCCCCATCCCACCCCACCCCACCCTGCCGTAATCCTGGTCACCCCCGCTTCTGCGCACGCATAGTCTATCACTCCCAGGTTTGGTAAATCGAGTCACCAGGTGTTGGGCCCCATTCATCTCCCATTTAAACTTGGCTCCAGAACGCTTCCTGACGCGTGCGGTGATCGGATATGAATCAATTAAGCAGCGGTAAACGGATGCGATGAGAGGGGGCGAATGTGTCTCACACTGACCGTCCTCGTTGTGTGGAGGGCAGCAGATTCCCCCGGGGGGGGGGGGCAGCGAGGCAGATGGAGCTGGGTGTTGTCACCGCCGACTGAACAGGTAATGAATTATTCCAGTACAAATGGGCTTCCACCGCAATGGAGGGAGAGGAGGGGAGGGTTTCTCAGAAAAAAACAGGGCTGCTGAGAAAGGAAGAACCCCCGCGCGGCTTTCTCTCTTTAAAACGTTCGGCCCGCTCGGCTAACGCAAACCCAGCGTTCGGCGCGGACGTCGAGCTGCCGTTAATGATTCACCGGCCGGCCCGCCTGATCGGCGCTACCCGGCGAGCGCTAATGGAAACCGTAGGGCAGGTGTGCGATCTCGCTGAGCGAAAGCGCGAGCGAACGGAGAAACGGAGTGGTGATGAATTGGGTCCGTCTCCCCCCATCGTTTAACGTCCCGGCTCTCCTCTTACAATGCCACCATTTTACCTCTCCCCGCCGCGGCTTTCTGTGCTGAATGGGCCCATCAGATCTCTCTAAATATCTCCATTTTCTCCTTCAACAATGAGCACAATGGCAGGCTTCAACCGCTAAGTGCACAGACGTGTGCCGCTTGGAAATGATATCGCGCGCACGCATTCTGAAAGTACCACAGAGACTCTAATGATATCTCCGCGTCACGTTCGCGGTAATGAGGAAGTTCTGTGGCGGTTACAGTAGGTCGCCTGGGTTCCAATGGCAGGCACAATGGCCCATCAGTTAAATGGGATAAGAAATGTTAAACGAGCGATTACATACGTGTCATCTGGAAAATATGCATATGGCCTGGCCCCATTAGGCATGTTCAGATGTATGTGCTGTGTGGTTCGGTATTCACGTATACTTCCAGAATCTTATTTTTTTGTTTACTTCTCGGTTATTGTACCTTTTTTTTCATCAAAAATATTTTCACAAGACAGCTGTGGAAGCTGATTTCTGGCCATATTTGTATTGTATCAGTCTTTATTTTGAAAACGGGACATTATTATGGGCTATTGTTAAACAGTGAGAATTTAGCTATATAGCTAACATAGTTATTTTTGCATATTTATCATCTCTGTTTGAAGCGCAAAAACACAGATGATTATGTAGAATACTACTGACTGGATTTGAATATGAATATGAATGAAAGACGTGAGCAACGGAATCCATTGCTGTGACCCAAAATTATTTGTAATACTATCGAGGGATGTAACATCGCATTAATTGGGTACAGGTTTACGTAGCTTGGGCTATGCTATGAAAGTGCTTTGCCGTGCTCCTTGCACTCTGCTCACATTGTGTTCATTGCCTCCCTGTGTATTTTGTTCAACATAATTTTTTTTTTTCATGCTAAAGATTTTATTACGTCTTCGGCTAAAGCCAAAGTGAATCTTAAAACCGGTTCCATCCGGAAGTGGAGAACCAATTTACAGTTGTACTTAACGCAGCCTTATCTAACCCGAATGCGCTTCGTTCTGTCACGACACCCACCGGTTTTCTGGTGGAAATTTAGTGGAGCATAACAGGTACACACTGCTACACACACAAGGGGGCTGTGTTGAATTGAGCTGGTGATAAAGCTGCTTTTCTCATCAACTTAAAGGGTGAAAGTGAATATTTAAACAGAACACAAAAGTTTGGAAAGTTACGAGGAGCCGGCTGCGTGACTCCCGCTGAGCAGCGTCACCCGAATTTTCCCGCTCTTTTTTCAGGCAACTGCAGATGGTAGTGTGGCGTGGTTGAAAGGGCTTGATTCAATTTACTAAACTTTATTTATCTATCTCTGAGGGGCAATTAATTGCTGAGCATATTATCAATCAACAACCAAAACAGACCGGGACACAGTACACACAACAACCCGACGTCACACACACAACAGGAAGTCAAATAACAATTGGAAAAGAAAATGCTTCATATGATGCGCAGAAAGAGGGAGGGGAAAAAACGAAAAATAAAGGCTGTATCCTTTGCATGCAGAAGCCTCCAGTTTGGTCATTCCTCACTTGTTTTCTCAGGCGCGTAAGGCAACCCCCTTTCCCCTGGTCGATATTTGGGAAAGCGTAATGTTAAATCCATCGAAATTTGCAAGGTGGTGCCCACGGGTGACGTGAAAGTAATAAGCAGGTCGGAGGATGGCGGAACCCGGGCTTTTCTGAGGATCGCGGAGCGGCGCTCGGGCCAGAAACAAGGGGATTAGAGGTGAATTACCCGCCGCGCTCTGACAAAAGACATCTGAGCGTGGAAATCAATATGCTGTGGGTGCTCAATCTAACGAAAATAAATAAATAAAAATGGCCTTGGATTCAATCAGCATTTTTTCCCCTTAGCTTTCAGCCCCACATATAAATGTATGTTTTTCCTGCAGAAACAGTTTATTATTGAGTTCAGGACTCGGTGAAACATAAACTGTTTATGAAGCAAAAAAAAAAAAGAAAAGAGAAAAGAATACTACTTGTGAAAATATGAAGTCGTTTTTAAGGGAGGGCAGTTGTCCTGCTGTGCACAAGTATGTAGCATTTTAATATGCATGTACATAGAGGTTTAATATACATATTCATAACCCTCTAATGTACATGGACATAGCTCTTTAACATCTATATACATATATCTTTATATAGCACTTTAACATACCCTAAATGTGCATAGGCCTTTAACACACGTATGTAGCCTTTTGTAATGCCTGAATGTCATGTATATTTATTAAAATTCCAAGCGTGTATGTGGAGGGTATCAACCGGGTCAGCGGAACAATATAATGTCCGTTTCAGATCTAAGTGCTTGATACATATTGTTCGGCGCATGAAATTCAACTAGATTTCATCCTTTGATGGTCTACATTGAGATTCTTGTACGAGGAAGCACCCAATTTATTATGACATGACATAATTGATATTTCTACAGTGACTTCATTACAAGAGGATACAATTAAATTGTTAAATTGATCATAACCGGATTCTCCCAGCCCCCTGACATACACACACACGCACACACACGCACACACACGCGCGCACACACACACACACACACACACAGTCACAGCGAGACAAGATCGATGTATGATAATGCAGGGGCCTGGTCTGTGCCGATGCAAGTCCCTGTGCTGTAATTGTGTTTATTTCACATGAATCCTCCGCCATTGGGCTCTGCAGAGTGTGTGTGTGATCCGTGTCAGAGCGCTTACCTGTCTCCAGGTGCTCCCTGACCTCCGGCCGACAGGCGGGCCGGCTACTGCGACAGACCTGTGAAAGCGAGGGTCACCTGAAGAAAAAAAAAACCTGCATTAGCCGTGACGTCCTGCCGATTTCTGCCGAAAAATGGTTCCCACCGTGTGTAGTCCTCCGGTTGGTTGACCGATCGAATTTTGGTTTGTGTACGGTCGCTCCAAATTTACTTCATTTTGATAAGAAGTGAGAAAATAAGACTCCGCGCGCATTGTCCGCCCCCTCACCCTGACATGAGCGGCGTTGTGATTGATTCTGGTCACCGTTGTGTCGCGTCCTGTATTGGAACATGGGAGTACGTTAGCAGCTCTATGAGAAGGTCAGGGTGCATGCGAGAAGGTCGGGGGCTGTGGGGGGTTGGGGGGGGTGTGGAGCTGGAGGGGGGGGGGGCTGCAGGGCTGGCTTATCGCTGCTCTTATCACCCTGCTCTGACAGCCTCCGGGCCGCCTGTTCCAGGCCACAGGCATCGCGGCTGCCTGCGTTTCCTTTAATCTCCGGCCTCTTCAGGGGGACGTCTCCGGGTTCCTCGCGCTTCCCTTTATCTGCCGGCTGCAGCTTGTACGCCCGGAGGAGGAGCCGCGTGGAGGCGCGTGGAGGCGCGTGGAGGCGCGAGGAGAGAGCGCGAAGAAAGCGCCGGAAAAAGGGGGAGGAATTAGAGGAGAATCATAAATTCACACCGATGCCCGGGATGGATATGGACTCCCCTTCTGCCTGCAGCGGAAGAACATCTGTAGCAGTATTTAAATAGCGTGTTCACAAATGTATTATTTAAAAGGAGTTTTTATGGGGCCTCTCTTGCTGTGTCGTCACTGCTACACGTAGATGTGTGTTGTCTCCTTCATCGTATTTAATTGGGCCTGGATGGAAATGCTTAGTGCTGAGTTACTGTGGAAACGTGGGGAGATGCCCATTTGCTGCACCCCCCCATATTGTAATGAGGTCTCAACCCCATCTGTTCAGACCAGTCCCCTCTTGGTCTCACCCGTGCGGGGGGGGGGCGACAGATTCATGACCGGCAGGTGTTTGAGCCCCAGCATGCCGCACAGTGACGGCTTGTCATCAGAATGCCCGTAACCGTTCTAGAACACAGGCGTCGACCAATCGCACGAGAGCAGGCGGAGCGCCGAGCCAGAGCGGCTGAACGGCACCGGACGACGCCCACGAGGCGTGCGCAAGACGAAACGGGTTCACGCAGAACGCGATTTAAAATTTTAAAAAATTCGATATAAACCCGGAGCTAAAAATCAAAGCAAACCAGGTTGGCCCTGACAGGCATGTATTCTTCTCTGCGTGAAGCAGACGTGGATTTATTTTGCTTTGCGCAATTTTTTCAACAGTTATGTTAACAAATGTCCTCCATTTTGTTGTTGTTGTCACCTCTGTGAGGTGAATTGCCCGTGTGATCTGATTGGCCGGACGACCCTGTTTGTAACGCACTGAGACAGTGATGGCAGTTACTGTCAGAAAACCCCCAGAAATGCGCTGTGACTGAAATGGCGGATCATGCTTTTCTCCCAATGAGTCGGGACGCGTGAAAAGGGGGCTGAAATATGGGGGTGTCCCGGGAAAAATGAGGCGTCTGGCCGCCCCATGAATTGCTGACCAAAAAAAAAAGAATGCATCTCAAATCAGGTTTGGAAATTATCTCAAACCATTTGATATACCCAAACATGCATGGGAAATATTAACACATTTGGATAACAGGACAAAACCCTGAAATACAGTAGAATGTATTTAATATGTTTTTAAAATGAACTTGTTTATGTGTACAAGTGTATGTGTTTATACATACGATTTTGCAGCATCTAACTAATAATTTTGAGAATTCGTTTTTTTTTTTTTCTTAATTATCAGAAAAAAAGCGGAATTCAATCCCCGAGATTGAGATCTCTGATGAGGCAAAACTGTAATTATGCTTCCGTTGTTTTTTTCCTCTCTCCTTTCCTCACATCACATCAAACACGTCCTTAATCGTTTAGCTGTGAAAGATTTCTTTTTTTTTTAATGCTTGTTCTCGCGTGCCATAAATACTCAACCTGCAGATGTTCTCACTGTCATCAGTACAAAGGCAGCAATCCACCACTCAAATGATAATGCGTCTCCTCAGCATCTGCTGTGCCATAAAATTATATTTCTGCTGTTTTTTTTTTCAGGCACGATGACGCCTGTCACCAGTTTAGCAAGTTCAGCTTCCTGGAGCCTCGATGACAACAGAGTGGGGACAGGAAATGGAAGAGGAGTTATTTGTCTGAAAAAAATACAAAAAAACATAAACAGTTGAAGTACTGGCAAATATTGTGGAGACAGGAGTAACATGGCATAAATTAACCCCAGTTATACATCTAAATGAACAGCTACGAGTGTGTGTGTGTGTGTGTGAGTGTGTGAGTGTGTGTGTGTGTGTGTGTGTGCAACTTGGTATGAAAGCGTACTGGGAAAAGCAGTGATGTGCTAATTTCTGCAGAATCACAGCTCCCAGATCTGTCTCGCTATTTGTAATGTGCCGTGCAGATGTAAATAGGAGCTTCATATTTTCAAAAACAAACAACTCCGTGCAAAGTTTTTTAATTGCATGTACCAAACACACCAAGGCAATTGTCCTTAAAATAGAGATTCATAGTAATTTTCTGCTTTTTGCAGAGACTTATCCAGAGTAACTAACATAACAATCCATTTATACATCCATTTATATCTACTCAAGCAGTTCAGTCCAGTGGTACAGTGGCACTGTCCCACCGAATCAAACCTGCAACCATGGATTTACAAGCCCAGTTTCCTTACAATTACAGCACATTTGTCAGTGGAGTTTGGCGATTTGAAAAATGTATATTGTTGTCATTACAATTTCAGCCATGATAAACGCCTTTTTACTCAAATCATCGAGATTGTCCTTCAAATGTTTCGAAAAAAACAACTCTGAATGTGTGCTAACTAGGTAACGTGCTAACTACTTGATTCTTTGAAAAGCCTTGGATAGGTGTAATGGTGTTTCAACCAGTGATGATGGATTTCATTGCTATACTGAAGTAGAACTGCATAGCATTTTGTACCCCGTTACACTTGTTGTTATATTTAATGTTGCTTATGGTCACTGGTGCTAGGTGTGTTTACGGACATGGGTTTGTCTCTGGAAGATAACAGTCCAAGTTCTGTAGTAACTATGGTCACACAACATCAATGAGTAATATAATGGCACTGCTTCAGACGAATTGAATTTATCAATATGGACGTGTATCTGTCTTTACAATTGATGTCTCCGTTTCCTTACGATGTAATTCGAGATACAGACTTTTTAGTGTATTTAAAGAAACTGAAAAACTTTTTCAGTGTTTTAGTTATTTTACAAAAACGAAAAGCTTTATTTGTTAATCACGTCGACAACAAATACTGTGATGCGTACCCTGTACCCTTCAAACATTTGGAAAAAAAATAAAAAATTTCCCTCAACATTTGCATTTTCTTACCCAGTGCTTGACCCTTGTTTGCTGGGCCGAACAGGAACTTGTAATCAGTCACGCATTTGCCCCATATGGTCTACAGGCAGACCATAACCGTCCTAAAGTTTCTTCACTGGTTTCCAAAAACAGATGACGTGAATGAAAACAGAAGTTTTTTTCTGTCTGGGGAGAAATGTGAGCTCAGAAAAAAGAAAAAAAAATGATATATGAGACTGTGGTTTGGGAGAATCATCAGCTTCATATCTATTAATCAAATATAATTTGATAGCTTATGTGATCTGCCATGTTTTAGCTGCTAAAATTAATTTCCTTCCATTTACCTGCATATTACCATTAAGAGGTTCATATCTTTCAGATAAAATCCACATTAAAAAGTGCTTTTTTCAAATTCATCTCAATATGTTGCATTTGTCTTCACTTAAGAATACTGTTTTGGAACTAATCAATTGTGTAAAGAATATTTTGAATTAGCTTTGACAAATCAAGTTTTAATGATTAAGCTAATATCACTAGACTTTTATTCACTATTTTTGTTACATTCAATGAATTAACTTTTTTTGCTGTAATTGTTCCATCGCTACAGGCTAATTGCACATGTTATTTATTATTCATGTTCAATATGTCTTTTTATCATTTGTAGTCATTGTGACTTGCACTGACTTATGCACCGACATTTCTGTCATCTGTTCTCTTGCTTGTTGAAAGCAAAGCATTGTGGGACTTGCAGTCCTCTGCAAAGCATGCAGTTGTATGCTTTGCCAGAGGAGGTTGTTGAGCCAATAAAATTCTCCATTTATAACTCCACTGAAATTGGCCAGGCAAAAAGAGGTATATTCCCTATAAGAGATATGATTTATTCCTGCAGAAAGAGTCCCGCACTTACATACGGCAAAGTGGACAAGCCCAAACTGAAGAAAGTAGGGGCAGGGCCTACCTTTTTATAATCACGGTGGAGATAGTGTTTCCTTCCTTAGTTTAGTAAACAGTTGGATATTAAACAGTCGCCTGTCATGGCTGCCGGCGGCCCTGCTCTGTAGACCTGGGGGGGGGGGGGGGGGGGGGGAATCACGCTGTCGGCTGCACCGTGACCCAGCGGCGTCTCTGACAGACTGGCGACCCCCGAGAGTGAGATATGAGGACAGAGGAACATCTGTCTTTTCGCTCGGCGTGGCTCCGCGAGTTCAGGAAGAACGCACGCCGTTGTTTTTTACGTTGCAGAAGTGCCGAGACGCGCATATTTTTCCGGCTTCATCATCTCCGGTCTTCAGGGCGCGTACATCACTGCTCTCGGCTGCGAGGCGATCGTATATCTTTTCGTTCGGACGCGTTTCTGCACAGACGCTGCGCTGACCGGCCCAGGCACGTGGGTGTCCCAGGCTGATCGGTCCGTTGGGAGCAGTTGTGTCGCATCGCGCCGAGCCAGGGGCGGCGTAGCGTGTTAAGCAGCGGAAAGAATGCTTCAGCAAAAACATTGAGTATAAAAGTATAAAATAAATGAATAAAAATATAATAGATTACAAGCGTGCCTGTTTTCTGTTTCATGTCGTTTTGAATTAAAGAATTGTTGTTCGTATACGGAGAGGAAGCCGCAGCGTCTGAGTACTGGCATTCTCCCCGGATGAAGTGGCCATTGTGTGAGGTTTCAGCTTGACGTCATTCTTTGTGACTGGTCCGACACAAACCACTCTTCACGTCCTCTTGACCAAATGGAACTTTCTGGTGAGGCTTTTTTTTACACAAGTATTACTAACAAGCTAAGATAAAAAAAAAATTTTACTCCAGTCCTAGCAGAATAACATCTCCTCACTCTTAACTCTAATATGTATTCTGACAGTGAAATGCTTGATCCTGTCTGTGTTGTATTGATGTAATGAAGCTGTTTCATGCCTGTACTCAAAAGACCCGATCGATAAGTTCAGGGCCTGATCGATTCCCCTAAACCCAATACCCCATATCTTATTTCTTAAAAATGAATCTTTTCCAACTGAGGATCGCCATTTTATTTCAACCTTGTGAACTCATGAACATGGACTCACAGATCTTATCTATATATTATATTGGGGGAGGCAGTTTTGTGGGTTTATGTGTAGCAGGTTTTGCCTTTAGCTGACTGCCTTTGAAATGTATGGTCGAGTGAGAGGCCCGGGTTCAAACCCACCTCAGACTCAGGCAAATCTCTAAACTCGTTGGTTACATATGAATGTTTTGTGGGTCTGTGGATCTTGGTAACATCAGATATTTCAAGAAACCGATAGAAAACCTGCTTGTTTATTTTATTATTTTTTTGTCCTTGATTTTGATTTTTTTTCCATGGCTAGGTAATTTTCCTTTTCATGGTGTTCCGAATTGATGGAAATCTGAAACAGTATGTTTGTGCGACAGGTATAATGCTTAGACATTACCGTCAGTAGCTGCCGTTCAGCCCAAGGCCTGAGAACACGAAAGATGCAAAAATCTTTCTGTTTTAGTGCAGAAGCGACAACGATTAGCACTTGTGTTAGCCGTGTTTCCTAGCGTCTGTCTTTTTAAGTTCCTGCGTCAAAAAAAAAAACCGGAACAATCGGATTTGCGAACGTGTCTCAGCCGCATGGAAGCGTTCGGACGAGAGGAACTGTTTCCAGGACTTTGGGAGACAGGAAGTGCCGCACAGCCCTCAAAAGCAGAAGAGCGAGGCTGAATCCTAAACGGGATTAGCGCCGGGAGATTCGCCGTCGTGTTTCTGCGTCCTCGTGTTGCGTCTTCACAGCGTTCCGTTACAGCGCCGTTTGAGTGATGATGATGATGATGATGATGATGAATAAATTAATGCGCGTGAGGCCACTCCTGTCAGCATGCGGCTGGCTGCACCAGTAAGCCACTGAATTAACGCGGTGCCCTAGGGGTGTCAGTCCAGACAAGGGGCTCCTGAACACGCGTTACAGTGTAGTGACATAGCCGGGGGGGGGGGCGGGTAGCAGGGGGGTGGTGTCGGATGGGGTGGGGTGGGGTGGGGTGGGGTGGGGGTTGAGTTTGTGCACAGCCAACCACCCAGATATGAATGCCTGGCTAATACTACTGTACTGCTGCACTGTAAGCTTTATTGCTCAATAAATTCCTAAGGATACTAACTTGGTTGTCTCGCCTTTCTTTACATTACGGAGAAAAAAAAAAGCAAAGCAACAGATGTGTCCCACATCTGGGAGGGCGGTGGGGGGGTGGGGGGGTGGGGGGGCTTAGCCAAGCCCCTGGAAATGAATCCCTGTCTTTGTCAGTGTTGCGCTGTAAATCACAGAGAAGTCCATTCAATGCCCCCACCCTGCCCCACCCTCACCCAAAAAGGAAGGGGTGGGCAGGTGTTTTATTTTTGGGAGTGGGAGGGGGGGGGGATTGGGGTGGACGTAGGGGCTAATGTATATCATGAGCCATTCCTCCATTTCCTCCAGCTTCTAGAGAAAGCACAGAGCCGTTATAATGCCAGATGATTAGGGAGGAATGTGTGGAGGCTGGTGAATGGATGCAAACGCACATGCCGGCTGACGGCGGGACTAGGGGATGCTGGGTAATTAGCGATGGAGGAGAGGCGGATAGGCAGGGAGATGCCATTCAAGGGCCACAGACAGGAGGTGGGGGAATGTGAAAGGACAATAAGAGATATGAAAGATATGAGGAACAGAAGGGACAGATACATATTTAGTATAATTATTATTTTTTTTATTTATATTTTCCTGTGTGGCAGGGGGAGGGAGTTGATGGCAGGAAGCAGCAGCGTTGAGGAAAGGCTGCGTGCCTGCGCGGGTCCTGTTTACACCGAATTCAGTCGACGGGTCAAACGGACATGGCTTCGGCTGTCATTTACGGAAAGCTGCGCGTTTTTTTTCTCTTTCTTTCTTTCTTTCTTTCTTTCTTCTTGTGTTGTGGGTGAAATACAATCCACTTTGAGGACCACTGCGATAAGCCGCGCTTTTATGACAGGAAGCGTGGGGAGAATTCACAATGCGTCAGCGTGGCGCTTTCTCTGAAACGAAGCAGCTGAAGATGTTTTGCCCACCCATAAGATAAAGATGTTTTGCCGAAAAGCCGATTCAGTGGGAACTAGGGGAACTATGTACGTGGCTGGATTCGTCAGTTTAAAATCTCCCATGCTTCTTCTGATCCTGGGCTAAAATCATGAATAATCCTGAAATAATTATCTCATGATCTGGAGATTGTGAGCTCTAAATACGGTACTTTTTGTGACAGGCTCAGTGAGCCACCATTTGAACAATGTGACTTCTGGAGCGATAAATATCAGTGCAGTGCTGGCAGGTCTGTGGTTTCCATGGAAAACATAACCATTTTCTGAAAGTTGCGTGGTAACATTGCGCATGTTTTTGTGCTTGCGTTCCTAGACTTCCTGTGCAGCATCCATAAGTAAAAAAATATATCTAAAATAAAAAAAGTGATTTTTCTTAAATGTCTAGTTACAGCAGCAGGCTAATCAAACCAAGTGTCTGCAACCAGATCAATAATAATAATAATAATAATAATAATAATAATAATAATAATAATAATAATAATAATAATAATAATAATAATAATAAAGTGGTTTATGCAGATGTGTAAAACTCTGAAAGCTAGAAAGCTCAATTGATTTACGAACCAGATCATTTCCGCTATGGTGTGGTGGTTACTCATCGCAAAAACGATCGTAAAAAAATAATAGCTTTACTTTTTTGAAAGGTAGAATATGTTATTTTATTGCCAATGCTCTTTTGCCTTGTATTGCCTTTGCTATAAAGGTTTTAATGCCTAATAAATTCCCATAGACACTAACTCTGCTGTCCTGCCTTCTTTTTTTTTTTTTTAACTTTACTGAGCTTTTTTTCCCTCCTTTTTTTTTTATTAAAAAAAGCAGCAGATGCATCCAGCAGCACGCGTGCACGTGAAGGAGCGACGCGCTCGCCTCACAGGAAGCGCAGCACGAACAGAGGGCCGAGGGGGAGGCGGAGTTACGCGCCACGGTTATTTTTAATTAGGGTTGCGGAACGGGGGAAGGGCGTTCGGCCCGGGCTGAATCACCACAACGCAACAACGCAACACCGCCCGACGACATCATGACAGATTCACGCTGACATGGATGTCTGGGGTGGGGGGTGGGGGGGCGGGGGCGGGGGGCTGGCGACAAGCGACGCCTCGCTCCCTGTCCTCTTTTCTTTTCTTCTTTTCTTTTTTTTTTTTGCGCGTGGTGTGCAGTTGGCCGTGAAGAACGCGCGGAGTACATCTATTAGCGCGTCCTTTAATTGAACCCCGGGTTAATGCAATATTATTTGCCTCATATCTTTACCCAGAGCCGCCGAGGGAGGGGCGGCTCGGGGGAGCGTTAGCTCTCTCTCTCTCTCTCTCTCTCTCTCTCTGTACCCTTCATATACAGCAGCTGAAACAGAAATAACATTCCGCGCCATGTTTTAATACACAAAATTATGGAAAATATTCTACTTTAATAATGGTCAGATGCAATCGGCCAATAACATTTCCCTCTTAATTACGCATTCATTTCCCAAACGATATTAACACCTCTATCTTCAGAGGGTACAGTTCTGTATAACACCACTGAATCCTCTAGTGTTTTGTCAGATTGGCGAACATATTAAAACCCTTTCATGCATGGTTTCCACTACAGTCTGTTTCAAAGTCTGTTTTGCCTAGTCAAAAACATTTCTGATCTCCAGACCGCATGATTGCCGTGTCCTTGGACCTTTGCCTAAAATTTGAATGCTCCATATCGCTCAATAAAATTCTCCATATTGTTACATTTGATTGGTTTTTCTAGTCTTAGATACATTGAAAGTGAAAATGGTGGGTGGAGGTAGAGAGATTCAAAGTACCTATGGCATAACTGTGAAAACCTTCTATACAAGAGAAAACAGAGGTTATTTAAAAAAAAAAAATATTCTTGTTAGGTATGATGCAAGGAGCACTATTAGTCAAGTTTTAACAAAAAAATTACATTTGTTTTTATATTGTGTATGACACTCTAGTGGACATCATGCATTAAGAGTTATAATCTGCATGTGTGGCTTATATTTTCATGGAACCAACCAATTTTCAACATCCTTTCACATGTTCTTAGAAGTAAAAAATAATAATAATAATAATAATATTGCTCTGTTTTGTAGTAATTCTTGCATGAAAGGGTTAAAAGGGACCATGTGTACATACAGAATCTTTCATGGTCTTCCAGAACCTTTGGTCTCTGCTTGTGAACAGCGCTGTTTAATTTCAAAATGGAGTTTGAGTCTGAACACCGAGATGGCCATTGAAACCACTTCTTGGTTTGGGGTGTATACTTGGGATTCTTGTCTAGCGTTGAACCTCCATTTTTATGCGAAGTTTGAACTTCCTGGCAGAGTGAACCAGGTTTTATGGGCAAAATGTATTGGTACACACTATAAGTTCATGATTCTGCTGACCTTAACAAGAGCCCCCAGGACCGAAACAGATGTGAAACAGTCCCACCATACCCATCTCCATTTTTCATCATAGGTGAAAGTGGTGGCTAGTGGTAGCGCTGTGCTATCTTTTATTTATTTGTTTGTAACCGTCTTTCGACTTGTGAAGGTCGACAGCCCTTTGTCTTCCTTCTTTGCAGAGTTTGTTTGCCTTTTCCCCAAACATGATGGATGGGATATGGGCTCCATATGTGTGTTACATCATCTTTACACCTCTGTGAAACTGGAAGCCAAGGGAGACCATAGAACAAATATTCAGCTGAAAAAGTTTTAAAAAATATATATTATTATAATAAAAGTAGCAGCATATTAATCAAGATATATTTTTGGTAGATTTTACTTGAAATAATTATTAAGGGTGTGAAAATTTCTGACAATTTTTTTTTTTGTTAAGAACAGAAATGTGAAACACCTTTTTTTTCTCCAAGCAGTTGCATTAAGTAAAAAAGATTCTCAATTTTCAAGCATGCAATATACTTTGTTTTTTTTTTTTTTACCAGTATGTATTTATTTACATACTTGCTCAACAATATCATATGCATGCACATATTCATAACACAGCAGTATAAAAAAATAAAGTAATAGCATATTAATAAAGAAATATTTTGGTAGATTTCACTTAAAATAATTATTAGTAATGGTGAGTGAATGGTGTGTACCTTGAGGTAGATCGGCAGCCTGTCCTGGGTGCACGCTGGGATAGGCTCCAGTACCCCCCCGTGACCCTGACCAGGATAAGCAGGTATTGATAATGGATGGACATTTATTAGGGGTGTAAACATTTGTGACATATCTTTTTTTTTTAAATAACTGTGAAACATCTCTTTTTTTCTCTCTCTGTCTTAGCCGTTGAATTAGTGAACAGATTCTAATTTTTCAAGCACTCAATAGACTTCATTACCGGTATTATTTTCCACAGCCTTATTTGCTTCGTGCATACATAGGCATGCACGAAGCCACGGCACGATGGTTAGCGGTAAATTGGCTCCATTAAGCACATTTAACACTGGAGTGTGTTCTTATCTGGCTGGAATTAGATACGCCTACGAAAAATCTTATTTCGAATTTTACCCCATAAGAACATGGATGAGAATATGAAATACACGTGCAGTTCCATTCAGTCAGTCGTGAGTATAAACACTGGGGTGCTCGTGGCATGCTACACCACCACCATAGCAGCGCTTCAGAAGCGAAAGAGAATGAGTCCTCCGTGCGCGCGAGAGAGAGAGAGAGAGAGAGAGAGCAAACAACGCGTTGGGCGGGCGAGCGAGCGAGCCGGGAGAGCTACTTTGCTGGATAAACACAGGCGTCTGATAATATATCAAATGAGAAGCTCTCCAAGCACAGGCAGTCAACCACGGAGAAGGAGGCCGTTTAAAGGCCTTGGATAAACTGCGCTGGCAGGCTGGGGAGGGTTTCGTGCAGTCGATGGCCCTTTTTGGGCGGGTACTTGAAGAGCAGATTAACTGATATCCGGCCATTACTGGTGTTTCAATTATTTATACGGCCGGCAATCCTGACACTGCTCCTGCTACTACGGGGAGAGCTGCTTATCCACGTCATACAGCAAATACTACTACTACTACTGCCGCAATGCTACTGTGACTTTTGCTACTTAAACATACAGTAATTGTGCTTATTTCACACTGTGCATGCTGTAGGTGAACAAGCATCCTTGGTACAGGGATTCATGATATTCCATCATTTGTGGTGTCATGCACAATACAGATTATGCATGCACCACTTAAGACTGATTTAATCACTGTGAGCAAATACATGGTATTTGGAGTATATAGACACACACACACACACACACACACATATATATATATGTTTTAATACCCATTCATACTCAGTTGTTTATACTGCTTAAACTTGCAAGGTATTTGTACTGTCGTAATCAGCTTAATTTATTTCACACATTTTTACGTTACATTGCAGGCTTTTAGCAGACCAGAGCAACTTACAGTACACTTGCATTTCATTTGCTACCCCCACCCACCCCCACAATAAATAGTATAGTTAATGGAAAAGTTAATTGTTTCCACCAGAGCCAGCTATGGGTATTAAAGATGCAGACACATGCGAGCCTCACCCATTCACACCTGCAAGATCTGGCTTTGTTGTTCTTTTATTGTCCTATATGTGTGTGAGATATCTCCTAGTGAGTAACAGGCTAACAGTAGGCAACCTCAAGAGGGCACAAGAATGAAAGTGTCATGTTTAATTAACATAAAATTGTATTTAACCCGCTGATATTTAAAATGCATGCATTAAACTAAATGCATACATAAGCAATGAGCAAGGAATGTGTCTTACACAGAGTGCGGGGTGCAGTTGAGGCATGCGTGTAGTGGAGGACGGAGTGTAGCACAGTGGGTAAGGAACTGGACTTGTAACCGAAAGGTCATACGTTCGATTCCCGGGTAGGACACTGCCGTTGTACCCTTGAGTCAAGGTACTTAACCGAAATTGCTTCAGTATATATCCAGCTGTATAAATGGAGACAATGTAAAATGCTATATAAAAAAGTTGTGTAAGTCGCTCTGGATAAGAGCGTCTGCTAAATGCCTGTAATGTAATGTAATGCAATGCATGCCAACTGAACAAGTTTGAAGAACAGCAACTCAGCACCACCTCCCCTCAACCTCTCTACCCATCCAAACCCTCTAAGCGTCTTTGAGACCATGAAAAGCACTATATAAAATAAATGTATTATTATTATTAATAATAATGACATATATGGAATATATCAAAACATTTATTCACATTATCTGAAAATATGTCAGAGAAAGACAGATAGACAAGATAGATAGTTTATCTTCAAGAGGAAATTCAGATACGTGCAGGCATAAGAGAACATTCCAAAAACGTAACACATACGCAAAATGGCTTTAAATTCACATTTCTTCTACACAACTTTCACTCTCAAAAAATAAATAAACAAAAATATTTGGTCACAAAAAACTCAACTACACTTTCGCTTCCACCCCGAAATGCTGTTTAGTGTAAGATTATGTAAATATTACTATGTTTGTACGTGTGTCAGTTAGTAATATGATGCGTTGCGCCAGATTAAACGTTGGACTGTATCCGTTTCTGGACTGCTTTTGTTGGAACATTTTTGGACGACGGAATGCTGAAAGTAAATTAAATGAAGACAGCCAAATCAGCCACTGGGCCGTCTCACTTTTAACCCGGCTCCGATCGTTTCAGCAAACATTACAACGCATTCCAGCTTCAGAAAATTTGTAGATAGCCAGATTCGTCATGCAGCCGAAAAAAGGTTCTTTGACACACAAGGCACCCAAAAACGCAGTCAGTTACTGCATGTTCACTGGATGACGCATTGAATAATACATATAACCTTATAATAATTATATAATACAATCTGAACAATGCAAGCAATTTATTGTAATACGTTAATAGTACTAGCGTAGGATTCACGTTGCCTTCCCCCCAACCGACTGCTAACTTCCTCGCAAAATCTCGCGGTGCACGATTTCAATGGGGGTGCTTTTTAAAGACTGATCTTGTACCTATTCAGTCTTCTGATTGAAACCAACTGAGCCTCGTGGTTAGTAAGTAGGCTACCTACTCCACGATCTGAAAGGGGTGTTTTTTTTTTTTTTTTTTTAAAGATTGGGCTCCATTAAAAGGAATGATATTTGCTGTGTCGTGTGGACTTGTTGACTGCGTTTCCAAAGAAGCCTGTCAAAATGAAAGTTAATGCCGAACATTTTTTTTTACTTCGGTACAATTACTGGGGTTGGCTCCAGGGTTCCACCCGGAAATCAAACCTGCAACCTTTTGATTACAAGCCCAGTCCCCTAACCACAGAATTATACTGCCTAAATATAAATGTGAAATCACAAGAAAATGAGCATGTGATTAAAAAAAAAAACCTAAATACGAAAATGCACCGACCATACACAATTTAAGCACATGAATAAATTAATAAACAAACAAACAAACAAATAACACATCAGGCATAACTGTGCGGCATCCCATAAGAGAGATGAAAAATGTGGAATTCGAATGGCAACTCGCGCACTTGAAGCCGGACTCGGCGAGAGGCGCGTGCGAGGTGGGAAGCTGCCAGAAGCAGTGTAGCACACTGCTCCAGTGCGAGGCACGCGCTGCTCAAGTGGATGCGAACAGCTGTGGAATAAACTGCGGCGACGCACACAGTGGCTTTATTTCCGTGTGACGACGTAAGACGCCGAGTGAAAGGGGGCTCGCACAGGAGAAAGCAACGAAGACAGACGATAACAAACCAGGGAGTGGTCCGAATCCAGTTCGACCAGGTCTGAAACGAAGGATGTACTACACTCGTCGGTCCGTTAGTTAGAGACTCGAGAGGACCCCTCTGGATACAAGCTCTTCTGCCATCCCGCATTCCCACCAGGTTTGCAGGCGAGCAGGGCTCGCGGACGGAGCGTGCAGCACGAGGCTGGAGCAGTACGAATGATCAACAGCATTGCATTCCTCCGCATATAGAGTGAGTAGCCTACGGAGCGAGTTATTTTTGATTGATCAGCCGATATATTTCGGGCAGGACGAAAACATTTATAATGAATGAAAGTGATATAAAATCGAAGCCACGGGTTTAGTATCTTCTTAAATCAACAAACTATTAAAGAACAAATATAAACAAGTTTACTGCGAAATGTACGTTGTTGATTATTATTATTATTATTATTATTATTATTATATTTTAGCCGCCAAATTTATCCATGTTTCTTAATCTCGTTTTTACTATTATGGAAAGAAGGCTGACTTATAAACAGCTACTCCAACTCGTGTGACTTCTTTAACAGGTTGATTTGAAACTACTTGATCACTCATGTATGGTGCCGTTGGTTGTGGAGGAGTTATCGGATTTTTGCACGTTGCAATTTCCCACCGAGAAACGCTTTTTCTGAAACCTGGTTCACGCTGTAGTTTTAAATAATCAACCGGACCCTGCCAGCTCGGTTCTCAGCTTGCGTCCACGTTTAAACCAATTGACCCATTAAAAGCAGCTACAGGGGGAGACGCTGTTTTACATTACAGAGCTGCACCGAGGGGGGAAAAAATCAATACCGTGCCACGCATGTTATGGTGTTATGAGGGATTAATTTATTTTTTAACAGTCACAGTTGTACGCTGCCAATTCTTAATTTATTAATCTTCTTGCGCTCAGATGTTATCCATTCACTCGGCTCAGTGCGTGTTAACAGCAAGGCGCGCTGAGCGCTCTCCCTACTGCCGCACGTTTGACAGCAGACGGAATTCTTGACAATTTATTGGGCTTGACTGCCATGTCTTAAATGTACAAAGTATTGCCAGTCTCGGTAATCTATATGAGCTTTTTTTCTGATGAAATATTGATGTAACTATATTCTGCTCGGTAGATGCTAAGTTGCTGTGGAGACAGATATGACACAGCCCTGACAGTTTGGAAGGTTGGTTGTTTATGAGAGAGCCACAGTTTCATGCAATGCATCCACCAGCTAGCTGTGCGACTGGTATAGGCTGTGACCTAGTGGCAGCATTTCTATGGTAGGTCCACAGAACCTGTCAGTCATTTTTAAAAAATTATTATTATTTGTTCAGTGCCGGCACTCTGGACATGAAGGGGCATTTAAATGCATGATTACAGGCTACTCAACGCGAGCGAACAAACGGGGACGGCAGACAATCAGCGCCTGATGCATTGTGTAAATTATACCTTGCGGATGGGCAGTGGCCAGTGGTGCTCTGAGGCCATCGAGTGCTCATTACGGGCGAGCGCTCTTTGATTCGCGCCAGCGTCATTGAAGTTGAGCTACGCCGGCTAGCTTCAGAGCGGTTCAAACGCAGGGGCGGGCAGAGCAGCTGTGTGCGTTTAAGAGCAGAGCCGTGATTAGCCAAGTCAGGTTGCATCTGCTCTCTTCCTGTTTGACTCTCTGTGTGCATTGTTATCTGAGCAGCTGTAGCGATAAAGTTTTTTTTTTTTTTTTTTGGAAAAAGTCTCTGAGGTTCTGTGCTGCTGGAGCTTCTTTTGAACAGGGCTGCGTGAACCTTGGCGGAGTTGACTGCAAGTGCACAGCGAGCGCCGCTCCACGTAAGCTCTGGGACCCCTCCGTGTCAGGCGGTACATAGGCGCTCCTGTGATGTCATAGGTACCTTTCCCCGGCTGTATCCGTGGAGACTGTTGCTGGGGTTCACCTTGGCTGGGCTGCTTTACATACATAAACAGGGCTCGCTGTTGCTGTTGGGCTACATAGCGCATGCTAATGAAACCTCACTGGAGCGTCTGAAGGCCGGCAGTTTGTTTCCATCTCCCGGCTCGCCGTTCCTCCTGTGTCGTCGCTCTGACCTTTGACCCGGAGGTGGAGTTATAGCCGCGTCTCCGCTCTGATCCTTCCCTGGAATCAGCGGTAATGCAATCTTCCTTCGCTGTGTGACGGTTGGCCTAGCGACGGGCAGCGTAGCGACACGTCTTGCTGGGGGTTGTGGGGTGGGGGTGGGGGGGGGGAGTTTATTCAGCAGATGAACTCAATGAGTTGAAAGCCAAAAGGCGACAACACACACACGCACGCACACACACACACACGCACACGCACAAAAAAACGAAAGAAATCGAATCATTTTGATGCGTCTAACGGTGTTGTAAGCACGAGCCTGTGTCGGAGGGGCCTGTGGTTTGATTTGTATCGACCCGAGCAGCACACTGGAGACAGGTCCGTGGGACGGCTTTGTTTAGTTTCGGAGGAGGAGGAGGCTGTTATTTCATCCAGCCTGGCTGTGCCTCATTCTCAGCTCCCTGCCCACTAGGGAGAGCCCTCTGCTTGTCCAAAACGAGGTGTCTCCGCTCAGCGTATCCACGCAGAAACAGCTTCAGCGTTTACACTCGGCTGTGGCTGAGTTTATACCAGTCCAGCGGGGATAAAATGTACTCCATCAGTTTTCTATTTAAAAACAGGGTTTTTTTGTTGTACACGGCAACAATATTTGAATCCATTTCAATGCACAGAAACATTGAAAGGAGAGATCTGAAGCTCCAGTCCTGGAGGGCCGCAGCGTCTGCAGGTTTAACTCCTGTCCTGGAGGGTTGCAGTGTCTGCAGGTTTAACTCCAGTCCTGGAGGGAGCGCTGTGTCTGCAGGTTTAACTCCAGTCCTGGAGGGGGCCCTGTGCCTGCAGGTTTAACTCCAGTCCTAGAGGGTCGCAGTGTCTGCCGGTTAAACTCCAGACCTGGAGGGCCATAGTGTCCTTGGTGTGTGAGTGAATGGTGTGTGTGCCCTGTGATCGAACTGTCCAGTGTGTATTCTCTCCTCTCACCCAATGCATGCTGGGATAGGCTTCAGCAGCCCCGCAACCCTGACCAGGCTGATGGATGGATGGATTGTTATTATTATTTCTTTTTTTAAAAGTTTTTTTCTTGGGGAGGGTGGGTGGGGTGGGGTGAGGTGCGGTGCGTTGTGTATATATATATATATGTATAGGGAGTTACCTGTCACCTAACGTCCCCAAAGCTTGCAGGCGGTCTGCTTGTAGATGAGGGGGATTGATATTGAATGTGGAGGGAGGTCTGCTTGTAGATGAGAGGGATTGATATTGAATGTGGAGGGAGGTCTGCTTGTAGATGAGAGGGATTGATATTGAATGTGGAGGGAGGTCTGCTTGTAGATGAGAGGGATTGATATTGAATGTGGAGGGAGGTCTGCTTGTAGATGAGAGGGATTGATATTGCATGTGGAGTTAGGTCTGCTTGTAGATGTGAGGGTGATTGATATTGACTGCGGGCTTGGCTCCGACACGCCCGGTGGTTTTATAGGCCATGTTCCGTAGCGGGGGCCTGTGCCAGCTCCTCCGGCTTCGGTCTGAGGCCTCTGCTGCAGCTGTGACTGGGCCGCTTACAGGGCATCCTGCAGTTAGGTCACACCCCTCATTTCAGCCGAAATCTCACGCTGGGAACCAAGGCTAATTTGTGTCCGAGTCGCTAGTTAAAGTTTTTTTTAAAATCCTCCTAAAAATCGGATACTTGACCGGTAGAAGACATCCTCCAGTTTAATTGCAGATACATTTGTCGCCTCATTCCTAATTCACGTTGGCCTCAGCGTGTGATGGTAGTTGTGCCTGTGGGCTCTTCTCATTAGAAACCTCTGTTGTGCAAATTCTCCCTCCTTCCCTGCTGGTCCCTGCATGTCAGCGTGTGAACGCTGTCCTTCAGATCAGAGGGGACCAAAGGAGTGTGTGTGTGTGTGTGAGTGAGTAAGTGTGTGTGTGTGTGTGTGTGTGTGGGGGGATGAGGGTGAGGGGGGGTGAGAGAGTGTGTGCGTGTGTGTGTCAGAGAGAGGGGGGGTTGTTTGTGAAGTCCAATTAATGCTACATTTTCTCCTTTTGCCCTATGAGAAGTATATCTCTTAAAAGAGCACCTTGCTGCGAATGTTCTCTAGCTCGCTTATGTTAAATAAAATATGAGCGTACATCAATACTCTGCCGTCTTTTCCCTCTGTTCTCTCGGT
>CM077295.1:49468793-49476293 GCA_039654925.1 Anguilla pacifica
AGGTCATGTGATGTACGCTGTCTGTACGGGTCATGTGGTGTACGCTGTCTGTGCGGGTCATGTGGTGTACGCTGTCTGTGCGGGTCATGTGACGTATGCTGTCTGTACGGGTCACGTGATGCATCCTGTCTGTGCGGGTCATGTGGTGTACACTGTCTGTACGGGTCATGTGACGTACGCTGTCTGTGCGGGTCACGTGACGTGTGCTGTCTCTGCTGATGGATTTAGACTGGCTTCTTTTTAAGTCTTTGTCCATGAAAGAAGCTCATTTCTCATGGCTTCACTTAACTCACACTGAACAAAACTGATTTATGGCTGTCCTCCCTTTTCTGACAGCTATGAAACAAATGCAATCCATATCCGTACATAATTCATGTACAGCATTGCTCTCCTCTTAAATATTTGAATATTTCCTTGTTTGAATGTTTTTAAATTTAATGGTGCATGATATATTTTTTTTCTGTCTGTAATGAATAGTGCAGTCTGTCATGAACTTTTAAAGAGAGAGAGAAAGAGAGGTAGAAATAGAGTGAGAGAAAAATTGTCTCTCAGTGAATTAAGATAATAGGCCCTGGGGATGTCAACACAGATCTTAGATTAGTAAAGTAAAAATTGCTTGTAAATGGCTAGAGGATAACCTCCTGTTTAAAGCCCAAAGCAAGCACGCTCGCGTTCTGCATGTAGACTCCGATGCACGGATGCATTACTCTGACGAGCTAACCTGTGCTTTCGGCTGAGACCGACAGATGTCATTGGCTGAGCTAAAATTAAAACGTTCCCTTTCATTTTGTGGAGCTCACAGCTGTCAAAACTGTCAAATAAGATCTTTATAAATATCTGCATCTCAAACCTTCTGTGCATCTTCATTTTTTATTTATTTTTTTATTTCTTTATTTATTTTTTTATTTTTTTTTTGCGGCCGTGGGGTTTGTTAAAGGGTTCGAATGAATGGCTGCAATTCAGCAAGCTGTTCTGTGCACATTCTCTCTCCGCTCACAGTTTCTGAATAAGACGGTGTCTTTATTTAGTCCAGGCTGTAAAAAAGTAAAAAAACAAAAGATTTTTAAAACATGAAAAAAGTCCTCCATCCACTGCTTGGAAAACCCCAGTAAGATGGAGGTTGGAAGGAAAATACTTCACGAGTGCAGTTGCACATTTAAGCTCTTTAGACGCACAGAGAAATTGTTCACAGTGACGTGACGTCCGTCTCCCCAGAAGTGTGTCCCCACGTTTCGCCAGCTGTTGTGTGTTCGCTGTGTGTAATACCCTTAGATGTTTGCATATTCCAGGAAATCAGTTCCCCTTTGAGACCAGTGAACGGTTCTGTCTCTTATCGTCGCTCTCTTGTGAATATTTATTTGAACAGCACGTTGTTATGGCTGATGTTTAATGCCTATAAATTGGAAGCCACTTGAAAGGAATTCACCCCTCAGGTGGATTGCGAGACTTCATCGTCACAAAGACGTACGTTGTTTCTGGAAAGATATCTGGAATGTTCGTTTGAATTAATGACACCCTTCTCTTTTCAGTAAGGAAGGCCAGGTTAGATGCCCCCTGGTAGCGGTGTGGAATTTTTCTTTTGGTTTCATTCAATTAATGTTTTCCTAATTGCCTTACGCTTATGCTGTTTAAACAAGAGAAGCCTCTCTTTCTACGTTGCTCTTCACTTTAACGCGTTTGAGCAGATGTCAGGTTCCACCTTATTCATACGCTTTATCACAATGGCACGTGCGACAGTACTGCTCTTACAACACGTGGATGAGTTTACGCTGTCTCAGGTTGATTATTCACCCCCCCCCCCCCCACACTGTAAATTGTAAGTAACGGTGTGTTTTAAATGGATATATATTTATGACTAGTCCACAGTGGGGATAAGACTCTTAAGCTGTGCTGTAAGATGCTGCGCATGACGGAGTGTGGCACAGTGGGTAAGGAACTGGGCTTGTAACCGAAAGGTCGCAGGTTCGATTCCCGGGTAGGGCACTGCCGTTGTACCCTTGAGCAAGGTACTTAACCGAAATTGCTTCAGTATATATCCAGCTGTATAAAATGGATACAATGTAAAATGCTATGTAAAAGTTGTGTAAGTCGCTCTGGATAAGAGCGTCTGCTAAATGCCTGTAATGTAATGTAATGCTGTAGCACTGAGTGAAAAATAGCATCTCCACCCCAAAATGGAATTCATATAAATAGTGCCTTTGATCTTTTTGGCTCAGAGTGCTTTGCAGCGCGCGTGTGTGTGTATATGTGTTTGCGTGTGTGTATCTGTGTGTTTGTGTGTCTGTTTATATATGTGTGTTTGTGTGTCTGTTTGTGTGTGTGTGTTTGTGTGTATCTGTGTGTGTGTGTGTGTGTGTGTGTGTTTATGTATGTGTGGGGTGGGGGGCTTGATTTACCTCATATGTAGCACCCTCTAGCCTCCCCACCCCCAGAGTACCCGTCAAACATCAGCTGATGCTTCATACTGCATTGTGGGATGGTATTTGGATGGCCCACATTTGAGTCACACAGGAAATTTGGCAATAAGCCATCTCTCACAGCACAGGGTCCCCATCACTGCACTTGTGGGGGCATTGTTTATTTAACTTGGTCCTGAAAGAACACTTCTAAAAAGCTTCACAGTGTGGTATTGGTACGAGAAAAACACCACTGTGTCAAGTGACACAAATAGCAGCGTGCTCCCTATCTACTAGCTTTGCAGATAACATCAAACATGGCCGTGTCTTTTCATGAGCTTGGGGAGATAATGACGGGGATTGATTCCCCTTCTACGACGAGCCAAGTTCCCGATCCAAGTGGTGCCGGATTACATGGTTCAAATTCCCCAATTTAGAGACGGGCGACTGGGCTGCAGGTGCGCAGGTGTGCTTGATCCAGAGTTGTAAAGGGGCGCTCTGTGGAGGCCTGTAAGCTGGCCCGCGCTAGCCGAAAGCGTGCAATAAAAGGCCTCGTCTGAGGGAACGGAAACCTGCTCGTCTTAATGATGCTGAGTCAGAGGCCGGCTGAAGTGCCAAATCGCTGCTGCTTTTTTTTTTTTTTTTTTGACAGTGTGCTGAGATCACAGAACCCTGCAGTCAGAGTGCAGCTCTTGTTCTTTTCCTGTGGAAAACGCCGGTGCGTTTGTGATATCAATCCCCCGTTCCGTGTGTGGCGGCACCACGCCATTTTTGCCGGCCAGAAAGATGACGTGTTTACCCCCCCCCCCCCCCGCGCGCAAACTGACGTGTATTTGTTCAGACGCTGATTTGAAGCGGGTTTACTTAGCGTACGCGGCTGGGCCCCCGGTGGCCGTGATTGGAAATGATCTATGTGCCCGTTCTGACAGGAGCTGTGGTAATAACGGGGGGGGGGGGGGGGGGGGATAGGGGGGGATGTCACAGAGAATGGAGCTTTGCGTTTGTAGGCGGGGAGATGTACGAGGTTATTAAAGGCCCATTAGCGTGCTGGATTGCGCTGCGCTATTAGGCCAGTTGTTCTGCTGATGCGCGCACAGAGGGTCACGTTTAGGCAAGAGGAATGGACGGCTTGATATTGTTTAAAGCCGGCGTGACCCGTGGTGGATTGGGGGGGGGGGGTGGTGCTTACCGCGGGACGAGCGCGAGAGCCGACGCGCTCTGTCATCTTCGCGCGGGAGAGGTACGAAGGCAGATAGAACAGTGACGTTCAGGGGGGGGGGGGGTGGAGCCCCTCGTGGAAATAGGAAGGAAATGGTTTTATGTATTTAATGGATTGTTATTTGTATGTATTGAGTATCTGTTTTTTTTTTTACTTTACTGGGTTAGTAGAGTTCATTAGCGCTGTTGTGATGTTGGATGTAAGCTGGCTGGTCTGGAGATGCTGATCTCCATGCTGATCTCCGGGCCTGGCTCTCTTATTGGTGCTCATATTGATCAGGTGAATGCAGGTACGTTATAAATGCGTTATAAACGGCTCTGTCAGAGCATCTGCTGAATGCCTGTAATGTAATGTAATGATAATCATATTAATGAGGTGAATGCAGGTATGTTATAAATATGTTATAAACGTCTCTGGATCAGAGCGTCTGCTGAAGGAACGTAATGTTATATACGAGGAGGTGTAGCACTTCTGAAACATGTGGACTTGGCCATGTCTGTACTGCTGACGGGGCAAAGCCAGTGTCACTGGTGTGACTTTGAATCGCTGAACTGGAAAAATTTAGGGGAGAGGGGAAAAAAAGAAAAGATTTTTCCTTTCGGAATAAAAAATAATGTGTTGAATGAAATGCCTGTTTCTTCGGGACAGTCGATCGCGTTTAGTATCGAGGGAAGTTTAACCGCTTTACTGAAGAGTGAGCTCTCGCTGGCAAAGAAAGAGGTGAGCCAACATGCGCCCCCCCCCCCCCCCCCCCCACCCCGGGAGATCTCCTCTCAGAAGCAGGGCTTGTAATTTGCGCTTTGCTGCAGGGATAAACGTTTTGACCCGAGCCCTGAGAAACAGCGAGGCAAGAGCTCCACAGCGCCGAGCCCTGCGCGACCACACTCAGTGTCATGTGACACCGAAAATAAAAAAAATAACACAAAATAAAAATCCCATCAGAAGGGGTTGTCTTTGCCATTAGGAAACGGTACCTTGGCTGGGGGGGGGGGGGGGTGGGTAGATAAATCCGGCTCTGCTCTGTTTCTCTTTTTAACCGTCCAACACCGAAAGCGGCCCTGCTCGCTTGGTTACCTGGGAAATCTGACGGGTACGATGGTCACCTGGCCAGGCGGTAATTGTCTGGGCAGAGGAACACATCGGTTTGGGACAACAGCGGCCACTCAGTGCGCTGGAAGCCTTCCATAATTGTAATTAGCTGCTGTCAGTCTTTGCTTCTTTAAGGGGGGAGGTGGGGGGGGGAGTTTCCTTGAAGCTTTTTGTTCATGAATGGGTCCATAAAGGGCTAGATATGCACAGCGGGTGTTCATTTTTTTCTTTTTCTTTTTGTTTGATCAAAGGAAATTGAAATTTGGCACAGGTGTGAATGAGAACTAGAAATATTTTGTCTTCCTGAAATTCCAGTGTAGAGGGAGGTATGATGAGTGCACTCTTGGTTAAAATATATGCTGTTGTGCTCTAATGTTTACAGACACACAGAGCACCGGAGTTATAGATAATTTACTTCATTAGTTATACCATATGTGTTGAGTCTGTGTTGTGATGTATTGGCAAATACATTCACTTAGCACAATTAAAAGAGAGTACAGGAAAAAAAAAACACTTCATAATAAAATGCCTTAGTAGAAATTAGGCTACGCGGAAGTAAAACAGTATTAAATAATAGCTGTAATAGCAGTATTTCAGTGTATTGTTTTAAAAAAAATGTATTTTATAAGTAATACATATTCGCGGATTGTTTCATGTAGGTTAACTGGTGTAGTTTTGTAGTTAATCCAGGTCTGTTCTAACGAGGCCTGATGTGGGGGGGGGGGGGGGGGGGGCATGCGAGTCTGCTCGATGTGACCGCATCGCTGCAGGGCGGTTGGCGAGGTGCTGGACACATTTAAGCACAACGTTCTGTAATCCGATTCACGGTTATTTCTCATCACTTATTTTTATTTTTTTATTTTTTTGACCTCCGGGTTCTTCACCGTTACCCTGAGGATTTGTGTGGCGTGCATACGTATCGCCGGCTGTTCGCTGACGGCAAACTTATCCTCATTTGACTTCTGCCAGGTAAAAAAATAAATAAATACATTTAAAAATTGGCAGGAGAGGATGGTGTGTGTGGGGGGAAAAAAAAAATATTCATGGAGTACTTCAGATTAAATTGTGTCCCTCTTCAGTACTGTAGTCATAAAGACAGGATAAATTGGATTGGCCTAAACTAGTCACTCCATCGCACCTTGCGACGGGAAGTGGAAAGCTTTTAAATGAATTGCGACGCAGACGTCCTCTGCGATCTGATTGCATCCGTTTTTGAAGTAACCCCGGTCGATCGCTCCGCGGCCGTGTTCCTCCGTGGAGCTCTGCGGCTGGAGCGCGTCAGAGTTCCGGGAAGTGCCACCTGCTTGTGCTGCGTCGGCACAGCTCGCTTTTTCGGAAATTTGCCTTAAAATATCTTCTACGCGGATCGCTTTAATCTTTTCATTCAACGGTCTTATCCATATGGAAAGACACCTTTTGAACCCCATCAATAGCATTGGCTCGCTATCAGGCTTTGGAGGGAACTGCTGACAGTCGTAAGTTTTCAGACAAAATCGCATCCGGTGGGAATTTCTGTCCCAAAATCCTTCCTTTTGACGGGTCCCACATTCCAGTTATTACACAGGAATTCTGTTTCGAGCAGTTTGGACAAAACTGATAGCGATATGAATTTCAGTCTTTTACTGAGGCACATTAAGGAAGCTTTTCACTGATGAAGATGTAACTATTTATTGTCAACTAGACAAATAACATCTGTCAAAGTCAACTAGGTTTTCTGTTCTTTTTTGTGATTACTGACTTAATTATGACAATTTTCTAAAGATGATTTACTCCAAACTGTTGTATTTTAGTGATCTTTTTGATTGCCTCTCAGAATTCCCATGGCAACAAACATACATTTGTGCATCTAAAACAGCATCAGTGTACAAATTTTAAAAAGTACTGCAGAACATCATAGACACAAACTTGAAAGCAATGGACGGACCAACCATCCTCACGCAGTGAGAAGTAATGAATTTGAACCAAAATATTTTTGTGGTCATAATGGAACATATTCCCATTAGGATTCCCATCTTAATTTCAACGTCCCACGTGAAAGAATGAGCCACCGTGGATTTAATGAATTTGGAGCACTTTATTACTCCAGAAAGCTTTTTTTCTTTCATTAATTTTCTCTCATGGAACTGATATGCTTTTGGAATCCCCCCCCCAAAAAAACCCCAAAAAAAAAACCTGCTTGGTTGCCCTTCTGAGCTATTTATTTATTAGTATTTATTCATTTATACAGGCCAGGTTGACTGAGCTCTTTTACAGCAATATCCTGTTAACACCCCCCCCCCCCTCCAAATCTCCTAAACAGCACACGGAAATGATTACAGCCGCAGCAAAGCATTGTGGTTACGACAGCCGTGCGATCGCACCCTCGCCACGGCGGAAACCAGCACTGAGCGCGTGCGGTCGCTATCTGAGGAGAACAGAGGCTGTGGGTAGGGTTAGGGTTAGGGTTAGAGGTTACGGAAAGCAGCACTGAGCGCGTGCGGTCGCTATCTGAGGAGAACAGAGGCTGTGGGTGGGGCTTATCAGGTTTAATTAGCGCCAGCCGCGCGATGCTGAGGCTGAGCAGCGGGGATTTATTCATATGTGCTCCCATCGTTATGGTCTCGTTATGCTCTTGGTACGGCCTTGTTACGGCCTTGTTACGGTCTTCTTACGGCCTTGTTACGGTCTTGTTGCGGTCTTGTTACAGTCTTGGTACGGCCTTGTTACAGTCTCGGTGAGGTCTCTGTACGGTGTCGTTGCAGTGTTGTTATGGTGCCATTACGGTCTTGGTACGGCCTTGTTATGGTCTCGTTACGG
>CM077295.1:49481293-49493793 GCA_039654925.1 Anguilla pacifica
GTGGCGTGATGCCTGCTTTCGCGACGAGCCCTACCTGCGTGTCATTAGCACCTGCTGATGCCCCCCAGCGCTCCCCTGTCTGATCCCTTAACGGCTCAGCGCTAGTAAAAATAATCCAGGGAGCCTGTCTGCGGTAAGAGAGAATTAATACTGCTGCACTTAAGTGTGACACTGACTGCTGTGTGTGTATGTGTGTGTGTGTGTGTATCTGTGTGTGTGGGTGTGTGTGTGTGTGTGTCTCTCTGTGTGTGTGTGTGTGTGTGTGTGTGTGTGTGTGTGTGTGTGTATATGTGTGTGTGACCTAATCATCCCTTGATTTAATTGGCTAAATCATCATGTAGCCATATTTTTAACACCTATGGGTATGTAGGTGTTAAAAACATTTAATATGTTGATGAATCACAGTTACACTCTATGCCTCTGGGGTCAGCTGTCACTCATTCAAACCCAGCAGAATGACAGTATTGAAGTGTGACCGTTTTCTACAAGCTACTCAAAAGGATTTCAAAAGAGACCTGACAGCCTGGTGTCAGATGGAGCTGAACAGAACCCCTGAAATGGTACCCCTGAAATGGCACCCCTGAAACAGAACCCCTGAAACGGTCTGCTTTACTGGGCTTGGGGCTGAAAGCCCACTGCTGTGTTTTAGCGAGGCTTGTGCATTCTGC
Organism: Anguilla pacifica; assembly: GCA_039654925.1. Lineage (NCBI taxonomy): Eukaryota > Metazoa > Chordata > Actinopteri > Anguilliformes > Anguillidae > Anguilla > Anguilla pacifica. The sequence continues at coordinate 49,481,962 of CM077295.1, forward strand.
ATTAACAATGAAAACCTGTTCCGCAACCTGAGCAGCCAATCACCTAAACACACTCCTTACCTCTAATTGGCTGCGCAATCCCTTGCATTCCCCGCCCACTTTGAATCCCCAAATCAGCTCCACACCAAAGAGAAGTGAGGTTTTGGCTTTACCTGACTGTAAGGTAAAATGAAGGAAATGAATGTAGGGGAAGCTGGGTTTGTGTTTTCACTCCTGCAGGGCATCCTGGGTAAAGGAGTCCGTAGAGATATCAGGCCCTACATTCTTTTCATGGAGAATTAGGCCCTGCTGAGGAAGGCTGTCACTTCAAGTTCTTCCTAGCAGAACTCTTAAATCTTCAGTAACTGACAGCGTTGTCTCTCCTGTGAATCTGTTCTTTCTGTCTGCGTGATTGGCGCTCATCTCCCTGGAAACACCTTGAAAAACACACATTAAAAAGGTTTTTTTTTTGACTCTGTAATAACAATATTTCTGTGTTTCCCCCATACCTTTTATCCCTGTGGCAATGTCCAATTGGATGTGACATCAGCATCAGCAGCCACTCCAGGCGTCAGATTGGGCGTCAGCGGTCATGTGACGTCGGTGTTTTGTCCCTATTGGCTGACAGTGTTCGTTTGGCCAATCAGGGTTTGCCCTTAGCCCTGGGCCTCATTCAGCACATGCACAATAGCTGTGGCTTCGTCTGAGCAGGGAGAACAATGCCTGTCTGAGTACAGTCTGGGGCTATGTCTGCGCAGCCGGTAAAGGTGCCTGTCTGCTAAACTGCTGCCTGCTACTTTTTTCTTGCTGCTGTTTGGGGGTTGTCTCCCCACTGGGAGTTTTTTTTACCTTATGTACTTTACCTTATACGTATATTCTATGTGGGGGTTCAGGCCTGGTGTTTGCTCAGTTTGCTATTTTTGCTCTGTTTCTTGTCTTGCTACTCTGTAAAGTGTCTTTTTGACAGTTCTTAACAAATAATATTGAATTAAATTGATTGGTAGAACTTGTTTATTGAATTGTATATATATGTGAGGGAAAAATACATATTACGTGGGAAATAGCGTGCGTTAAAAAGGGGGCGTGTTAAAAATGGAAAAATCTTGGTATTTCATTTATTTATTTATGTATTTACTGTTCCTCCAAACGCAGAGCCCGTCGCCGCGTGCTTGTAAAAACACGTCGATCTCGCAGCGACTCTCTCCTGGGAGCCGAGCGAGGACCCACAGGGGTAAATATGCAGTGGGGTCTCTGTCGAGCGGCAGCATGCTGTATAAATTTAGCATAGATTCTCCACGGCAGGGTAGACTTGTGCTGCACTCATTTGTGACTTGGAGCATTTATTTAGATAGAAGAGAAAAATACAAATAAAAAAAATAGAAATGTAGGTTTTGGAGAGCTTGTGAAAAAAGAAGCTCGTAACCTAACCTTTTGTAGTGGAGCAGCGTGCGATAAGGGTTTGTGTGTGTGTGTGTGTGTGTGTCTAGGTGTGTGCATGTGTGAGTGAGAGAGTGTGTGTGTGTGTAGGTGTGTATGTGCATGAGTGTGAATGTGTGTGTGTGTGTGTGTGTGTGAGAGAGGGAGAGAGAGAGGGAGAGAGGGAGAGAGAGAGGGAGAGAGGGAGGGAGAGAGAGAGAGAGAGAGAGAGAGAGAGAGTGAGTGCGGTGTGCTGAATGGTGATACACATTTGAGCACTAAGAACACTTGTCAGACCATTAGACATTATTTTCTCAAGGGTAAACACAGAGTTGGCAAAAACAGAATGTTTGTTTAAAACCACTCCCTCGCTGTTGACAGCATCCAAAATTATTACCATGACAATACGTTTCTGTGATGGTTTTGCATCTCTCTGCTGGTGCAATATTTCAACCATACCAGCAACATTCTGCAAAATACAGACTGTGGCAGGCATGCGACATTGTCTCCCTCCTATTACAGTATAAAAATAAGTGAGTGCTTACCTTGCATCCCTTGCAGAATGGGCTGTGTGTCTAACAGGTAAACTGAGATTCCTGGATTTGTATGGGTTTCTTTTGAGCCTAGTTTGTTTCCAAAGGTCAAAGGGAGTGAATAAAGATCAAAGCTAATTCCCAAGCCCCCCCCCCCCCCCCCCCTCCCCGGCATTGTCAAGTGTCATGTCGTAAAAGAGTGGCCAATGGCAGCGACTCTGAGATAAGGAATGCATCCATGGATACAGCCTCCTGTTATTGCCATGGCTACCATGGGGCAGTAAGGAACAGATAGCCGTGACATATTCAAATCTTTGTGCTCCCTGGAAAAAAAGAAAAATAAGAAGTCCCGGCTGACTGGTGAAGGTACGCTCTTATCTCCTCTGGCTTCACTCTGCATTGTGTAGCCCGAGAGCCCTGTCGCCACGGAAACTGCTTGATTGACAGGGGATGAAAGGGAGGGAGATAAAGTGACACGAAAGGCATGGGTGTGAATGACAGCAGGACTGGGTAGTAGGCGGAGCCTCCCTGGTGGGCGGGGACCCGTTCGAGCCCCGTCACCCAATCACCCGCCGCTTCGACTGAACGAGTAATTCGCTCCCTTCACAGTGAAACGCTCAGAGATAATGTGGCTCTAACAGAGGTTATACGAATCCAGCAGGGATCGAATGTCACTCTCCATCACAGGTGAACTAACTCTTGAAATTCAACTCCGCCTCCAGATCAGGTGACGTGTGCTCTGGATGAGAACGTCTACAAAATGAACGCAGTGTAACGCAATGCCGTGTCATGTGACTGATGGCTGCCATTAGGCACATGACACCCAGGCACCGTTGGCTGCTGTACACATCAGTAGTGGATGAAGTGTCTTCACTCCTTCTCTGTGAACCACTGAGATCCTGGGATAAAAGGCGCTATATTAATGTAGTCTGTCATCCACCACTATAAAGTTCCGGTCCTTGGCACACTGCTGTAGGTCCGGCACCGAGTCCTAACTGTGGCCTGGTTGGCCACCGTATTGCTTAAAGCACTGAAGATGGGCGACTAAACTGGCTCCTGTCTCAAATGTAAAAGTGGTGAGGAATGACTGAGGATAGCTACTCGGTCTGTTCAGGTTTAGCCAAAGGCAGCTAACCTTGATTTGCGGTTAAGATTTGATTGAGGTTTTTGAATTCATGAGAAGGGATCGGCAAAGTGAACAGCAGAATACTTTTCAGTCTGTGTTCTGTCGGTGGAAGGGTGGGGGGGAAGGGGCGGCTGATAGGAATTAGCCACAGGTAAATTCTGCATGAATTAAAGGTAAAAGTACTTCTGCACGTAGAGAGGTGGCCATGTCTGGAGCTGGTCACTCAGTAGAGCCACAGCCCCGCAGGCTGCTGGGTAATGTCTCGTCTGCTCGTAGGTAAACCACGGTCCTGAATGGACTCAGTGACCTGTTAGTGTCATTATCTGTTGTCTTGTGCGTATTCTTAATGTTTATAGCCAAACAGACAACAGCCTGGCAACCCAGCGGGAGTGCAGACAATCAAATCAGCCAAATGGTACTTATGTAATGCATTTTGCAAAGGATCTGTCATAGTATTCTTCACAGTTTACCCCGGCCTGGACACCCACAAAGCCATCCAGAGGGGTTCAGTGGCCAGGGAGGATGTGGACCTCTTGTAGGAAGAACCCTGGGGAGGAGCCAGACTCCATAGGGGGTGCCCGTCCTGCTCTGATTGGCTGAGGTCGTGTGTTTATGGGCCAGCTCAGTCTCCCATTGGTGGGAGAGGGAAACAGGAATAGGGATTTAGGAAGGAGTTGTGGGTAGGAAACGGACAGGAAATTGTAGTTCTACACAGTGACTGAGCAGAGCAGCACGTGGGGGTGTGAGACACATTATTCTGCTGTGGTTTTACACAGCAGCATTTCTGGAAACGTTCCACTGGGTATTCGAGCAAATTTCTGATTCCAGGACCACAGAATAAATTAAAGCAATCATAAGGTGTCTCTTTTTTGTTCCTCAGTGGAAACATTAATACTTGTTTTTAGTTTAAATTAATCTGAATGAAACTCATTCCAGTCCTTTTAAAAAAAAAAAAAAAATATATATATATATATATATATATAGGTGTGTTAATTTTGCTATCTGTCTGCAATTATCATGTGTTGATTAATTATTACAATTTCAGTCTTTGTAAAACTTTAATGTGTGAGCCTCTGTTTGTGTGTGTGTGTGTTTGAGAGTTTGTGTATGTGTGTGTGTAATTACATTTTTTCATGATTTACAGTCACTGAACACAACTGTTTCTCACTGGATTATTGCTTTTCACAATGTTTCGAGCCTGGTGATTATCAGTTAATTAAATCATCTGTGAAACGAAGGATGATACTTTATCGTTCTTTGAGAAGCGAGGCGAAAGGAAATGAGCGGGGAAACAGTCTGCCAGAGGAACAGAATCGCTCACAGTTTCATTTTATTCATCCACAGTCATATTTACATGCTTCCTGTACAGCAAGGCATTATCGAAGTGCTCAACACATTAACGAGTGTTGTCTGATGGCTGTAATTACTGATGATGCACAAACAAAAGATAAATCATCTCGAAATACAATGAAATATGTTTTTTTCTTCATGAAACACAATAGTCTGAAATAATAGAGGGAGTGAAGTGATGGGGGAAGGAGATGGAAGTGGAAGGGGGGGGGGCAGTTTTCTATATGAAGAGTTGGGCCTGTCCGCCATCTTTTTGTCAAGAAGGGAAACCCTGCGTTTGGGTTAACTTCAGTTCCTTGTGTTGAACTGGTAGTCCAGTTACCCTTGAGTAGCTGTGATTTTCTGCTTTCCTGAGTAAAGGTTTGGTGGACGTGTCGTTTGGGCGAGAATGTTGGTCCCACCCTGGGTACAGGGGGAGGGTTCAGCCGGTTAAGGGGTCCGCGTTTCATCGCTCTTCAGTGACCCCTGCTGGTCAATCGGGCGCCCCCTGGACTGCATGCTAAAGCTGCATACAAAAGGTCTTCCTGTGACTCCACTCTGCAAGAGCTCAGCAATGTTCTGTGGTGTGAAAAGAAGCATCTGGCGACACCACCTGTTTCAGGGGAGAGCTACGGTTGTCTCCACTCTCCTGAATTGGCAGTTGGTTTCTTGCACGAATGTGGCTGCAGTCGTAGATGATTGGACATTCCAGATTATTTCAGGTAATGAGATTGCAATCTGGGTCATTCCGCCTGTGAGTCATTTTGAGGGGAGCCCCACTCCTCATTCTGAGCTTCGTGGAGTACTGCTTTTTAAGGTCCTGTCTGTCACACGCGTACAGTACTCGCAAAAGCACACACACACACACACACACACTGTGCTGTGAAAAGAAGCATCTGTCGACACCACATGTTTTGCAGGAGAACCACGGTTGTCTGTGCTCTCCTGAATTGCCAGTGAGGTTCTTGCACGAACGTGGCTGCTGTCGTAGATGATTGGACATTCCAGATTAGGGTGGAACCCGCATTGAGTGCCAAATTTATTTTAATAAAAAAACGCAACTGTACACTGTATGAAGGCCTGGGCCATCTGAATGAATGAATGAATATAGTTTATTTCAGTCACATATTATAAGGAGCAAAATCTCAGTGCACCTTACCTGCAGTGTCCTCGTAAGCCCTGTTTCAGAATGAAAACGTTTGTGCAGTGTTTTTATAAATGTCTCAGTGCTCTTGAAAAACAGCCAAGGTCACAGTAGGGAACGAGAGCAACCTGTTCAGTTGCTCATTGTTCTCCAATCAGACCTTTTACCTTTACAGTCTGTACTGAAATGCACCTAAATGCGGAACATTAGGGAATATTGTACTACACAGAAAAAACTCATCCTTTCCCTAATTTTTTTTTTTTCACACCAGTATTTATTCAGGTGACGCCCCTTTCCCGCTCGTCCCTCTGACTGACAAGCTGAAAAGGATGCAACACACAATGCACCTTTGAAAGGGAAAGGCCATTGGGAGAGCAGTCTTCATCCATCACTAGAATCAGGAGGAGCGTCTGTTCCACTAAGCTGTGGCTTGCACCCATTCATCAAATTCATCCGAGGGGACTTGATTTTAATTAGTGCTTAAGTGGGGGTTGAGGACGAGAGGTTCGGGCGGGTAAGCGATACCCCTCTCTCAAAGCGTTTATCGATCGGGTTAAAAAGGCATCCGTTTACCCCCCCTTGTTTCGTCAAGCGCCATCCCCTGCTGTGTTAGCAGGGGAATATGAGACCGGCAGCAGTTCTCCCATGGGCCTTTGCTGGAAATGAAGATGCTTTTCCCTGATAGCTACGCGGCGACTCCCTTGCACGGAAGTGAAGTGCGTTTGTTTGGAATTCCGAGCACCGCATCATCGGAATGCTGCGTGTGCTATGCGCTAACGGAAACCCGTTTAAATGTGGCAGTTTTATTTTATTTTTTATTTTTAGAACGTAAAGAGCACTGGGATCACATCAGGAGCAATATGAACGCTGTCCTCCATCGTGTAGGGCGATTTAGATTCATCAGTGAACTCATGAGATTTCAGTGATTAACCCGCTGGCATTAACACTGGTAACAGGAACCTTTTACTGATTTCAATGAGGTTTGTAATAACTGCCTTTCACGCAGAAATCCATCCTGTTATTGTGTTCTATCCATCATTCTCATCAATGGTGAATTCATCAGTTTTTTTAATTTTTTTTAATGTACGATTGATGTAACGGCTCCTAACGAATTTCTCCCGTGGATTGAATCATAAATGAGTTTTCTTTCATTCGTCCTGCTTTGCAACACTTTTGTTCCATTTTTAAATAGCATTTTCACACTATCTCGAGTGCACAGATTTAAAATTAATTAATATAAATTAACTCCCTGTCAAACAGGATGAACACATCTGATGTTAATCGTTTTAATATATTAGCTTCCATACATTAATCACAGAAACAAAACATGAAACACCATTTTAAGTTGGACTTGAAAAGAACAGTTTCCTTCAAATAACGCAGTTAACAAAAGCTGCCATTTGAATGCATCTTTTCTTAGTGCCTTCTTATCTGCCTCTGAAACTAGTCTTTGTGCGATTCATTTAAGCTCCCAGCTCTATAAAAAAGGAACACAAACGCCATTATGTGGTTTAATTTGTACTATATAATTAGTTATGCTAATTGTAAGTTTGCTTGTAAGATCTTCATTAAATCCGGTGACAGAACTGCGCGTATTTGTGTGCAATTATCGCATCCTCCCAGCGGTGTTCTAGGTGAGAAACTTTTTCGCCTTTTCCTCTGCTGTGTAAAAAAAAGGGAACGGTGCAGACTAGCTGGAGTACTTCAGAAGCGGGTCTTCCCTCCTCTCGTGAAAATGAGAGTATTTCTGTCTGAGTGCCCTGGTAAATTATGGATCCAGCTGTGTGCCGCGACTATGAGAGAGGGACCCTGGGTGGCTCCTTATTTTAGCTAATTACGGAGTCGTTAAGTGGCCGCGCTGGAGCCGACCCGTCTGCGGACGGCACGTGAAGAAGGCCTCTTTGTGCTCACGTGCTGGGCCTGACTGCGCCAGGTGAGTACCTGAGAGAGGCAGAGTCTGCAGGTAATGAGAGAGCGAGAGAGAGTGAAATCTGGGTCACTCCGCCTGTGACTCATTCTTAGGGGAGCCCCGCTCGTGCTTTTCAAGCTCCTGTCTGTCACACGTATTCACAAACTCTCACACACACACACACACACACACACACACGGAGCAACTGGGGGCGTAGTGTGTTTTTAAAGTGCCCATCTGTCACACATGTACATGCACACACACATACACACACACACACACACACACACACACACACACACACACACACACACACACGTACACATGCACCCACACACACATAAATGTACACATGCACACACACACACGTACACATGCAGGCACACACACACACACACGCATGTACACATGCATGCATACACACATACATGCACACATACTGTACAAATGTATGTGTGTGTTTGTGTGTACAGACAGAGATAGATTTAGTTGCCCGTTTAAGATCTGACATGGATGGGTGTCCCTTTTGTATTGAAAGTCTAAACCAAGGCTGCCCAATCCCATTCCTGGAGATCTACTGTCCTGTAGGTTTTCCAGCCCGCGACCCTCATTTGACACCCGATTCTCAGTATCAGCAGCTGAACATGATCTCTAGCTGTTGAATGTGTGCTTTGTTACAGCGGGAGTGAAAACCTACTATTGATGTCAAAAATAACCATAAAAAGTTCCACTCTATGATAAAATGTTACCGAACAATATGGTTTTCATGTGTGCCATTGGTTTGAAACAGCAGAAGGAACGAGGGGTGTTGCACAGGAAGTGCTGCTCTCTGGCTGACTCTCCGGGATGGATTAGGATGTCAACAGAGACTCGTGTCTCAGGACTAATGACAAACGTCTATTTTAAGGGCTTGAAGTGACAGGAGGGGGTAAAAAAATGAGTTTTCATCTCTGTATGTCATGAAGTTAAAAACCACTTCAAAAAAAAATCATGCGTCTGCTTTGTTCCTGCTGGAGATACGATGAAGGAAGTGAGAAAACGTAAGCTCCGACTCTCAGCTCGTACCGCGTGCTGCTAGCATACGAAGCTAACGGGTAACGGAGCCAGAAAGTGACCAGGGCCATTGGTGGGGGCCTTAATCAGGGAGGGACAGGAAGGGAGAGCACACCGTTTCCTGTCTCTGTGCAGATGAAACGCTGCTCATGAGTAGAGTCATCTGAAGGTGTGTGTGCGTGCGTGCGTGCGTGCGTGAGTGCGTGTGTGTTCTCTGACTGAGGCTAGTTGTGAGGTCAGCTAACGGAGGCAGCTGAATTGAATTAACATCCCCTCGCTAATGTACGGTCCCTGCGCCTCACTTTAAAAAAAAAAAAAAAAAAAGGATTCATATTACACAGAAAGAAAGCAAAATTAAAATGGATAATTTGATGTCAAGGCTGTTTTATTGAGATATATTATTGAGTTTTATCCTGGAAGATTGGGCATTTGGAAACCATGTTTTTTGACCAATCCGCAGTGACTGTTTACAGTTTCTTGAGCTGCCAATCACAAGAGAAGTGAAGGTGAATGCCCACGCAGGCTGGACACAACATGTCAGACATGACACACTTTTTACAAAATGGATCTTGTATTATTGTCCAGTTTATATTTGAAGTGTGCATCTGTATCTAATGGAACTATTCAGCGGTATGAAAAAGGAAGTGATTGCACAGGGTTGCTTTGGGGTGAAGTCTCCTTTATACGGTCCATTTGCAGTTTATTTCCTGTGTTTAAATCGCAGTGGCCTTTGAAAAACGTGCCATTTTGCCGTCGTTGCCGGGGCTGTGTGGCGACTGTATTTCTCTCTCAGGTCGGGGTACAGGTGGCCCCCCCCGGGCCTGATTCCCCCCCCCGCCCCCGTAATGAGCGCGGAGGCGAGGTTCTGGGCCCGCGCGCCCCGTTGGGGGGGCGCTGATAAATTGAGCCGTTTAGCGGCCACTCCAGCCCGCTGGCCAGCCGCGAGACGTCTGACACAAATGTCAGAGAGCGCCCGTGTGTGTGTTGTGTGTTTTGTGTTTTTTTTTTTTGTTTGTTTTTTTTTTGAGGGGTGGAAACCATCAGTCAGATTATCTGGAAAACAAACAGAGGCCTTTCTTGGACAGGGCCCGACTGTGAGCTGAATGATAAGCGTGGGAGCGATGGAGCGATGGAGACGCCTCTGAGACAGGCGGCAGAGAGCGAGTGTTTTATCTGGCCTTTCTGCTGTTCTGTGTGACTTTCTGCTTCAGCCATCAGACAGGCTTATCAACAGTGATTGCGTACAATAATAATAATTCTTCTTATTCTCCTTTTCCTCCTTCTCCTTCTCCTCTTCTCCTTTTTCTCTTTCTCCTTAAGGTTATTTTCAGGGCTGCCCTAGTTGGCCATTGCCAAGGTTTGGGGGTAACTCTGTCCCCCTCTTTGCAGATAAGAGCGGCTTTTTCTGAATGTGGAGTAATGGCATAAGTCATGTGACTGAGCATTTGGCCTTAGGTTGCTTTACAGCTTCACACGCTTCCTTTGTGTGTTTAAATGCAACGAAATTCCTGGTTTGTATCAGCCAAGTTGAGACCACATGGACTTTTCTGAGAGCTAAAAGTGCTCTGTCAGGTTTGATTTTATACTGAACGTTTTGTGATGCAAGCAGCTAGCTGATAACTAGCTCATAACATTACAGTATCCTGTTAGACGGTGTTTTCCAGAGCGATGAACGCTGGTGAGCATAATTGCTACTCGCAGGGATACCAAAAAGAAAAGTTTTTTTTTTGTGTTCCTGAGTCCCTTCAGCATTCCAATGACCTAAATATCTACTCACTGTGTTACTTTTTCAAAGGCAAATAACAGCTTTCACTCAAAGTGTCAACTCCTCCCTCTCCCCCTCCCTCAGAACCAATGACTGATGGCCGTCATTACCGTGGCAACCCTCCCACCCCTAACGGAAGCGTCGCCGTGGCGATTGGAGCCATCGTTCCGCCGCGGTCGGTCCGCCCCGGTGGCCGTCGTTTGGGCTGCGTCCTGCCGTGTGGGTTATCGACCTGGCCTGCGGGCTTTAGGAGCGAGGCACCCGATTGGCTCGGTGGGTCCCGTCACCTCCGAGCTGCCGCCAACTGCCCACGGGCGGCCGTGTCTCGGAGGGGAGGGGAGGGGAGGGGAGGGGGACGCGACACGCGACACGACGCGCGTGAATTTACCCGCTCCATTAGCGCCTCTGAAGCCAGAGCCCCTCCGAGCCTCTGTCCTGAGACCGAGGCGCTCTGGAGGCGCGACTTCAAAGCCTCCGTTCGGCTTCGCCGTGGTAACCCCCTGACACATCACCCGCCAACGCTGCCCTTACTTCAGCAGGCATCGCCTGCGTTGGAGCGCCGGACAGGTGTTTGGGCCTCGCGCGCTGACAAGCCTCGGAGAGACCGAGCCGCTGAACGTTCTCGCGTGTCTCGCCGTGTCACCTGACACCTGGCTCTTTACTTTTTTAAAAATTTTTTTTTAATATGCAGCGTTGAACCTCGGCGTTGTTTAATTCAGTTCAGTTTCGGCAACATGCAAATGGAACTTTATATCAGAACAACGGTGCGTTTCCCTTTCAGTACCGCGCTGCAGCCGACGTGCGTTCCTCACCTTGAGAAAGTCGCTAACGAGAACGCGCTAACGAGAATGCGTCTAATTGGCCGGGCGCCTGTTTACATTCCGCTGACATCATTAATCATTCGCAAACAGTCGTCGCCGCAGACAGTCTGTCTTGGAACACGGCACATTTTCCTAATGTATTGTTCGCCCCTGTAACCTTTTTGACAAAAAATACGCCTGTGAACATTCATGAATGATTGTTTGTGTCGAGAAGCCGGCTTGGGGTTTTCAATTAATGGCTACGGGTGCGACGCTCTTATTGTGAAAAAAAGGCACGTGTGCATATTGTGGTAGGCAACATTTTTCATCCCACTGTTGCTGTTTGTCAACATTGTGTTGACATCATGTAGTCTTATGCCTATTATGGATTGGTATTTATTCAAGACCATGTGTAAGCCAAACTTACAGTACATCATTTGCAATTCAAGTACACTCTTTCCGAAGTTGCTTTTTAAAAATGTGCGTATATTTATGTGTATATGTATATGAGTGTGTGAGTGTGTGTGTGTGTGTGTGTGTGTGTGTGTGTGTATATATATGTATGTGTATATGTTTTTTTTCAACATACAATCCATGTACACAACTGGATATTTACTGAAACAATTCAGGTGTACAATGGCAGCACTCCTGGTAATTCCTGGTAATTGACCCTTTGACCGCAGAGTTGCAGCCCAGTCCCCTAACCACTGTGGTCCCCTTATGCCCCATCAGCTGCATCTGAAATGTTTTTTTCTACATTGCCCAACTTTAGTTGTCA